>MU968411.1:106341410-106565132 GCA_034641835.2 Pinus albicaulis
GATGCAGGAGCATCCGACTAGGGAGGCAAGCAGTCAGCAGATTTTCATGTTTTCAGTAATATGTTATTTTACAGGTCTTTGTACCTGTCTAGGTTAATTTGTTTTTGATTAGGAGGGTAACTGTCAGTAGGAGCTGTTTCAGTTAGTTATTATTTTGTTTTTTTAATTATTGTTAACAAGAAACTGTGATAGGTCATTAGATTGTTTTTAAGTTCGTTATGCATAAAATAAAAAGAAATAGTCGAAGGTGAATAACACCCCTGTGTAACGAACAATGAACGGTTACCAACTGACAACGAACTAGTTGGGACTGGAATACAAAAAGGACAGGGTAGCAACTTCAGAGGGGTTCTGCAAACTGTCAACACGGTGGAGTAATAGACCAGAGTTCTGATTTTTGAAACTGACTAACTGTATTATTGAAGAATCTGCTGAGATTAACGAGTTTCATTTTATGTGTAACCTAAAAAAATTTTGTTGTTTTACTTTGATTCAGACAAGTAATAACAGGAAATCGATTTATTGAGTAACTGTAACTAAGTAACAGAGTATCAAAGTGCGGTGATATTTCTTTTAACAAACAGGTGTTCGAGAAATCATTCCACAAGAAGTCCAGCGTTTCATGGGAAGGAAACGTTGACTGAAGAACGAACAGGACATACAGAAAGAGCGTAAACAAAAACCACAGGTAAACAATTTACTTCAGAATGCCATTACTTTCATTCTCTGTATAAGTCGAAACCATAAATAAGTAAAATCTTCCTGAATACATAAAAGGCATTTGTTTACAGTCCAGAATATCTCAGAGATTGTTTGAAATAATTTACAAAAGTTTTTTTTAAAAACAAAACCCTCGGGCCATACAAACATCACAGCCAGGGTTTGAAAACTTTGAAACCATTCCGGAGGCAAGGGGTCGAAACCCTCATGGTTTCATTCAGAACTACCAAGGGAAACCCCTCAAGCCGGATAGCAAACATAACTGGTAAACGGAGGAACAAACCCTAAGATACAACAGAGCAAAGCGAAGCGGCTTAACTTCAACCAGACACAACAGAGACAGCAAGAGAAGTATGGAATGATGCTACCCGTAAAGAGCGCGACGAGGAAGCCAACTGGGGCGTTGGGCTATTGAGGACCCCCGCACACCTGCACAGAACAATTACAAACAATTTCAGCTTGTATATATTCCAGAACGTGTATTTAACTGGAATCCGAATAGGGGAAGGGTTTGAGAGCAAACCTGGACACGGTGACAGAGTCCAAAAGTCTGCAGACGAACAAACGCCATTGCTCCATGGCCAATCAAACTGCTCACAAGGAGCCGAGTTGTTAAGGCGTGAATGAAATGAAATAGTAAGTGAAGCAGAGAACGAGAGCTTACTAGTTGATATCGGCGGAGTCGAGGAGAGCCTGTAGATGGAGCTTCCCGGAGAAGAGTACCTGTGTAACAAACCAGTGCCAAGGTTAATTAAGGAATTTAAATGACGCGGAGGAATTAAAAACCAAGAACAACCTGAAACAGGGATTCGGAGACAGAGGACCGAGAAAGTTACAGTGGGCAAGTTCAAGCCCTGTCCAAACGAAGAAATAGCGAGCAAAGTTGCTACCGAAGAGACCAACCACCATCGCAACGAATGCAGAGTTAAATCGAGACTTCAGCACAGAAGGAACGCAGAGATAAGTTGAGACTTCGGCACAGCCGAACCAGACCTCCAACGGAGGCTCAACCCAACAACAAAAATCACAAATGAACCGACTATCGAATCCATAGGCGGAAAACCCGAAATGATAACCAACTGAGCTGTAGCATTTACTGATAGAGTGAATGCGAGTTACTGGTGGAGCAACCACGGTATACGGAGAACAAGATTCGAGACAACACATTCATTGCTTTTTATCCACAGTACCGTGTGTTTTAATATAATGCCACGAAATGACACTTGTCATTTACAATAACAAACCCTGTCACTGCTGACATGTAAGCACACGTTGACATTCAATCAAACCTTTGATTGGTATTCACTGCAAACGGGGGTGTGGGCTGGCGCCTATTCGTCAAGTGGTATCGGAGCATAAGTTTGAAGGAGCAGAAGTTTGAAGTTGCGAGAAGATGGAAGTTGGTCGAAGAGGAAGGGGGAGAGGTAGAGCAATCCGAAGAGTGGCAGAAGAAGGAATGCGAGATGAAATTCGGATTCTGAATCAAATATTGGCAGCAGTAGAAGCTGGGGGCAGAAGAAACCCAGCAGATGACAGTGATGAGGATATTGCAGAACCGGAAGATGAATTTGAAGGAGTGACACCTGAACTGAGATTTTTGAAGTCAGTTTTGTTGTCCAGTCATAAGCCGAAACATGAGCTTTCCACTTATGACGGCAGTTTGTCGGCAGATGTGTTGTTGGACTGGTTGAGTGAAGTAAATAAATACTTCGAATTTGAGGAAACCAGCGAGGACAAACAGGTGAAGTTTTCTGCCACCAAACTGAAAGGACATGCGTCCTTGTGGTGGGACAGCGTACAGGCAGAAAGGAAAAGGCAACGAAAACAGCCTATAAGGAAATGGGCCAGAATGGAAGCGAAACTGAAGAAGAATTTTTTTCCCAAAGATTATCAAATAATGTTGTATCGACAGGTACAAAATTTGAGACAAAGGGGGATGACAATTAAGGAGTATACTGAAGAATTTTATAAACTGAACTTGAGGGCAGGTTATGTGGAAGACACCCCAGAAAAGACAGCAAGGTTCGTAAATGGGCTGAGGGGAGAGATATTAGATGAAATTGGTATCCTTTCACCCAGAACCTTGGAAGAAGCATATCAGTTTGCACTAAAGGATGAAGAGAAAATAAATAGGAAGCAGAATGCCAGAAGAGGAGGTGGATCTGGTAGAGGGAAGGGGAAGGCCTTTGGTAAAGGCAGAGGAACAGGTTCCAATGAGGAAACTAGCAGTTCCAAAACTGCAGGGACAACAAAAAAGGACAACATCACTAGAGGAGGATGGCCAGCCCAGCGAGGAAGAGGAACTAGTCGGGGCAGAGGAACTGTCCAGTGCTACAGGTGCCAAAAGTGGGGGCACAAGTCGTATGAATGTCCTGAAGGCGAACCAGCAGGTGGAAGAGGAGCTTATGTCGCTCAGCCGGAGGAAGCAGAAGCACCTCCACAGGAAGTGGAAGATGCACCAGAGACAGGGGAAGCCCTGGTGTTGAATAAGGTGCTGTTAAAACCAGCCAAGGAGGTTATGGACCCGGATCAAAGGAAGACTCTGTTCAGGACAGTTTGCAAATCACAGGGAAAGTGCTGCAAACTGATAATTGACAGTGGGAGCACTGACAATTTAGTGGCCACGGAAATGGTGGAGAAGCTGGGATTGAAAAAGCTGAAACATCCCACTCCATAGAAGGTGTCATGGCTGCAAAAGGGGCATCAATTGTTAGTTGATGAACAGTGCGAAGTGGAGTTTCAGATCGGCAGATATAAAGACAAGATTGTCTGCGATGTTATGCCGATGGATGTCTGTCACATACTGTTAGGGAGGCCTTGGCAGTTTGACAAAAAAGTGTTGCATGATGGAAGAACGAACTGTTACAAGTTTGTTAAAGATGGGGTCAAGCACACACTTGTACCCATCAAAGAGGAAGGAACAGCAGAATCAAGTGGAGTAAAAGCATTGCTGCAGGGGGGAAAAGAATTTTTGAAACAGATTGAAGACAGTGAGGTGAATTTCGCTGTCATGAGGAGGCCAAGGAAAGTGGTACTGCACACCACGATTTCAGATTTACCTGAAGAAATTCAGGACATGTTACAAGATTTTGGAGATATCATAGTGGATGATCTTCTAGATGAGCTACCCCCAAAGAGAAGTATTAGCCACTACATTGATTTTATACCGGGAGCTAGCTTGCCAAACAAGGCAACTTACCGTATGATTCCAAAAGATCATGAAGAAATTCGGAAACAGGTGCAAGAACTACTTGATAAAGGACTGATCAGAGAAAGTATGAGTCCCTGTGCAGTTCCAACAGTATTAGCTCCCAAGAAGGGTGGTGAATGGCGAATGTGTAAAGATTCGCGAGCTATCAACAAGATTACAATTCGGTACAGATTTCCACTACCCAGAATGGATGACATGATGGACTGTTTGAGTGGGGCAGCCTATTTTTCGAAGATTGACTTGAAAAGTGGCTACCACCAGATTCGAATCAGAGAGGGGGATGAGTGGAAAACAGCGTTCAAGACAAATGAAGGGCTGTATGAATGGCTGGTGATGCCATTCAGATTGAGCAATGCTCCCAGTACTTTTATGCGACTGATGAATGAAGTATTAAAGGAGTTTATCGAAAAATTTGTGATAGTGTATCTGGATGATATACTAATTTTCAGTAGAACAAAGGAGGAGCACTTCCGACATGTTTGAAGTGTATTACGAAGTCTGCAGCAGAACAAGCTGCTGATAAATATGAAAAAGTGTACCTTTTTCCAGAAAGAGCTGGTTTATCTGGGTTTTGTGATTGCAGAGAATGAGCTGAAGATGGATCCGGAAAAGATTGCAGCAATCGTAAACTGGCCATCTCCAAAGAATCTATTTGAAGTTCGAAGCTTCCATGGTTTAGCAAGCTTTTACAGGAAGTTTATCAAGAATTTCAGCGGAATCTGTGCACCCATGTTGGACACAATTAAGAAGGCCAATCAACCTTTTTGTTGGACTGAAGCAGCAGAAAACAGTTTTCAGACTCTGAAGAAAAAGATCACTGAAAGGACAGTCTTGAGATTACCGGATTTCGACAAACTTTTTCAAGTTCGTTGTGATGCCAGCGGTACAGCCATTGGGGCAGTACTTAGCCAGGAAGACAGACCGGTTGCTTATTTCAGTGAGAAGTTGAACGAAAGGAGACAGAAGTATTCGTCATATGACAAAGAATTTTATGCAGTCGTTCAAGCCTTGAAGCACTGGAGGCACTACTTTTTAGGTAATGAGTTTGTATTATTTTCTGACAATTCTGCTTTACAGTACGTTATGCAGCAACACAAGTTAAATCACAAGCATGCAGAGTGGGTGGAATATCTGCAAAGCTTTACTTTTGTGTTAAAGCATATTAGCGGGCAATCCAACAAGGTGGCAGACGCATTAAGCAGAAGAGCTCTGCTTTTACAAGAAAGTACAGTGTAGGTACTGGGTTTTGACCATTTGAGGGATCTATATCACACAGATCCAGATTTTAAAGAAGCGCATGAAGCATGTCAGAACCCTTTACTGCGGAATCACAGTCCATGGTTGGACTACAATCTACAAGAGGGGTTGCTATTTAAGGGGGGACAGTTGTGTATTCCCGAATGTTCAATGCGGGAAAACATCATACGAGAAAAACATAGCGGAGGTCTAGCCGGACATTTCGGTATAGACAAGACATTATCTCAGGTACAACATTTCTATTTTTGGCCAAAGTTGCGACGAAATGTGTAGATATATGTGAGCAGGTGCAAAATGTGTCAGTTGGCAAAAGGCCACAGCCAGAATGCAGGACTCTATACGCCATTGCCCATACCAAGTAGGCCATGGGACTCAGTCAGTTTGGATTTTGTCCTGGGTTTACCTAGAACACAGCGAGGATTTGACTCCGTGATGGTAGTGGTGGATATATTCTCGAAGATGGCACATTTTATACCCTGTCGGAAAACCAGTGATGCTACTCACGTAGCCCACTTGTTCTTCACAGAAATTGTTCGACTGCATGGCTTGCCAAGATCCATTGTTTCAGACCGGGACGTACGTTTTACAGGACACTTCTGGCATACCTTGTGGAAGAAGCTGAGCACTCAACTGAATTTCAGCTCCGCTTATCACCCACAGACCGATGGGCAAACAGAGGTGGTAAATAGGAGTTTGGGAAACTTGCTACGAAGCTTAATCGGAGAAAATTCGCGGATGTGGGATCGCGTACTTGCCCAAGCGGAATTTGCGTATAATGATTCTCCAAATCGCAGTACGGGATACAGTCCTTTTCAGGTTCTGTACGGCATGCATCCTCGCGGAGTGCATGAACTGCGGGATTTGGGCAAACTTGAGAAGAGGAGTGCAGATGGAGAAGATTTCGCTCAAGCAATGAGTGATCTGCATGAACAGGTGAAACTGAAGTTGATAGACAGTGGTCAAAGGTACAAACAACAAGCAGATTTGAGAAGGCGGGAGGTTCAGTTCAATATTGGAGACGAAGTCCTTGCCCACCTGCGCAAGGAACGGTTTCCAAGAGGGCAGTATAACAAGTTGAAGTTTAAAAAAATTGGCCCTTGCAGAATTCTCCACAAGTTTTCAGCCAATGCCTATGAGATACAACTGCCACCCGGAATAGGCATTTCGCCCATTTTTAACGTAGCAGACATGTTCCCTTACACTACTAGTTCCGGAGATGAAGAGGCAACAAGGTCAGAACGGCATACCCCAGATGACGAGGACGTTTGGTTAAAACAGATGCCTGCAGCGCAACCCCTTGAGATCGAGGGTATCCTCGATACCCAAGTAGCCAAAAGAATGCGCAGGAAGGACTATTTACAGTACCTGGTCAAGTGGAAGAACCATCCTATAGAGGACAGTTCCTGGCTTGACGCAGCTCAGATTCAGAAAATTGGCTATTCAGTGGATGACCTCATGGAGCGGAGCCATGACTTTTTGCTACCCCGGGAGCCTGATGCAGGAGCATTCGACTAGGGAGGCAAGCAGTCAGCAGGTTTTCATGTTTTCAGTAATATGTTATTTTACAGGTCTTTGTACCTGTCTAGGTTAATTTGTTTTTGATTAGGAGGGTAATTGTCAGTAGGAGCTGTTTCAGTTAGTTATTATTTTGTTTTTTTAATTATTGTTAACAAGAAACTGTGATAGGTCATTAGATTGTTTTTAAGTTCGTTATGCATAAAATAAAAATAAATAGTCGAAGGTGAATAACACCCCTGTGTAACGAACAATGAACGGTTACCAACTGACAACGAACTAGTTGGGACTGGAATACAAAAAGGACAGGGTAGCAACTTCAGAGGGGTTCTGCAAACTGTCAACACAGTGGAGTAATAGACCAGAGTTCTGATTTTTGAAACTGACTAACTGTATTATTGAAGAATCTGCTGAGATTAACGAGTTTCATTTTATGTGTAACCTAAAAAAAATTTGTTGTTTTACTTTGATTCAGACAAGTAATAATAGGAAATCGATTTATTGAGTAACTGTAACTAAGTAACAGAGTATCAAAGTGCGGTGATATTTCTTTTAACAAACAGGTGTTCGAGAAATCATTCCACAAGAAGTCCAGCGTTTCATGGGAAGGAAACGTTGACTGAAGAACGAACAGGACATACAGAAAGAGCGTAAACAAAAACCACAGGTAAACAATTTACTTCGGAATGCCATTACTTTCATTCTCTGTATAAGTCGAAACCATAAATAAGTAAAATCTTCCTGAATAGATAAAAGGCATTTGTTTACAGTCCAGAATCTCTCAGAGATTGTTTGAAATAATTTACAAAAGTTTTTTTTAAAAACAAAACCCTCGAGCCATACAAACATCACAGCCAGGGTTTGAAAACTTTGAAACCATTCCGGAGGCAAGGGGTCGAAACCCTCACGGTTTCATTCAGAACTACCAAGGGAAACCCCTCAAGCCGGATAGCAAACATAACTGGTAAACGGAGGAACAAACCCTAAGATACAACAGAGCAAAGCGAAGCGGCTTAACTTCAACCAGACACAACAGAGACAGCAAGAGAAGTATGGAATGATGCTACCTGTAAAGAGCGCGACGAGGAAGCCAACTGGGGCGTTGGGCTGTTGAGGACCCCCGCACACCTGCACAGAACAATTACAAACAATTTCAGCTTGTATATATTCCAGAACGTGTATTTAATTGGAATCCGAATAGGGGAAGGGTTTGAGAGAAAACCTGGACACGGTGACAGAGTCCAAAAGTCTGCAGACGAACAAACGCCATTGCTCCATGGCCAATCAAACTGCTCACAAGGAGCCGAGTTGTTAAGGCGTGAATGAAATGAAATAGTAAGTGAAGCAGAGAACGAGAGCTTACCAGTTGATATCGGCGGAGTCGAGGAGAGCCTATAGACGGAGCTTCCCGGAGAAGAGTACCTGTGTAACAAACCAGTGCCAAGGTTAATTAAGGAATTTAAATGACGCAGAGGAATTAAAAACCAAGAACAACCTGAAACAGGGATTCGGAGACAGAGGACCGAGAAAGTTACAGTGGGCAAGTTCAAGCCCTGTCCAAACGAAGAAATAGCGAGCAAAGTTGCTACCGAAGAGACCAACCACCATCGCAACAAATGCAGAGTTAAATCGAGACTTTAGCACAGAAGGAACGCAGAGATAAGTCGAGACTTCGGCACAGCCGAACCAGACCTCCAACGGAGGCTCAACCCAACAACAAAAATCACAAATGAACCGACTATCGAATCCATAGGCGGAAAACCCGAAATGATAACCAACTGAGCTGTAGCATTTACTGATAGAGTGAATGCGAGTTACTGGCGGAGCAACCAAGGTATACGGAGAACAAGATTTGAGACAGCACATTCATTGCTTTTTATCCACAGTACCGTGTGTTTTAATATAATGCCACGGAATGACACTTGTCATTTACAATAACAAACCCTGTCACTGCTGACATGTAAGCACACGTTGACATTCAATCAAATCTTTGATTGGTATTCACTGCAAACGGGGGTGTAGGCTGGCGCCTATTCATCATTTTCTTTCTTGCAACTAACCACCCTGGAGCTATATAAAGGGGATATTTTCCCATAAATCTCTCCTCGAGATCTACTGGATAGTGGATAAAATGAACAATCAATCTTACTTAGGTATATTGCAATATCTTCCTTTAATTGAGTGGAAACGGAAAGGGTGATCACTGTTGGATCCCTGGGTTGTCATCATTTTCACACATCTTACCCTTTTTTCACATATTACACACATGTTTTTTCCACATCTCCAAGTTATAAGGTCATATAGGCCATCCTTAGCTATAATATAATGTATAATTCATTTACAACTCATAATCTATAATTTCTTTGTGAAATAGATTGAAATATTACTATGGATACCAAAATGTGCATATTCGGTAGCAAATCAAAATTTATCTATTTAAGTCCAAGTTTAAATAGGTTCTCAAGAATTTGAAGATGAACAGGGTACAAGGATGAGTTCTAAATGTCAAGTGTAAGGATATCCACCTATCATGCTTACCTAGAAGATCATATAATTCAAGAATTTGAATAGTCAAAGCAAAAGTCAAACATATTATGTTCTCATGTGGGACTTCAAGGGCAATAGTTTCATCATTAGGAGAGCATGGAATCAAGCAAGTGAGATTCAAGATTTGAAGATGATGATGTGTTGATATGTGTTTATCGAGAAAATTCATGATTTTATCTTCTTGTCGCAAATCATGAAGAATAGAATTTATGTTTTAATTAGGAAACGTAAGTGTTGATTGAGGAACTTGTCTCTCAACATTATTTTCTTCCTAAGTTGTTGGTTAATAATAATATAAATTACTTCGCTCTGAAGAAAATACAATCAAATTTTTAGCTTTGTAATTATTTCTACTCTTTGAGACTTTATTTCTAGTGAATATAATTACTTTGTTGCGATACAAATCTGTTGATGATCTAATTTGTTGATTTGAGATTTCATGCCTCATGTTCAATAGGAGGGCCCCCCTAACGAGTTGTGAGATAGCATAATATTGTCTTCATTCTTTCTTTAGTAATTATTTCGATGTAGTTTTTAATTATTTATATAATTTATATTCTATTTGATGCTTTGTTTTCATACACTTATTGATGTTTTGATTGCAATAGGTTGGGAGCTTAGCATTAAAAATAAAGCAAAAAAAATATTTCTTTTATTAGCTTGCACATTTGAAATTCCCACTTAGTCTCTAATTTATTTTTAATGTTTGGATTGAATCCAATTTTTGCAATTATTGTCACTGATGGAAAAATAATTGTAGGAGCAACAGTAAGGAAAGGAGAAGCAAGGAAAGGAGCAGTAATGTAAAGGAACAACAAGCAAAGGAGCAACAAGATAAGGAGAATCAAGAAAAGGAGTAGCACAAGAGAAGCAAGCAAAGGCCAACAAGAAAAGGAGCAGCAAGAAAAGGAGCATCATGGTAAGGAGAAACAAGCAAAGGAGCGACAAAAGAGAAGCAATAAAAGGGGAAGCACAAGGCCAATAAAGGAACAGGAGCAGTGCAATACCAATAAGGCAAGGAGAAGAAAAAAGATATGAAGAAGCATGAAAAAGGAGCAACACAAGGAACAACAGACAAAGGAGCAGCAAGGTATGTTGGAGAAAGGGACAAAGGAGCAACATATCCATTGATGGTTTGGTAGATAATTGATATTTCCATGTTGATGGCATGTTGAATATGGCATGATGCTTGGATAATGTTGCCGAGATTTTTTAATGAAGAATTTGTGGTGACACTAATTTTTTGTTAACATGAATTGTTGTAATGCAAAGGCAATACTCCATGATAGGAAAGGAAAGAATCCAAGGAAAAGGAAAATATGTTGCAAATATTGTTGTGATGCAATGTTATGGCAAACGAAAATTTGTGCAGGAATGAATGTTGCAAAAATTGTTATGTTGAAGACTTTATTGTGATGCAAGACAAATTCAAGACTCAATGATAGCAAAGGAAAGAGAAATACATGATGCAAGGAAAGGCAAGATGCAAGACAAAGGCAAAGACGTGGAGAAATATTGTGATGTGGGGCTATTTGAATATGAATGCAAAATTGTGTTATTTCATGTTATTTATTTATTTTATTAACACGAAGAATATGAATGGACGAGATTTGGATATGAGGAAATTCATTTTATGTATTTTAATATTCAAGAGTTTAAGTAGTTTTGGAATTGAAGGGACACCTTTGGAATGAAAAGAGAAAAGTCTTCTCATTTCATATTTATGTGTGGAACATGAACAACTATCAATATTCATTTATAAATGTGTGAAAAGTTCGAGAGAATGTTTTTTTTTAAATGAGAAATAGGTTAGATAAGTTAGAGAATGTGTGATATTTGATTGAGGTGTTATGCACGAGTTACCTTAAATTCATGAAACTTATGTGAAGCATATTTAAAGGGGATAAGAGGCCGAAATAAAGATGGAGGCATGTAGAATTGATGACTAGGTAAATCAACATATTGTTTTCATTTTGTATGAGGGGATTTTGTTCTCCTTTCAAGTTGTGGCTTGATAAAAAAAGATAAGTTAGAGTTGGTTGAGGTAGGAGCCTCTTGTGGGTTGTAGCCTGTAGAAAAAATATGGGGTTTTGGGCGTCCTTGCATGTTTTAGCTTATAGAAAATTGAGGTAGAAACCTCCTATAGGTTGAAGCCTACAAAAAATAAATTTAGTAAGGAGTAGGAGCTTGCCTTTGCATCTCAAGAACAATAAAACCGTGGTTTTCTCCCTTATGGGCTTCCACTTATATATGGTGTTAATATGTGTTGTTACTATGTGATGATGTGAGGTGTTGGTCTTATTATTACTTGTTGTTCACATATTCAATTGGCTGGTCATTATATATTAAGTTTCTCATGAAAATTTTCAGCTAATGAGTTTAAAGAAAATAATTTTAATGTCCATGAATGGACTAAACTGATTCACTCCCCCTCTCAGTTTAGTCAAGTTTTCATCAATTGATATCAGAGTCGGTTCCTTTTTTATAAGCCTGACAACTTAAAGGTAGGTGTGGTTTAGTTATGTACTATCAAAGTGTACCTATGTCGAGTGCACAAAACTTTCATGAATGGAGAGACAAGGTTAAAACATATTTAATGGCTTACGGAGCTAGTGTATGGAAGCTTGTATGTGATGTTTACTGCAAAAAAAACACCCTATTTTTAAGAATAACAGTGGAATGCTAAAGAAAAAATTGTTATGTTTAATAATATTCATAATAGGGATCTTTATATTGTAATAGAATTAAATTCTAAAAAATAAATTTGGGATAGATTGCATCTCATGCATGAAGGATACATTAGTATTTGCACTATCAATAAGCAGAAGATAAAAATAAAAATAAAAATTCTTGTCAAAAGGAAAGTATTCAGTCAGGTGAGGTCTCTTTTAGTGTGAATATACCTTATTGGAATCAATAAAATAGAGTTGAAGAAAAGTCCAAGCTTGACATAGCCTTGACTGAAATAGAAATATTGAAGAATGAAAACAAAGATATAAAGAAACTGGTGCAAATATGTCATGAGAAAGAGCCTAAGTATAAGGAGGAAATTGTAGGTTTGAAGACACACTTTGAAGAATAAAGTAGAATAGAAGATATGATGAATAACCAACTAAAGGAGAAAGAGATACATTGTGAAACATTAGATTATGAGATTATTTTAGCTCGAAGATAATTAGACGAAAAAATAGGTTGTGTAAGAAGCTAGAAGAGGAGGTTGCCTCCATGAAGTATTCAGAAAATCCCAAACATTAAATATGATAATGAATATTTCCTAAAAATACTCATATGATAAGGGAAAAACACCATAATTAATAAATAAGAAAACAAAAACAAGCAACAATATCAAAATACAATGAATGAGAAGAAGAAAGGATTTACTGCAAGAAGATCATTCTCTCCTGAAAATGAGTTGAAAAAATTTGGAAGATCTCAAAGGAGATTCTTTTCTCATGAGAAAATCATCACATGTGGTCGCCGATTGTAATAACAAAAAAACAAAGAATAATCAGCGGAAGATGAAACAAATGAGAAGGCTCCCTCAAACAATCAAACATAGAAGGCATTCATCCACTAGGTACACAAATCATTTATATGGTTATTGTTATCTATGAAATGAATTTGGACATAGAGATATTGAATTCAAAAAGTATGTAAAGAAAATTAGAAATGACTAAAGAAATCACACATCATTTGTTCCTTTCCTCGGTTACATAAAATCTTATTTAAGTGGCAAATTTGGCCACAAATCCAAAGACTAAAATATGCCAAATATCCTAAAGGACTCTAGAAAGCTGATAAAAATCTAACTAAAGAAAACCAAACAATGGATAAAAAAGAAATGCAGACACTAGAAAGAAACCTACTGAAGTGTGGGAAAGGAATAAAAATGAGCATCTTGTTACATCAATGACATGAACAAGTCATCATGGGTTCAGGGGGAGCTTCTCTAAGCAACAAAGAAATTATCATATTAGTGATAAAAGAGCAACAACATCCCAGAGAGAGAGAAGCCCTAATAACATTGGTTTTGAAGGTTGGTATGTCTTGTAAATAATTTTTTGAAGATGTAAGATCAACTCTCAATAAAATGAAAGGCATGGAAACATATGATGTGAACATGAAGAAACATCCTTTTTTACATAGAAGAGAAGGCATCAAGAGGGAATGAATGCAATCATCCAGTCAATAATAGAAAAGAAGTAATATCTTAGGGGGAGAGCAGCTCCAAAATTTCCTTAACAATATAATATGTATTTTGAAGTTTCTCTGCAGTAAAATATTGATGGAAATAATGGCCATGTTCAGTTGAAATTTCGAAATTGTTGCAATAGTGTTGTGCAACTGAAGGTGTTGGTCAAGGAAGAACTAAAGAACTAATCCTATGTTAGAACAACACCATTTCAGGGGGAGAAATTCTCCGTTAATGACATGGAAACCAAGTAGGCATTAGTGAAAATATTTAAAGACAAACTAAGTAGATCCAAATAAAACAGAGCAAGATATAACTAGATGATCATGGAGAAAATACATATATACAAAATAAAGAGAGGAAAATATACAACACCGAAAACTAGAAAATTTGGTACCGCCTCAATTATATGGTTGGATTTTTTATTAAATTTTGTTGCATCAGCTCACAAGCCACAATAATCAAAGAAGAGTGAATAAATGATAATTATCAAAATTTCATAATGCCTCCCAATGGATGTATAAAGAAGGATATTTTCATACATAAATTTTTTTAATAATGGGAAGGAGTTGAATTATATATATATATATATATATATATATATATATATATATATATAGATATATACACACACACACACACAAAATCGAGTCCAAGGAAAACAAAGGTGAAACTTTGAATGAACTCATGGACCTTAGGAACTACGCAGGCTGGAAAAAGTGGTCAAATGGACCTTTAGTTAAATTCTTAGTTAATACTGTCCACACAATTGAAACCTAAAGCTATCTAGGAAAAATATCAAAGGGACTCAATATATTCACACATTTTCATCAGATTTTGATTTACAAGGGAATTTATTGAAGGAGATTACGACTCAAATATGTTCCACACCAAAGCATTGTAGTGAAGAGAGCTTTTTTCATGAAATAAAAGAATATGCCACAAGGAATTATATGGAAACACCAAGAGACACCATCATGGATCTTATGAATGCATATGTTTCTCGTCATACTCTAGATTATTTGATAGGCTCTAATATCACGCCAATTTTATGGGGGAAACTGTCAGGATGTAAATTTTTAGGAAGAATGAAATTAGCTTCTCTTTAGGAAAGCGAGGACTATGTTAATCTGGAATATTGGACTATTGTAGTTGAATTTTGTCGGAATTACTACCAACCACCGGCATGAATAAGTAGTGGCAACAGCCCACAACTTCATCATTGAATTTTTGTACAGGGAAGGATGAAGCTTTAGTCTTCAAAATATGAAGGTGTTCACGCAAAATCCAAACAGAGTACCCGCAACCCACACTCTGCATTTATTTCTTACTTGCTATGTTGACTTACCATATGCCTGCAGGCACAACGTGCCACTTTTTCTCTTTATCCTTAAGCCCTTTTCATAAGTTATTTTATCAGCGGGACCCACCACTTAACTCCACTGAATTAGAAAAACCGCGAAATCCTTGTATTCTGCTTATTTACTTTGTTTTATGATTTTCTCACTCCCTGCTGTTTAAGTGCCCGCATACCGCACTTCACACATTTTACCATTTACCTTTATGTCGCCCGCACTTTGCATGTTTTAAGACTTACCTTTTAGCGCCCACAAGTTAACCTTTTGATGTTGTGATGTGATATGTTAACACCCTTGCAAATCAACGGGTGCGACCACCGTTGATCTCAGATAACCGGTAACTCGCAGGCACAAGCAGCCTATTGTTTAATCCAAAGGCAGCATCCGTATTTAACCTCGCAGGGTGCCCTTTGACTGATATTAACGACTTATGTCTACTGCGGGGGAACAATGCCGATGATCGAACCATAACCCGAGGTACCTCCTCAATGACTTATTGCACCAGTTAAAAGTTAAGATTGACGATGTGCGATGGAGCACCGTATGCGATGTGGTTTCATAGCTAGAACCCATAAAATTTCAGGTTCGGTAGTTTGTGTTGTGTACGTTGTTTTGTGTAGAAAACAACATAACAGACAAAAGAACGTTATGTTTTTTACCTGTCCATTGATGCATTAAATCGCATTTAATTTTTAGGCTCCAACCAATTTTTTATTAAAGTAATGTAATTTTCATATGTTTGTAAAGTGATGAAATGAGAAATTGAAATTTTCCCTCTCCTATGTCTCGCTCTCTGTCTGTGTTTTACTGTTATTTTTGCAATATTTTTCACTCTCTGTGTTGTGGAGGAACACATCCCTCTATGCTTTGTTTTTTTTAAGAATTCCAACAAAATTGTGGAAGTTTTTGAGTAAGGAGTCATTATAAAAGCTCAAAGTATTTAATTTGAAGAGCACCAAGAAAAGGTTTGCTCATCTACCCTATATTACTTCATATACAAGTGCTATTATTAACCATCATTATAAAGTGGTATTAGCATTTGAGTATGACAGGGCTATATAATTTCAATACGTTTGATTGAGGTAGGAGGAACAAGGCTTGAGAATTGTAAAACACAATGATGTATTTGGCATTAATGGTTAACATAGATGACATAAATTTCATAAGCTACAGGCCCAGTGACAAAATGGAGTCATAAAGTAGAGAATTGGTTTTAAAATGTTATAACACCATACAAATAGGTTGTCATAATGTATACATTACAATAGTCATATTATTACTACCTATGCATCATGTACATATGGTGTTGGCACAGTGGAAATGGAAGTTAGATGAACGTTGCAATTATGACAGAAGAATAGAAAAAGCTGCAATACATAATGGACAGAGCGTTATTTGGATAGAGCGTCATATTATGTTGGCAGCAAATAAATTGACAACATTACAACATGCAACAATTATTATCGTGTAGGCACGATAATCCATCTTGATAAACTATGAGATAGAGAAATATAATGCTAATAAAATTATTTCACCATTGATTGATATATAACGCATTTAAACTCCAAATGGTGAGGTGGCAATCATACCGTGTGCTTCTCGTGGAAGGTTGAGTTGAATTATTATGATTCATTGAATTTGTTATCGGGACACAGTGAAAGTTATGAATATATGCATAGATTGCACCAGAATCCAAACCTTTGCGGCAATGAGAAACTGAATCTCTATTCAACCTCTCGCCAAACTGAGAAGAAGAGAAGCAGATACAAGAGGGTCCAACATGAAGACAAAATGTCATGTTTTCCTGTGAAATTCTTAGAACTGAAGAAAACATGTACAGTTAAGGAATTATATGTACCATTGGACACAGTGCCTAAAGAAGCTCTCTTGTGCTTGGTAGTTGTTGTCCATGAGGTATTTTTGTGTGACAAGCTGACACATTATGTTGGAAAAATAAATATTAGATTACATAACCATCCCGATTCTATGGTGGCACCTAAGAATTTGAAATCTTCATATTTTTCAACTCCCACCAAACCTAAGATTATCTTGAAAGTGGTTTACATGATTCTCACAGAAGTTGTGAACATGGAATTAGTTGGATCATTTCCTTTTTAATTCTTTTCTTCGTGCACAGTGCATTCATATATTGGAGCATTTTATTTATAGAGTGAAATTCATTATGAAGCATTGATATATGGAGAAGAGTTGATTTGGAACAACATTTTCCTTGAAGAAACGACATCTTGGTGATGAATTGGGGTGCAACAGTCTTGTGGGTGGGTGCACTATGCTATCCACTGTCCTGAGCCACACATCATGTTATTTATAAGGATGGTTTTATTGGACGTCATAAAATTGGCACATAAACCTGGAGTTTGAACACTGAAAATATTGTTGCAGTGTCACTATATGCAGTTTATCTTTGCATTGGCTCATGATAATTGACCATAAGTTAAGGCTCAGTCGCTTCATTCCTGCCCCCACTTGTTAACATGAAGAGAATCATCCCAACTTCATATTCTACCAGGAATGCAATGATATATGATTGGTGTTCAATAATTACGCTGATAGGCGTCCCCCTGTTGGAATTTTCCACTTTAATGATTTTGCTAATCAATTTTTTTGATCTTACGGTCTAAATTGAAAGATGCCAGTATATTCTTGTCATCGCCACTATATCAATGAATGAAAATCAAAATCATAACTTCCTTGCATATCTAAATCATATGTTTAAACCTTGATTAAAATAATTTTTTACCAAATCATATTAAAATTTTACTGTGCCTTTTATGTATCACCACGTATGAGGATTAGAGAAAAATAAAGATAAATATCAAATTAAAAATAAAAATACATTGACACTTGGTTTTTGTTAACTAAAACGTGTCCCATAACCTAAAGTATGCGTTATTTTTATGGTGGCCAGAGCTACTGTAACGCTCTTGATTTAAATTTAACTTTTAGGGAGGTTTCATTTATATTAACTATTGAAATTAAAAATATATTGAAAACTTGTTGTGTTTCTCTTAGTTAAGGTATGTGTTACAAGTTAAAACAATTGTGGGAGGTTTTATTTATATTAAACATTTTATATTAAAGAGTGAAATTAAAAATACAATGAAAATTTAAATATTGGAATGTCTAGTAAAACATGGTCTAGAGGCTGACCTTTGAATTATTGCAGCCTTCTCCATTTACATTTTAATGTAACTATAATAGTATTTTTTTAATATTTTGGTATGTAATTTGTTTTTTTCGTTTTTAGGTTTTAATATAATAAGATAAATTTTATCATTAAAGTTGTATTTAAGTATTTAGTTTTTTTATTGGATTTAGTCTATTATTATTATTATTATTAAGTTTTGATTAATGTAGTAAAAATAATATTTTCTTTATAATAATATAATGTTTTATTAAGAGTTTTATAATATTAATAATAAGTTTATTAAGTTTATAATAATATTAGTTTTTCATGGTTTTTAAACCATAATTTCTTTAATTTTATAATAAAATAGTAATAGTAATATTAATAACATTAATAATTAATATTTAAATATTAATATTAATATTTTTAGTTGATTAATATTAATAATTAATTAATCAATATTGATGTTAATTAATATTGATGTTAATATTAATAATATTATTAAGGGATAAGGAAAGGGACAAGGGACAAGGAAAGGGATAAGGATAGGAAAAATTCTTTTCTCTTATTCCTATCCTTATCTCTTTCCTTATCCCTTTCCAAGGGACAAGGAAAGGGATAAGGAAATAAATAAGGATAGGAATAAGAGAAAATAATTTTATTAATTAATAGTATTATTTTTATTAATATTGATTAATTATTTATTAATATTATTAATATTGATAATGTATTAATAGTGAGCAATTATTTATTAATATTATTAATATACTTAGTGTGTTAGGATAAAAGTATATATTGACCAACTATGTTTTATTTTTTAAATTTTTAAATTTTAAGTTATTTTATGATTTTATATATTTATACTTTACAATATTAAGTTTTTCTAAATTTTAATTTTCATATTTTTATAATATTAAGTTTTCTAATTTAGAACCCCAATATTATAAACTCAATATTAAAAACCTTACAATAATAAAAATGATATTAATAACATTAATATTTTAATATACACTAAAAATAATATTAATAATTAGTATTTAAATAATGATGATTATGATTTATACTAAAAACTATATTAATAATGAAAATGACATTTTAATTATTAATAACATTTAAATTATAACAATAATATTAATAAAATTTTATAATAATATTAATATGATTAATTACATTAATATTGTTAATATAAATCCTATTAACATTAATATTGATAAATAATATTAATAATGTTTTCTTTATAATAATAAATATGTTTTTAATTAATATTCTTTTTTCAATTATATTCACTCTAAAAATATGATGATTAATATTATGAATGGTACTACTATTGATACCAAAATTAACACTATTAATATAAATAATATTAAAATCATTAGTGATAACATTAATAATATTAAGATCATTAGTGATAAATAACTTTATTAATACTAAAATTTATACTATTAATATAAATAATATTAAGATTATTAGTGATAAATAATAATATTAAGATTTGCATTGTAATCATTCAAATCAAACATGGTAAAACAAACTCAACCATGTCCATACATGGTCAAACATTGCCATCATAGTTAATTATTGTCACTCATGCTCGAAAATACACAACCATAGTTAGCCGCATTCAACCATAGTAGCCTATGGTCAAACATGGTCAACCATAGTAGTCTATTGTCAACCTTGCTCAACCATAGTAACGTATGGTCATCCTTGGTCAACCATTGTAATCATTCTATTAAAACATGGTAAAAAAAACTCAACCATGGTCATATATGGTCAAACCTTTCCAACATAGTTAATCATTGTTACTCATTGTCGGAATACACAACATTACTTAAGCATTTTTAATCATGGATATTCTTTATAATACTAACCCTAAGGTTTAATATTATTCCATTGGGTTTGTAATGTTAGGGTTTAATAAACCCTGGGCTTTATTAATATTTTGGGTTTATACTATTAATTCAAAGGATTTATAATGTAAATCCCTTGGGTTTATAATATTTATCCTAGGGTTTTTAATACTTTGGTTTATAATAGTAATATGAGGATTAATAATATTCCATTGGGTTTATAATGTTAGGGTTTAGTAAACTCTTGGGTGTATTAATATTTTGAGTTTATAATATTAATCTCAAGCATTTATAATATATATCCACATATCCCTTGGGTTGTTTTCATCCGTTTGGTTTCTAATATTAATCCCTTCTGTTTATTAATTATTTGAGTTTATAATATTGATAATCCTTTATGTTTATTAATCCATTTGGTTTATAATATCAATTCCTTAGATTTATAATATTAATAATCCTGATGGTTTATTAATCCCTTGGGTTTGTTAATCCCATGAGTTTATAATATCAATAAACCTTTGGGTTAATTAATATTTTGGGTTTATAATATTAATATCAAGGATTTATAATATTAATCCCGTGGGTTTATAATATTCGAATCCCACAGTTTATAATGCTAACCCTAGGGTTTAATATTATTCCCTTTGTTTTATAATGTTAGGGTTTAATAAACCCTTGGTTTTGTTAATATTTTGGATTTATAACATTAGGCCCAAGGATTTATAATGTTAACCCATTGTGTTTATAATATTAATCTTATGGTTTATAATACTTTGATTTATAATATTAACCCTAGGGTTCATAATACTTTGTTTTATAATACTAACCCTAAGGTTTAATGTTATTCCATTGGGTTTATAATGTTAGGGTTTAATAAACCATTGGGATTATTAATATATTGGGTTTATAATACTCATCCCAAGGATTTATATTGTTAGTCCTTTTGGTTGATAATATGATTGAATGTGGTCTACCATTGCCAAAATGTGGAGCCATAATATATCATAGAAAACGCTTTGGTTTATTTGTTCTTTTGGTTTATAATATTAATAATCCCTTAGGTTTATTAATCTCTTCATTTTAAAATATTGATTAGATTATGGTATATTAATTTTTTAGGTTTTGTGTTTAAAATACTAATTCTTAGGGTTTATTAATCTCTTTTGTTTTTAATATTAAACCCTTGGACTTATTGATCCCTTAGGTTTTTAATATTTATCACTTGGGTTCACCAATTACTTTAGTTTATAATATTAAACCCTTGGGTTTATTAGTTTTTTTTGTTTATAATATTAATAATCTCTTTGGTTTATTAATCTCTTGAGTTTAAAATATTAATTAGATTATGGTATATTAATTTTTTAGGTTTTTATGTTTAAAATATTAATTATTAGGTTTTATTAATCTCTTGTATTTTTAATATTAAACACTTGGCCTTATTGATCCCTTAGGTTTTTAATATCTATCCCTTGGGTTCACTAATTTCTTTAGTTTATAATATTAAACCCTTTGGTTTATTAGTTCTTTTGGTTTATAATATTGATAATTCCTTGGGTTTATTAATCTCTTCAATTTAAAATATTGATTAGATTATGGTATATTAATTTTTTAGGTTTTTGCGTTTAAAATATTAGTTTTTAGGGTTGATTAATCTCTTGTGTTTTTAATATTAAACCCTTGGCCTTATTTGATCCCTTAGGTTTTTAATATTTATCCCTTGCGTTCACCAATTCCTTTAGTTTATAATATTAAACCCTTGGGTTTATTAGTATTTCTTGTTTATAATATTTATAATCCCTTTGGTTTATTAATTTCTTGAGTTTAAATTATTAATTATTAAGATTTATTAATTTCTTAGGCTTTTGAGTTTTAAAATATTAATTCTTATGGTTCATTAATCTTTGAGTTTTCTCAATCTTTGGGTTTGTAATATTAGGCATTAAATATTAGTCGTACACTTTAATATTAATGCATGATCCAGTGTCATATTATGAAAAACATTGTCTGAATATGAAAACCAACAATGGGAGACCATTGTTAATTAATGTTAGTCATTTTTTATCAAGGTCTTCCGTGGTTGAATGTCACATTGTGACAAAGATTGTCTCAATATGAAAATCAACCATGGCTAACCATCGTCATTCTTCGTCCAACATCACATTATGACAACAATTGTCTCAATGTTTAAATCAATCATTCTCAACCATGTTTATTTTATGGTTTATAGTATTTATCTAAAAGATTTTATATACTTTAGGTTTATAATATTAATTTTTTAGCTTTAATATTATTCCCTTGAGTTTATAGTATTATTAATCATATGAGTTTATCAATCCTTTCTGTTTAAGATATTAATTTGTAGGCTTTGTTATTATCTTTTGTTTTTAATATTGATCCCTCCACCTTATGGATCATAGAAGTTCTTAATACTTATCCCTTGGGTTCACCAATCCCTTGGGTTTGAAATACAAAACCCTTCGGTTTATTAGTTATTTTGGTTTATAAAATTAATAATCCCTTTGGTTTTAAAATCTCTTGAGTTAAAAATATTATTTCTTAGGGTTTATTAATCTCTTGTGTCCTTAATATTGATCCCTTGTCATTATCTACCCCATTAGGTCTTTAATATCTATCCCTTGGGTTCACCAATTCCTTTTGTTTGTAATATTAAACCCTTGGTTTTATTAATTCTTTTGGTTTATAATATTAATAACTCCTTGGGTTTATTAATCTCTTGAGTTTAAAATATTAATTCTTATGCTTTATTAATCTCTTGAGTTTAAAATATGTATTTTTAGGGTTTATTAATTTCTTAGTTTATAATATTAATATTTATCCCTTGGGTTCACAATTTCCTTTAGCTTATAATATTAAACCCTTGGGTCTATTAGTTTTTTTGGTTTATAATATTTATAATCCCTTTGGTTTATTAACCTCTTGATTTTAAATTATTAATTATTAGGGTTTATTAATTTCTTAGGCTTTTGAGTTTAAAATATTAATTCTTAGGGTTTAATAATATTTGAGTTTTCTAAATATTTGGGTTGGTAATATTAGGCATTAAATATTAGTCTTACACTTTAATATTAATGCATGGTGAAATGTCATATTATGAAAAACATTGTGTGAATATGTAAACCAACCATGGGAGACCATTGTTAATCATCGTTATTCGTATTTGATTAAGTTCTTCCATGGTCAAATATCACATTGTGACAAAGATTTTCTCAATATTAAAATCAACCATGGTCAACCATCGTCATTCTTCGTCCAACGTCGCATTGTGACAACAATTGTCTCAATGTTTAAATCAAGGATGCTCAATCATGTTTATTTTACGGTTTATAGTATTTATGTAAAGGTTTTTATATACTTGAGGTTTATAATATTAATCTCTTAGCTTTAATATTATTCCCTTGGGTTTATAATATTAATAATCATGTGATTTTATCAATCATTTCTGTTTAAGATATTAATTTGTGGGCTTTGTTAACCTCCTTTGTTTTTAATATTGATCCCTTCCACTTATTGATCCCTTAGCTTTTTAATATTATCCCTTGGGTTCAAATATAAAACACTTGGGTTTATTAGTTATTTTGGTTTATAATATGAATAATCACTTTGGTTTTAAAATCTCTTGAGTTAAAAATATTAATCCTTAGAGTTTATTAATTTTTTAGGTTTTTGTGTTTAAAATATTAATTCTTAGGGTTTATTAATCTCTTGTGTTCTTAATATTGATACCTTGGTCTTATTTATCCCTTAGGTCTTTCATATTTATCCCTTGGGTTCACCAATTCCTTTGTTTTGTAATATTAAACCCTTGGTTTTATTATTTCTTTTGGTTTATAATATTAATAACTCCTTGGATTTATTAATATCTTGAGCCTAAAATATTAATTCTTATGATTTATTAAACTCTTGAGTTTAAAATATTAATTCTTATCGTTTATTAATTTCTTGGTTTATAATATTAATATTTATCCCTTCGATTCACCAATTCCTTTAGCTTATAATATTATACCCTTTTGTTTATTAGTTTTTTTGGTTTATAATATTAATAATCCCTTGGGTTTATTAATCTCTTGAGTTTAAAATTTTGATTAGATTATGGTATATTAATTTTTTAGTTTTTTATTTTTAAAATATTAATTCTTACGGTTTATTAATCTCTTTTGTTTTCAATATTAAACCCTTATACCTTACTGATCCTTAGGTTTTTAATATTTATCCCTTGGGTTCACCAATTCCTTTAGTTTATAATATTAAACCCTTTGGTTTATTAGTTCTTTTGGTTTATAATATTAATAATTCATTGGGTTTATTAATCTCTTGAGTTTAAGATATTGATTAGATTATGGTATATTAATTTTTTAGGTTTTTGTGTTTAAAATATTAATTCTGAGGGTTTATTAATCTCTTGTGTTTTTAATATTAAAACCTTGGCCTTATTGATCCCTTAATTTTTTAATATGTATCCCTTGGGTTCACCAATTCCTTTATTTTATAATATTAAACCCTTGGGTTTATTAGTTTTTTTGATTTATAATATTTATAATCCCTTTGGTTTATTAACCTATTGAGTTTAAATTATTAATTGTTAGGAATTATTAAATTCTTAGGCTTTCAAGTTAATTCTTAGGGTTTAATAACCTTTGAGTTTTCTAAATATTTGGGTTGGTAATTTTAGGCATTAAATATTAGTCATACACTTTAATATTAATGCATGGTCCAATGTCATATTATGAAAAACATTGTGTGGATATGAAAACCAACCATGGGAGACCATTGTTAATCATCGTTATTCGTACTTGATCAGGGTATTTGATGGTCGAATGTCACATTGTGACAAAGATTATCTCAATATGCAAATAAACCATGTCCAACCATCATAATACTTCATCCAACGTCACATTGTGACAACAATTGACTCAATGTTTGAATCAAGCATGCTCAACCATGTTTATTTTACGGTTGATAGTACTTAGCTAAAGGTTTTTATATACTTTAGATTTATAATATTAATCTCTTAGCTTTAATATTATTCCCTTCGGTTTATAATATTAATAATCATGTGATTTTATCAATCCTTTCTGTTTAAGATATTAATTTGTAGGCTTTGTTAATCTCTTTTGTTTTTAATATTGATCCCTTAGGTTTTTAATATTTATCCCTTGGGTTCACTAATTCCTTGGGTTTGAAATATAAAACCCTTGGGTTTATTAGTTATTTTGGTTTATAATATTAATAATCACTTTGGTTTTAAAATCTCTTGAGTTAAAAATATGAATCCTTAGAATTTATTAAATTTTTAGGTTTTTGTGTTTAAAATATTAATTCTTTGGGTTTATTAATCTCTTGTGTTCTTAATATTGATACCTTGGCATTATTTATCCCTTAGGTCTTTAATATTTATCCCTTGTGTTCACCAATTCCTTTGGTCTGTAATATTAAACCCTTGGTTTTATTAGTTATTTTGGTGTATAATATTAATAACTCCTCGGATTTATTAATCTCTTGAGTTTAAAGTATTAATTCTTATGCTTTATTAATCTCTTGAGTTTAGAATATTAATTCTTAAGGTTTATTAATTTCTTGGTTTATAATATTAATATTTATCTCTTGGTTTCACTAATTTCTTAAGCTTATAATATTAAACCCTTGTGTTTATTAATTTTGTTGGTTTATAATATTAATAATCTCATGGGTTTATTAATCTCTTGAGTTTAAAATATTGATTAAATTATGGTATATTAATTTTTTAGGTTTATATGTTTAAAATATTAATTCTTAGGGTTTATTAATCTCTTTTGTTTTTAATATTAAACCATGGGCCTTATTGATCCCTTAGGTTTTTAATATTTATCCCTTGGGTTCACCAATTCCTTTAGTTTATAATGTTAAACCCTTTGGTTTATTATTTCTTTTGGTTTATAATATTAATAATTCCTTGGGTTTATTAATCTCTCGAGTTTAAGATATTGATTAGATTATTGTATATTAATTTTTTAGGTTTTTGTGTTTAAAATATTAATTCATAGGGTTTATTAATCTCTTGTGTTTTTAATATTAAACCATTGGCCTTATTGATCCCTTAAGTTTTTAATATTTATCCCTTGGGTTATCCAATTCCTTTAGTTTATAATATTAAACCCTTGGGTTTATTAGTTTTTTTGGTTTATAATATTTATAATCCCTTTGGTTTATTAACCTCTTGAGTTTATATTATTAACTATTAGGGTTTATTAAATTCATATGATTTTGAATTTAAAATATTAATTCTTAGGATTTAATAATCTTTGAGTTTTCTAAATATTTGGGTTGGTAATATTAGGTGTTAAATATTAGTCATACGCTTTAAGATTAATGCATGGTCTAATGTCGTATTATGAAAAACATTGATTGAATATGAAAACTAATCATGGGAGACCATTGTTAATCATCATTATTCGTATTTGATAAAGGTCTTCCATAGTCAAATGTCACATTGTGACAAATATTGTCTCAAGATGAAAATCAACCATGGCCAACCATCGTCATTCTTTGTCTAACACCGCATTGTGACAAAAATTGTCTGAATGTTTAAATCAAGCATGCTAAACCATGTTTATTTTACAGTTTATAGTATTTATCTAAAGGTTTTTATATACTTGAGGTTTATAATATTAATCTATTAGCTTTAATATTATTCCCTTGATTTTATAATATTAATAATGATGTGATTTTATCAATCCTTTCCGTTTAAGATATTAATTTGTAGGCTTTGTTTATCTCTTTTGTTTTTAATATTTGTCCCTTCCACTTATTGATCCCTTGGGTTTTTAATATTTATCCCTTGGGTTCACCAATTCTTTGGGTTTGAAATATAAAACCCTTGGGTTTATCAGTTATTTTTGTTTATAATATTAATAATCCATTTGGTTTTAAAATCTCTTGAGTTAAAAATATTAATTCTTAGCATTTATTAATTTTAGGTTTTTGTGTTTAAAATATTAATTCTTAGGGTTTATTAATCTCTTGTGTTCTTTATATTGATCCCTTGGCCTTATTTATCCCTTAGTTTTTTAATATTTATCCCTTCGATTTACCAATTCCTTTGATTTGTAATATCAAACCCTTGGTTTTATTATTTCTTTTGGTTTATAATATTAATAACTCTTTGGGTTTATTAATCTCTTGAGTTTAAATGTTAATTCTTAGGTTGTAATATTAAACCCTTGGTTTTATTAGTTCTTTTAGTTTATGATATTAATAACTCCTTGGGTTTATTAATCTCTTGAGTTTAAATATTAATTTTTAGGGTTTATTAATTTATTGGTTTATAATATTAATATTTATCCCTTGAGTTCACTAATTCCTTTGGTTTATAATATTAAACCATTTGGTTTATAACTTCTTTAAATGGTTTATAATATTAATAATCTCTTGGGTTTATTTATATCTTCAATTTAAAATATCAATTATTATTAGGTTTATTAATTTCTCATGTTTTTTATTTTGAAATATTTATTCTTAAGGTTTATTAATTTTCATCTGATTTTACAAAGGTCTTCGTTTGGGTTTAAAGACTTTTCTTGGAGGTTTGGTTTTAAGAGCATTTTTTGGAAGTGGACTGATTTTGCAAAAAAAATGTTTTGGGTTTAAAGAATTTTCTTGGAGGACATTTCTTGGAGGCGGCCTGATTTTGAAAAAAAATATTTTCGACTTAAGGAATTTTCTTGGACGTACATTCAAAGGACACTTCTTGGAGGTATGTGATACATTTTTTTGGATGTTTTTTGTGCTTCATTTTTTTTTTAAGTATGGAATTGGGCTTAATTTCGAAAATAAATTTTCTGGAAGTATTTTTTAAAGTGACATTTTTTTTAAGTTGGAGGCATTTTTTGAAGTGACATTTTTTTAGAGTATGTGTTTTGAGTTAAAGTAAATCTTTTGAGCTTCGTTTCATTTTTATAAGACATTTTTTTCTCGAATTTTTTAAAGTAAGTGTTTTGGATTGGAGTATGTATTTTTTGCAAAAAATTTAAAATGAATTTTTTTTCAATTAAATCTTTTGTGATGTTTTTTCTAATTGAGTTATTGTTTAATTTTTTGAAGGAAATTTTTTTAACTTCAAACCCTATTATCATGGGAAATCGAAGGACTTGTGCGAGAAAATATGATCGAAAAAGAGACCTTGAGGAATGTAGAGAAGAGACGAGACAATCTCGCAAAAGGAAGTTAGAAGCCCTCTCAAATATTGAAGAGGAAAATCAACCTCAAGAAGAAATTGAAGCAGGTATGTAAATGTAAATCTTATGGTCTATCGATATATTTAAAACTTTCCTAGTGTAAAATGTGAAGCTTAATTTTTATTTGATGAACTAATTTGAAAAATATTTTGTTTAATGTAAACAGACAGAGATATTCCTCAAAACATTGATGATGAGATACAAAATTTTGAAAGAGAAAATGAAAGAGATATTGAACCAATGATTGAATATGGTGAAAATATTGAAAGAAATCCAAATAAAGAAATTGAATCACAAGGTATATATATATATATATATATATATATATATATATATATATATTAAACACATGCACATATCATTGAAATTATAAATATATTTATTAATTTAGTTATTTATTGAATATGTACTATTTTTTCGAATATGTACAGATGAAATCACTATCGATAATGAGATGTTAGAAAATGTTGTCACTCACAAATATGGAGATAAAAAACCTAACCATGCTATATGATATTGTGTTAATTGCATTTTTGAAAATTATTTCTTAAATGAGTGGGTGACAGTTCAGGCTCAAATGTTGAAAGGTATCCTATCATTAAGGAAATTAAAAGAAGCTACGACACTATTGGGTATTCGAAAATCAACCAAAGATAAAAAAATGAAGGAAGATGTGATAAAAAATATGAGTAGTGCTATAAATTCAATTAAGAGATCTAGAGAGAAAGATGTTTCAATTGTACGTAGAGGAATACAGATGGAAATGGTTTCATCAAGTACTCAAGAGAATCGTTTGGTAACATCTATGGCACGAGCACTGGGAACCTCGTGAAAAACTTTGCACAAACATCGGAAATTTCGGCTGCAAATAGATGTAAATGATGAACTCGCTTGTTGGAGAGCTATTTGTAGGCAACCATACAAATATAGACTTGGAGAAAATGTTAAAAAAATAATATATGAATATTGGAAGAACAATTCGCGTGTTTCGCCAACTGCAAGGCATGTGATGCGAAGAAGAATAACACGAAATCAGTACGAAGAACATGAAAAATATTTCTTGGAAACCACTTAGATAGAGTTATTCAACAAGTTCAAAGAAGAGAATCGTCAAATTCATGTTTCACTTAGTGCTTTTTTTCAACAAAAACCATGGTATGTAAAACCTATCACCGTACGTGATACTTGTTGTTGTCGTTATCATGTGGAATTTGAGTTATATTATGACACATTCCTTGATTTCGGTAGAAAATTATGGTAGGATTCACCTCCTCCTTCCACTATCCATGATTTCATATCTCAAATTCTATGTGAAAGAGAAAGCGATGAACTATTTTACAAAAAGAAATGTGTTGGTGGTAAAAAATGCGATGATTGTGGAATTTTGACTAAATTTCAAAACAAATATCGTATTGATATAAATGATCAATCATTGTACAACATAAAAATGAAATGGAAGAGATATGAATATATCGATACATCGATTCAAGGTGCAAATAGTTTTAAAAGAATTGAATTACTAGAAGAAGAAATTTTTTTGATAGACTTTTTGAGAAAGTTTGAGGCAGAAATTTAAAAATACACCAATCATTCCCATAGAGATTGATGGCAATATTTGCAATTCAAAAAATCTCGTGAAGTTTTTCCACCAGGGACCATTTTTTCAGTGATTGATTTTGTATAAAACTACACATTTGTTCCACAAAAATAAATTCAGAGTGAATACTATCATTCTGACCAAGTCTCCATGCTTGTCCATATTATATATAGACATGCAGAACAAAATGTCGATCATATAGAAAGCACGAGTGAAAATTGACATATCATTAAACAATATCACTTTTATATCAGTGACGATCGTACACATGATACATGTTTTGTACAACATTGTTTTGGAAAAATTTATGATTCCTTGAAAAATCGTGGAATAACATTCAATGAACACTGGATATGGTCAGACGGATGTGCAGGTTAATTCAAATCTGCACGATCATTCTTTTGGTTGTGTTGTCTTCATAATAAAACCTGCATTAAACATTGTTGGAATTTCTTTGAGACTGGCCATGGAAAAGGAGAACATGATGGTGTAGGAGCATGCATAAAATGAGCACTTCGAAGATATCAAATGAACCACTCTGCAAGCCGACTTGTGAACGCTAAAGAAGTTGTTCAATGGTGCATCGCTGCTCTAAGCCATGAGACTAACCCATCAAGGGAAGTGCGAAGGTACATTCAATTTAATTTATATTGGAAATATAATTTTAAACATTGTACATTTATCATGCAATGATTATCTTTGATTGTATTTTGATATTGATATTTACAAATTCTTCTTTTAATTTTCCATATAAAGGTTTTTCTGGCATATTGGGATCGAAGACGTAGATAGATCAATTGGAAGTGACGTTGAAACAATAAAAGGGACTCGAAAATTGCATTCAATTCAAACAAAGTCATCCAGAAATGTGTTTGCATTGGATAAAAGAAAATATTCTTTTTTTTGTGATGTTTGCATAGACAACACAAAATCCAATGACGTTTGTGAAAACAAAATGTATGTGAACGATTGGAAACATACAGAGCTAAATACAAAGGGAAAAATGTCTATTGCAATGTTTGAAGAAATGAAATCAGAGGAAACTACAATATCATCCGATGGTGATCGAGTTTCTGATCTTGTTAGAGAAGGTAACATTTGAATTATTTTCTAATGATTTAAAGATCTAGAAATAAATTTAAATATGTATAATTTTGTTTTAAGTTTTTTTTATTGTGCAGGAGATGTTTTTGCTGTAATTTCACCTATTGAAAACAATCAAAATGTGAAGTATTGTTTGATACGTTGCACTAAACGAAAAATGAAATTATTACAAAACTATAATGATCACGGATTTCAATATGACAGAGGGTCTATTATACTGAAAGGTTATTTTTTCAGACAAACTCATCAAGTTGGAGACTTTGTTTGCTTTGAAGACTATGAACCTAATTCCATAAGTTTTCAATATAGTCACTTGGTGTGTGCATCACACATAAAGTTGATAGAAGTTCAATCAAAGAAAAAATCGAAAATTAAGAGATGGAAAATGTCAAAATCCGATCATGAACAGATTATTGAAGATGGAATTCCATTAAAAAAATTTTGATTGAATTGTCCAAAAATTTATTCTCTTTGGATTAAATATGTTTTAGAACTTCCAGTACTCAACTAAAAATTGAGCTGTTTATGTTATTTGTGCAAGTGTTTGCAAATGTACAAATTGTTTTGGTACATGCACGTGCTCTAGTATCAACTGAAAGTAGTTTTTCTATACATGTGCATTGATGAAAAATGTTACATGTATTGGATATATATATATATATATATATATATATATATATATATATATATATATATATATATATATATATATATATATATATATATATATATGTTCTAGAATGAAATTAACTGGAACTAGTTTTTCTATGTGCATTGATGAAAAACTAGTTGGATTTTCTGGTAAAAAGTATCCACAATGTAAATCATCTGCAGTATAGTTTTGTATGAAGATTCCTTTCAGACAAGAGAATTGGAGCACTTCTCCGACTTTTGGTGGGATTTGACCCACATCTCTATTCTTGATTGAAAATCTAGTACAAAATTTGTTTGTCCAATGGTCGGATATGTTCAATGTGAATTGATGAAAAATGTTACTTGTATTGGATAGATATGTTCTAGAATGAAATTAATTGTTCCAAGTAGTTTTCCTATGTGCATTGATGAAAAACAAGTTTGATTTTCTGGTAAAAGGTATCCACAACGTAAATAAATCATCCGCGGTATAGTTTTGTATGAAGATTCCTTTCAGACAAGAGACTCGGAGCACTTCTCTGACTTTTGGTGGGATTTTACCCACATCTCTATTCCTGATTGAAAATCTAGTGCAAAATTTGTTTGTCCAATGGTCGGATATGTTCAATGTGCATTGATGAAAAATGTTACTTGTATTGGATAGATATGTTCTAGAATGCAATTAATTGTTCCAAGTAGTTTTTCTATGTGCATTGATGAAAAACTGGATTGATTTTACGGTAAGTATCACAACATGAAATAAATCATCACGATATGGTTTTCAAGAAGATTCCTTTAGGACAAGGGCTAAGACGCTATAAAACTTTTACGTGGATTTGACCCACATCTCTATTCCTGATTGAAAATATAACTTACAAAATTTGTTTGTCCAATGGTTGGATATGTTCAATGTGCATTTATGAAAAATGTTACTTGTATTGGATAGATATGTTCTAGAATGCAATTAATTGTTCCAAGTAGTTTTTCTATGTGCATTGATGAAAAACTAGTCGGAATTTCTGGTAAAAAGTTTCCACAATGTAAATAAATCAACAAGGCTACCTATTTGAGTGCATTAATGACATTGACCCAAATTCAACAAACATATATATATGTACTAGACTTATACTTCCAATCAAAATTAATGGGATAATTTGTACATATATCTACTTCTTTTTAATCTCTTTTTTCAATTAGAGCTCAATTGATACATGGTTAGTTGCAGTGAAAAGCTAATATGTTCTTCCTATTGGAAATTTTTTCATTCAAACAAGACTACATGTAGAGAAAAAAAGTAATCTTAAGATTCCAAATGTACTTCAACCATCCAAAAGGGATTTGTGCAAACATTACTTGACATGCCATACCAATTAGTGAACAACTATCCAATAGAAACATTTAATATTATATACCACATGTGCCAAATGTAGATTGAAACCATCCAAAACTTTAAAATTTTGAAATTTTTTTGATAATATATCATGCAACATTAAAACATTAAATATCACATGCAAAATATAGATTGAAACCATTCAAAACTTGAGTTTTAAAATTTTTTTGATTATATATATTGTGCAACGTTACTTCACATGCCATGCCAATTATAGTTCAACTAGATCCAATAGAAACATTTAAAATTATATACCACATGTGGCAAATGTAGATTGAAACCATCCAAAACTTAAGTTTTAAAATTTTTTTGATTATATATCGTGCAGCATTAAAACATTAAATATCACATGCGAAATGGAGATTGAAACCATCCAAAACTTGAGTTTTAAAAACTTCACATGCCATGCCAATTATAATTCAACTATCCAATAAAAACATTTAACATTATATCACATGCCAAATGTAGATTGAAACCATCCAAAACTTTTAACTTTTAATTTAACAAAAAAGTATAGATCACAACATTACTTCACATGCCAAATGTACTCCAAGCATCCAAAACTTAAATTAAAAAAAAAAAAACAAATTATAACACATGTCATTACATAACATGCCAAATGTAGTTCATATGACAACATTAATTTATAGATGACAACATTACTTCACATTCACATGCCAAAAGTACTAAAACCATCCAAAAATTAACTTTTTGAAACAAAACAAATTATATTAACAATGTAATAAAATATGTCCAAAAATTGTAGATCTCACAAGTATCAAACCGTATCAAGTTTAACAAATTCTAAGACCATCTAAATCTTGAAATCAAATCTACAAATCATGTCCATCAAATAGACACAGATCTAGCATCTTTCCTATCAGGGTCTCAATCCGTGCCCTATGATGTGAAGCATCATGGGAAACCTACATACACAGTGCACATGTACTTGAATATTAAAATTTGATGTTTTAAAAATGAGTGAGAATATATATATCTAAAACTTCATGTAAAAAACAAAATATAACAAAAAAATCATGCAATACCTCATGAGGTTCTCTCTCCATTTGATGAACAAGTTCTTCCCCCATAGGAATTTGCAGCGGTAAACTGTACAATATACATGTACAGTTAAATATATATATATATATATATATTAAAAACTTTCAAATGAAAATGCACATGTACATATATAAACTTATTTTCAATAATATTAAAAAAAGGAACTAAAGACAACTTGTTCAAATGTTGTGGATGTTCCTATCTCTGTCGCTAGAGTCCGCGGATTAAAGAAATCTTCTATAGGAACCTAAATTCAAAAAATTTTAAATAACTCAAAATATAGATCTCTCTCTCTCTCTCTCTCTCTATATATATATATATATATCTCAATTTTTAATGGAACTTTTTGAGGTGGAATATGAATATATATATATATATAACTTTTAAACATAAATTTTAAACTTGTGAAAAATTGTCCATACTTGTGGCTCATCTCCCAAGGAAGTAGAAGGTACATCTCCCAAGAAAGAAGAAGGTACTGCCATCCCAAAACATCGGACGAAATCGGTATCTGTTAAAACATTTTATCAAAATATATATACATACATGTACATGTGTGCACAATTATTTATTTTAAAATCACTTAAAAAACACTAACATTTGCCAACATATATTGATGGTCAAACCCATCTCTATTGTTTGAACGAGAGGTCTTGAACGTTATATTAACATTTTCTTCATGCATCATGTGTGAGAACTGCAAATGGTGTTTTAACATATAATCATACATTTTTGTTAGATTAATGTAAATACAAATAAATGTGTACATGTACATACACATGTATTTATTACAAATTGTACACATGTGACAAAGGCTTAACCCTCGTTCACCAATGCTAGCATAGTTTGGGCTTAAATTATAATGTCGCAATGTATTATATTAAAGTATGACAGCTCGGCATTAATGTTGGTTAATGTTTTAATGAAATGTATTACAACGAAAGTCAATTGTATTTATGCTCGGCATACACAGTGGATCTTTGGCTGTCGTGACAGCTCACCTCCGTGGATACGATCTTTCCTCGAGACTTTTTGTATTAACTCACTTCGACTTCCGCACCAATACTCCCATGCTTGTAACAAATCCTCGATAGTATCGTTGTTTTCTCTGTCAATTGAATTGGAAGGAGGGTTTTTCGACCTCCACAGGATTTCCCACTTCGCGAGGGTTTCCCTGATACCTCGATGCATTTTCTGGGTGAGAAATGGAGGTTTCGTCAGGCCAATCAGGCCTTACTCTGTCACTGTAGTGCGATTTTCCAGTTTCTACTTCTTTCAACCCTGTAATGGTATTCACTTCCAGTTTGGCTGGTAACTTCTCCGTCGGTGGCTTTTCCAACTATTTCAGTTTGTTTCCACAAATGTGTGTTATTTCTCATTTCTATACTTTGATGGCTGTTGATTTTCGTCCTCTTTTCCAGGTTTGGGGCTGACCATTACTCCTGTGGCCACCTACAGTTCGAAATAAAACCACAGGTACATACTCTTCTCCCTGTTTCACACTCTTCCGCTTCTGTCTGATATTCTAAATGCCTGACTCCTTTGTGAGCAGGGTCTATCGGTTTACAAACTGGTTACTCTCCTCTGCTCTGCACAGACCTTCTGGTAAGTTTGACTGGGTCTTGTTGCTTCAATTTTCTGATTCGTTTTTGTTCATTCAAAACACATAACAAGACTAAAATTGCTATAGCATGCTAATGTTCAAATGTTTGTGGGTGTGTGCAGGCCCCTGTTTCTAGTTACGAGCTTGGTTATCCTTTCTTCAGCAGCTAAACCCTATTGGTAGGGTTGACTCTATTCATTTTTTTCTGTAGCTTAGGGTTTTTTAAAAACTTTGTTTTTGCACCAAACTCTATTGGTGGTTGAACTCCACTGTAAGTTATAAATGGATGCAAATCCCCTTTGGGTCTCGTCGTTCCACTGTGGTTGGGTTATATTCCATTCGAACCCTCATTTGGTGTTATGTCTGAGTGCTCTGTCTCGTTTCTTGCGTAAATTTCAAATGTTTGTACAGAACTGTAAATTGGCTAGTTCCAGTCCCAAAACTCTGCTTCTTTCGAACAGTTTCTCCAGAATTTTGGCAGACTTTTGAATGAATATTTTGTTTTTGGAAAATTTTAAGTAATGAAAAGTAATTCAAATTGGTTTCGTATATGTAGGGTTATGTGGTATTTTCTTCAAACGCTTCTTAATTCAGTAATATGATCTTATGCCTCTACCTGTGCAATTTCATTCACTGTTTGTTTTGTAACCCTTTGAATAACTCAACAGGGTTCCTCCCCCCTGGCCACGGTGTCTCTCCTTCTGGCTGGATTTCTGTTTACACTCCACGTAACTCTATTTGTATTCATTAAACTAAGATACTATGCATGTAACAGTAGGAAAAGAAAAACAGAAACTCATATACAATAATCTGTGTAAAGATGATAACTGGCTGAACAGAATAATTCCTGGTTGCAGAAAGGCTTTTCAATTTCTATGTTTTTATTCACGTTTCTTTTTCTGATGGAAATCGAACCCCTACAGTTTATTTGTTTCAGCTATTTATAATGTTGTAGGTGTTAATTCTGTTATTGCTCCTTCGATTGGAACTAGTAACCATTCCTCCCTAATTACAATTTCAGATTATATAAAAAACTCTAATTAAGTCCATAAGACAATTTTCTTTGCTATTCTACTATTCTTTTCTAAGAAATAAAATAATAATAGAAACCGAATAACAGGTCCAGTAACCTGTCCACAATCAAGTGTAACCGTGAGACAAAATAAACCCTTCTTCTGTCTACTCTGAGTCTGATGCTCCTGCATCAGGCTCCCAGGGTAAAAAAAAGTCATGGCTCCGTTCCATAAGATCGTCCACTGAGTAACCAGCCTTCTGTATCTGTGCCGCGTCAAGACATGAACTATCCTCAATAGGAAGGTTCTTCCACTTGAATAAATACCATAGATATTCTTTCCTGTGCGTGTGCTTGGCTACCTGTGTGTCGAGAATGCTATCGATCTTAAGGGGCTGCGTCGTAGGCATCTGTCTCACTCAATAATCTTCCTCAAGTTGGGTGTCTTGTTCTGGCCAAACTATCATGTCTTCCTCAGGATTAGTAGTATATGGGAACATATTTGCCACATTAAAAATGGGCAAAATGCCTATTCCTGGTGGCAGCTATAGTTTGTAAGCATTGGCAGAAAACTTGTGAATAATTTTGTAGGGGCCAATTTTTTTAAATTTCAGCTTGTTCGATTCTCTCTTTGGAAAACATTCCTTGCGCAAATGTGCAAGAACCTCATCTCCGACATTGAACTGAACCTCCTTCCTTTTCAAATCTGCCCACTGTTTGTACTTCTGGCTGCTGTCCTATAATTTTTTTTTCACCTGCTCATGTAAGTCGCTCATTGCTTGGGCGAAATTTTCTCCATCAGCACTACGTTTTTCAAGTTTTCCCAAATCCCATAGCTCATGCACTCTGCAAGGATGCATGCCATACAAGACCTGGAAGGGACTGTAACCTATGCTGCGATTCGGTGAGTCGTTGTAAGAGAATTCCGCTTGAGCAAGTACGCGATCCCACATCCTAGAATTTTCACCTATCAAACTCCGTAGCAGATTTCCTAAGCTCCTGTTCACCACCTCTATTTTCCCATCAGTATGTGGGTGATAGGTGGAGCTGAATTGCAGCTGAGTGTCCAAATTCTTCCAGAGGGTACGCCAAAAATGTCTGGTAAACCTCACATCCCTGTCAGAAATGATGGACCTTGGTAGTCCATGCAGCCTGACAATCTTTGTAAAAAAAAAGTGTGCTACGTGAGTGGCATCACTGGTTTTCCTGCAGGGTATAAAATGTGCCATCTTCAAGAATCGATCCACTACCACCATCATTGAATCAAAACCCCGCTGTGTTCTCGGCAGACCCAAGACAAAGTCCAAACTGACTAAGTCCCATGGTCTTCTTGGAATAGGCAGTGGCATATAAAGTCCTGCATTCTGACTGGAACCTTTCGCCAATTGACATGTTTTACATCTTCTTACGTACCTCTGCACGTCTCGTCGTATCCTTGGCCAGTAATAAAAGTGCTCAATCTACGATAGTGTCTTGTCTATGCCGAAATGTCCGGCTAGACCTCCACTGTTCTTTTCCCGAATAATGTTCTCCCTCATTGAATAGTCGGGAATGCATAACTATCCTCCCCTGAAAAATAATCCTTCTTGTAAAATTTAGTCCAACCATGGACTATTATTTCTCAACAAAGGGTTTTGGCAAGCCTCATAGGCCTCCTTAAAATTTGTGTCCGTCTGGTACAAATCCCTCAAATGCTCAAAACCCAAGACTTGCACTGTGCTTTCCTGCAAGAGAAAAGCTCTTCTACTCAACGCATCTGCCACCTTGTTGGCCTACCTAGTAAAGTGTTTCAGCACAAACGTAAAACTCTGCAGATACTCAACCCATTCTGCATGTCTATGGTTCAACTTATGCCGCTGCATAATATACTGTAAGGAATAATTATCAGAAAATAAAACAAACTCATTACCTAATAAGTAGTGTCTCCAATGCTTCAATGCTTGGACAATCGCATAAAATTGCTTATCATAGGTTGAGTATTTATGCCTGCTTTCGTTCAGCTTCTCACTGAAATAAGCGACCGGCCTATCTTCTTGGCTGAGTACTACCCAAATGGCTATACTGCTAGCATCACAACGAACCTGAAAAGGTTTCTTGAAGTCAGGCAACCTCAATATTGGTCTCTCAGTGATCTTCCTCTTCAAAGCCTGATAAATATTCTCTGCTGCCTCTTTCCAGCAAAAAGGCTGATTTGCCTTCTTGATCATGTCCAACATGGGTGTGCAAATTTCACTAAAATTCCTGATGAATTTCCTGTAAAAAATTTCCAATCCGTGAAAACTTCAGACTTCAAATAAACTCTTCGGGGATGGCCAGCTAACTATAGCTGCAACCTTTTCTGAATCCATCTTCAACTCATTTTCTGCAATTAAAAAACCCAGATACACTAACTCCTGCTGAAAAAAAAAGTACACTTTTTCAGATTTATTAGCAGATTATTCTGCTGCAGCTTCCTCATTACACTTCGGACATGCCTGAAGTGTTCTTCTCTTGTCTTGCTGAAAATCAATATGTCATCCAAATAAACGATTACAAACTTCCCAATGAACTCTTTCAGAACTTCATTCATTAGGCGCATAAAAGTACTAGGGGTGTTACTCAAACCAAATGGCATCACCAACCATTCATACAGCCCTTCATTCGTCTTGAAGGTTGTTTTCCATTCATCCCCTTCTAGAATTCTAATTTGATGGTAACCACTCTTCAGATCGATCTTCGTAAAGCATGATCCTTGGGACTCATACGGTAAGCTACCTTATTTGGTAGACTAGCTCCTAGTATAAAGTCAATACAATGACTGATGCTCCTCTTAGGAGGTAGTTCATCTGGAAGATCATCCACTATGATATCACCAAAGTCCTGCAACATCTCCTGAATCTCTTCTGGTAAATCTATAATCTTTGTGTGCAGCACCACCATCTTTGGCCTCCTCACAATAAAAAAATTTACATCATTATCACCGATCTGTTTCAAAAATTCTTTTCCTCCCATCAGTAGTGCTTTAACTCCACTAGTTTCTACTACATTTTCCTCCTTGATGGGTACAAGCGTGTGCTTAATCCCATCCTTGAAAAACTTGTAACAATTTGTCTTCCCATCATGAACCACTTTTCGTTCATACTGCCAAGGCCTTCCTAATAGTATGTGACATACGTCCATTGGCATAATATCACAGATAATCTTGTCCTTGTACCTGCCAATGTGAAATTCTACTTCGCACTGGTCATCAACTAATAGTTGATGTCCCTTCTACAGCCACAACACCTTATAGGGAGTGGGGTGCTTCAACCGTTTCAACCCCATCTTCTCCACCATTTTTGTGGCCACCAAATTATCGGTACTCCCACTGTCAATTATCAGTTTGCAGCACTTTCCCTGTGACTTGCAAACTGTCCGAAATAAATTTTTTCGTTGATCCGGTTCTGCAACTTCTTTGGCTGGTTTCAGCAGCACTTTATTCAGCACCAAATCTTACCCTATCTCAGGTGCATTTTCTACTTCCTTGGATGGTGCCTCCACTTCCTTTGTTTGGGCAACATAAGTTCCTCTACCACCTACTGGTTCCCCTTCAGGACACTCATAAGACTTGTGCCCCCACTTATGGCACCTATAACACTGGAAAGATCCTCTGCCCCGACCAGTTCCTCTTCTTCGATGGTATGGTCATCCCCCTCTGGTGTTATTGTCCTTTTCTGTTGTCCCTGAAGGTTTGGAACTGCTGCCTTCTTCGCTGGAGTTTGTACCTCTACCCCTACCAAAAGCCTTTCCTTTTCCTCTGCTAGATCCTCTTCCTCTTCTGGCATTCTGCTTTCTGATTATTTTTTCTTCTACTTTCAAGGCACACTGATAGGCCTCATCAATAGTTCTGGGTGAGAGAATAATGATTTCATCTAGTATCTCTCCTCTCAAGCCATTTACAAATCTGGCTGTCTTTTCGGGGGTGTCTTCTATATACCCCGCTCTCAGATTCAACCTGTAGAATTAATCTGTGTATTACTTAACAATCGACCCTTTTTGCCTCAGATTCTGCACCTGTCTATACATCATAATCTGATAATCCTTTGGCAAAAAAATTTCCTTTAGTTTTGCCTCCATCCTGGCCCACTTTTTAATAGGCAATTTATTCAGCCTCTTCCTCTCCGCTTGAATACTATCCCACCACAAGGACGCATGTCCCTTCAGCTTGGTGGCAGCGAATTTTATCCGCTTGTCTTCGCTGATTTATTTGAAATCAAAATACTTGTTCAACTCAATCAACCAATCCAGCAGCACATCTGCTGATAGATTTCCATCGTAAGTAGAAAGCTCATGTTTTGGCTTGCTACTCAATAATAAAATCGACCTCAACAATCTAATTTCAGGTCCTTCTCCTTCAAAGCCATCTGTCGCTTCTACAACCTCCTCATCACTGTCATCCCCTCTATCAGGGTCCCTTCTTCTTCCAGCCTCCATTGCTACTAATCGATCATTCAAGATACGAATTTCCTCCCTCAGTCCTTCCTCTACTAATCTTCGATTATCTCTCCCTCTTCCTCGTCCTCGTCTACCAACCTCCATGTTCACTGTTCAAAAAACCCACTCTAATACCAAAAATGATGAAGGCTTAACCCTCGTTCACAAATGCTAGCACAGTTTGGGCTTAAATTATAATGTCGCAATGTATTATATTAAAGTATGACAGCTCGGCATTAATGTTGATTAACGTTTTAATGAAATGTATTACAATGAAAGTCAATTGTATTTATGCTCGACGTACATGGTGGATCTTTGGCTGTCGTGACAGCTCACCTTCGTGGATACGATATTTCCTCGAGACTTGTTGTATTAACTCACTTCGACTTCCGCGCCAATACTCCCACACTTGTAACAACTCCTCGACAGTATCGATGTTTTCTTTGTCAATTGAACTGGAAGGAGGGTTTTTCGACCTCCACAGGATTTCCCACTTCACGAGGGTTTCCCTGATACCTCGATGCGTTTTCTGGGTGAGAAATGGAGGTTCCATCAGGCCAATCAGGCCTTACTCTATCACTGTTGTGCGATTTTCCAGTTTCTACTGATTTCTTTCAACCCTGTAATGGTATTCACTTCAAGTTTGGCTGGTAACTTCTCTGTCAGTGGCTTTTCCAACTGTTTCAGTTTGTTTCCGCAACTGTGTGTTCTTTCTTGTTTCTATACTCTGATGGTTGTTGATTTTCATCCTCTTTTCTAGGTTTGGGGCCGACCAGTACTCCTGTGGCCGCCTACAGTTCGAAAGAAAACCACATGTACATACTCTTCTCCCTGTTTCACACTCTTCCGCTTCTATTTGAGATTCTAAACGCCTGGCTCCTTTGTGAGAAGGTTCTATTGGTTTACAAACTGGTTACTCGCCTCTGCTCTGCCTAGACCTTCTGGTAAGTTCGACTGGGTCTTGTTGCTTCGATTTTCTGATTCGTTTTTGTTCATTCAAAATACATAACAAGACTAAAATTGCTATAGCATGCTAATGTTCAAACATTCGTGGGTGTGTGCAGGCCCCTGTTTCCAGTTACGAGCATGGTTATCCTTTCTTCAGCAGCTAAACCCTACTGGTAGTGTCGACTCTATTCATTTTTTGTTGTAGCTTAGGGTTTTGTAAAAACTTTGTTTTTGCACCAAACTCTATTGGCGGTTGAACTCCACTATAAGTTATAAATGGATGCAAATACCCTTTGGGTCTCGCCGTTCCACTGTGGTTGGGTTATATTCCATTCGAACCCTCGTCTGGTGTTATGTCTGAGTGCTCTGTCTCATTTTTGGCGTATATTTCAAATGTTTGTACAGAACTGTAAATTGCCTAGTTCCAGGCCCAAAACTCTGTTTCTTTCGAACAATTTCTCCAGAATTTTGGTAGACTTTTGAATGAATATTTTGTTTTTGGAAAATGATCAGTAATGAAAAGTAATTTAAATTGGTTCCGTATACATAGGCTTACATGGTATTGTCTTCGAACGCTTCTTAATTCAGTAATATGATCTTACACCTCTGCCTGTGCAATTTCGTTCACTGTTTGTTTTGTAACCCTTTGAATAACTCAACAGGGTTTCTCCCCCCTGGCCACAGTGTCTCTCCTTATGGATGGATTTCTGTTTACACTCCACATAACTCTATTTGTATTCATTAAATTAAGGTACTTTGCATGTAATAGTATGAAAAGAAAAACAAAAACTCATATACAATAATCTGTGTAAAGATGATAACTGGCTGAACAAAATAATTCCTGGTTGTAGAAAGGCTTTTCAATTTCTATGTTTTTATTCATGTTTCTTTTTCTGATGGAAATTGAACCCCTACATTTTATTTGTTTCAGCTATTTATAATGTTGTAGGTGTTAATTATGTTATTTCTCCTTCGGTTGGAACTAGTAACCGTTCCTCCCTAATTACAATTTCAGATTATATAAAAAAACTCTAATTAAGTCCATAAGAAAATTTGCTTTGATATTCTACTATTCTTTTCTAAGAAATAAAATAATAATAGAAACCAAATAACGGGTCCAGTAACCTGTCCACAATCAAGTGTAACCGCGAGACAAAACAAACCCTTCTTCTGTCTACTCCGAGTCTGATGCTCCTGCATCAACATGTATATGTATGTTAAAATAATTTCAAACCCTAAGGTCATTAACACATACCATTCTAGTGCCCTCTTCTTCATGAATAATTAGGTCCTGCAAACCATTGCGAAATTTTTTTGCATATATTCGGAGATCTTCAACATTCATGTTGTCAATCTCCTCATCTGTACAATACACAAAATTGGCACGTGCATTTTCACGTGCTCTTTTTCGATTTAAACAAACATCGACTCCACCCAATCCACTGCAAACATTGTCGATCATAACATCCCTTGCTTCTCGACTTATTTGAGAAGTCGCATCCATCTCTGATTGCAGATTTTCGACCCGAAAAGGTTGACTCACCAATGGCGGCTCAGGGTGAGGAAACTCCACTTCTCGCTTAGCGCCCTTACGGTTATATAATCGACCTTTCCCTGGGCCAAAAAATTCTGACGGAAGGTCATTGTAGTTGGGTTTCATACCCAAAAAAAATTCTGCGTTAAACATTTGTGCAAAATAAACAAGAACCTCGTCGTTCCATGGGAGCCTTTCATAGGCCACAAGGTGCCTATCATACAAAAATCGAGCTATGTCTGGGTGCTTGAAATATTGCACCTTCAACATTTTTCTTTTCGGCCCTTCCTTGAAATTAAACATTGACTTGGCCACATCTTTTGTAACTTTTTCTTTTACATCCTCCCATTTATCTGGACCCATTACTGTTTCCTTTCTCTTTCTCATCACTTCTACAAATGTATCAGTCACTGGCCCAAGATTTTTGTACACATTTACAATTTCGCCCAATGAATGTGTAACTATTTCAAGGCTTTGTCAACTCTCAGCAAGTAGAGACAAAACCATGAGATTTCTCTGCAATTTTGCATGAAGTCTTTCACACCTTTGTAAGGTGCATTGTTCCATGTTTGTTTCCCATGGTATATCAGTAATTTTGGCCGGAGAAGTTGTGCTGGGTAGACAACCTTCTTCTTGAATATTGCGGTTTTCCCTGCGTCTATTTTGACCACTAGTTGGAACATTTTCGGCCTCTGCATCAATATATATAAAATTTCATATATTAGAAAAAACACATGTAAAAAAAGTTATACAAATATAGTGAAAAAAATATTGAAATTGATGACAACCTTGATGTTGTTGGTTAGCATCTTCTCCAACATGACCCTGCTGAGAACCAGCAGCTGTTGGTTGGCCTTCAGGGGAATAAATATCACCCCCTTCATGCAACTTGCTACCACTCATTGATGGCCCTCTAAGTGGATTTGAACCACCACCAACCTCTCGAGACGAGAGAGAAGCTTCATAAACAAATACGAATTTATAATCAATTGAAAAATACATTCATGTGTACATATAAATACATATACATATTCATTGATTAAATTGCGTGAGCCATACCACGACTGGTTGAACCATGAGCATGCTCCATGGATGGAGTAGAAACCCTTCTCCTCTTACCTCCTAAAAATTAAAAAATGAAACTTATTAACAACTAATTTAACTCAAAAAGTTAATAAAAAATCAATTCCATATGCACACACATGTATGGAGATTTAAGATTATATTTAAATACCGTGAACATCCCCCATTCCCTGAACCTCCATATGTGATTCAGCTGATCTTCGTCGTTCATCCTCCATGATATATATATATATATTGGTAGATATTTACACAAAATAGATTTCAGAAAATCAATTTGTAATGTAGTGTACACAAATTATGTAGAACACCACTTTCAAAGCAATAATTGTTGTGTGAAACTAAATTTAAGCAAAAAAGGAATTATAAAAATGATAAGTTCACCAAATTGTGCTTTACATGGTGGGAGCACACTTGGTATAAAATTGAAAAAAACACATGGTCATTAAAAAATAAGCATGAAACTTCATTTAAACAAACTCCATTTAAACAAAAATTTCTTGAAGTCCCCGCATTTTAATTTTATTAAAACATGAAGTTCACTTGTTGCAAATGTGAAGTTCACCAAGTTGCGCTTTACATGGTGTGGTGGGAGCACACTTGGTATATAATTAAAAAAAACACATGGTCATTAGAAAAGACGCATTTATAAGTACACAACACAAACATATCCAAGATATGTTACAATGTCCATCAATAAATTTTGAAGGGGAGCATCTCAACACTAATTCATCTTTGAGAGATGAATCTTGAATTTTTGAAGAAGAGCATCTCAAAACCAATTCATCTTTGAGAGATTAATATTGCATTGGAACTGCTCTGTATAATTCTAATTCATATTTGATAGATGAATCATGAATTGGCATTGCCCCACACAATAGTTCAGCAAACATCTTATTCACATTTGTACAACGCCTTATACTAAAAAATTGAAATTGGCTAACAATATTGTTTGCTATTCCATGCAGTTCTTTTAGCCTCTCCTTTTTAACTTGGCACATGCCATTTATCTGGTTGCACACAAGTTCAGAATTGGTGAAAACTACAATTCCATTTGATCCATACTTCATCATTGTTCCCAAGCCTTCTATCAATCCAATATAATATGCCTCGTTGTTTGTTGTTCTTCCTAGTATATTCATTTTCCTTTGGATGACTTTGCTAGTCACAATATTGGAAAGCACATATGTAATCACTGCTTTCCCTGGATCGGGATAGCAAGAAAATTCTATGCATAATTTCCATTTTTCAACCATATTTAATGGTTTTCTTATCCCTGAAAAAAACAAATTCAATAAAAATATATATATTAAATCGACATTTATTGCAAATGCATGAGAAAAATGACACAAGATCATGAGGTAAATGACATGTGCATTGTTTATCTTAAATTTTGACTTTAAAAGTTTATGGTAGAGTTCACATATAAAATTAATGGGAGGAAGCCTTTAGTTTGTGGGAGAAATGACACATGTTTACCTTAAAGTGGCAAGTGTTTTATGGATATTACAGGAAGCCTTTAGTTTGTGGGAGAAATGACACATGTACATATTTTACCTTAAAGTTGTTGTGTTTTATGGATATTAGAGGAAGCCTTTAGTTTGTGGGAGAAATGACACATGTACATAGTTTACCTTAAATTTGTTGTGTTTTATGGATATTAAAATGAAGATCTTCTATTTAGATCCATTCCAGAGATTGACTATAGGGGCATTTACTAGATATTTCACCTTTCATAAAATATGAGATCCAGAGGCTACCTGGCCCTTTACAGACTCTGCCTATAGAACTTGTAGAAGTAAACACTAGAGGCATTAAGAATATCAAAGAACGTTTTCATGCTCAAACATGGGAATGTGTCTCATTCCCTATGCAGAAAAATAGTTCGAGGTAGTTAATCTTCATAGACATGTCATCAAGCAGGTCAATGTGATCATCCCCAACTTACTTTTCATGAAATTAGGCTTGGAATCCTCTACAACCTAGTGGACGGAGTTGAATTGGAACTAGGTCAAGGACTTTACAAAATACATGCTAGTGAATAACACTTACTAGGTTATGTCAACAAATAAAGTGGGAGAAATGTTTTCTCCTCAAGGTTATCCAATTGAGTGTGTAATACCAACTTCACCCATTTCCTAACAGGTTTCTCTCTTAGGTTACAAAGTGTCTTAGGCCATTAACTTTCATAGACCTCAATAGATTATTAGAGCTGGGATTCTATTTCTCAAGTGTGTAAGAGAAGAAATAATTCTTGTTTAGATTTTAACAATGGCTAAGATGGTCAAATTTTTATTTCGAAAAACAAATAAACTACATATGCAAGACTTCAATATTTAGATGCAATTTTTTTTTCAAATGCAAAATTTAGTAGGATGTGCAATATCTATGCCACTTGCAAGAATATTTAGGGGATCTCTTTGCACTATGAGCAGGAAACAATTTATTGGTTCTCATACTTCTGAGCTGCTTTATCTATGGAATCACAAAATTCTAGTAGAAGGCCAAGTCATGAATCTAATTTTTTTGATTGCTAAAGGTGAGAATCGCCATAGCTAGTCCATGTAGTCCTCCACCACTACCCCAGATTGATAAGTTGTTAACAATTTTCCTCATTATTTCAAAGAATAAGAAGCCAACCAAATATTTTTATCATGTTAATGATGTTTGAATTTACATTATCACAATTTTTTAGGGAAATAATAATGGTTGTGGTCCATTCCTAATGACAAATAAGGTACCCCTTTAATTGTAGGTTTCATCATGATAGTTAGTGAATTGTTTGGAAATCTATGAAACCCCCCTCACATTTTTCAATGAAGGTTCTATCTGAATGTTAGGGAGCTACACATTATAGAAATTCAATATGATGTGCCAAAAACTTTACAGACATCCCAAAAACAGAAACCACCTATTATATGTCAATTAAATCTACATGGAACTAGCAAGCAATATGGTAAAATATAGAATTACGAATCACTTCAATTAGTAAAAAAAAAAAATATGAAGAAAGCACCCAGAGGACTAGAAATAACAATATAGTAGAGAAAAAGAATAGTATCTCAGCAGCTATAATTGCAAGTCATAAATTAATATCATATATTCCAATTTCAGCACTAAAATCAAACTCAAAATAACATAAAAGCAGAGACAACATTGTTTTACATGTAAGTAAACATTGTTAATGGAAATATGCAACATGGATTGGCATAATCATGCCTTTATCAATGCAATTTCATCAGACCATTGAACAATTGTGCGCTAACATTATTTAAATAAGTTAAAGGAAAAAATTGATCTATATTGTACAGTTTATGGGACATAAATCAATATGTAGAAATATTCACTTGGTTTTTATAATTGGGTAGAGGAATGACTTAAAATGACCTTGTATATCTTATCGTTTTAGAGCTCAAAATTTTAGGAAGGATTTAAGTATCCACATTTCAAGAATCACTCGAAGATGTTGATAAGGAATATAGGAAGACAAAAAACTAACCAGTGGTGTAATAAATGGATTTCTTGGGAGGTAGATTAGCATATGGACTTTTGGTAGCTAGAAATTTTCCAAATAAGTGAATGTATTTGAAAACCGAACCTCTAGTTTATTTTGGTTTAGACAAGGTCTAGAATTTGAAAAGTGAATTCCCTCTTTCTTCCTCTTACATGTCCAATGATCAGAATCTGGATTGAGGGAAAAAAAAATTCAAAATAAAAATTTTGCATTTTATTTGTTGTACACGTGAGTTTTTAAAAGCTAATTAACTCATAAATTTCTCAAAAAATACACTTAAATCTTGACACATAAACTCCTTCCCAATTGGCTAACTTTAGATGATCCTAAACACATTTTTATTTAACTGATGAGGGAGATAGCACAACAAAACTAGTTTGTCCATATTCAAATCAAGTTGGTATCAAAGTACAATTTAGCTCATTTTAGTCAAGGTTAGCTAGAAGAAATAGCTATTGGTTTTTGTATTTATGCAAGGAGAGTTTAGTTGTGTGAAATTTTATGTGTGTGAAGAGAAAGTCAATATTGAGAGCTCAGTTCTAAAATCACAACAAAGAAGCTTTTTATGCATTGAAAGTGTGATGGAAGCTTCATCGAGTATCTCTTTTAATCAATATTCCTGAACAAAAATCTTTGATAAAGAGATGTTGCAGAAGCTCTACATCATTAATGATATGGTGCAAGCGATGTATGAAGATAATAGGGAGAACATTATCCTTCAAGAGAAGTTGATTTCCAAGAACGAGGAGAAGCAAGAAATTATTGAAAATATGCATGAGATGGAGACTCAACTCCATATTGCAAATTAAAACCAAGAAAGGATGCATGACATGGAGATTCAACTCTATGATGCAAAGGGAGCCTTAGCCAAGTATGTGAATGAAAAAGAGGTATGAAATTCAAGGTTGTCTTCAATTTCCTCTCAAAGTGAATGTGTATGTGCTTTGAGAGACACACTAGAGGAATAAGGTCCAAATTTTTGATGAAAATGGGCTATGAAAGTAAAGGGTTAAAGGCAAACATGTACAAGGCATCTAGTTGAGCCAAATGTTGTTGAGGAAAGGCCTAATTATTTGGGTCTTGGTTATGGAAAACATGATGGAGAATGCTCCAAAGCCTGTTGAGGAAAGGCCTAATTATTTGGGTCTTGGTTATGGAAAACATGATGGAGAATGCTCCAAAGCCAAGGAGGCACATGAAGCTTTTCCAAGAAGGAATTTCATTTCGTGTTGATTACCTCAAGCTTTTGAAGTATATGTTTATGATGAATGGAAAGGTTTGACACCCACTTTGCAAGAAGATGTTAATAATCATCCAGCTAATGAGAATGTAAAAGAAAAGGATGTTGAAATCTCTAAATTCATTGAATTCATTGCTAGTATTCCGAGGAGAGCCACTACCTCATCAAATTCACCTCCTCAAGAAGGCGACAAAGGTGAATGTTCAAGGTATAAATCTGCCTTTAATCAAATTTCTTTTGATTATGATAAACATGGTAAATATTCACATAAGATTTGGAAAAGTTTGCATGTTCCTTTTGTGGTTTGAATAATCATAATGTTTATAGATGTTGGAAGAAGATATATATGCACATGAAAATTTCTAAATAAATGAGGCAAAAAGTCAAAGGCCCATTGGACAAGGAAAATGATGTTGAAAATAAGATGCAATTGTTTTTCACTCATTTCCATAAGAAAGGTCACCTTGTAGACAAGTGTTGGACTTTGTATCCAACAATTCATCCATGACATTTGAAGAAGGTGGAAAGAGATATTGACAATAATGGAAAAGAGGATTCCATAATCGATGAGGGTCAGGATGATTCACATGATGATGAAGTGCAGCTAAAAGAAGCGCCATTGAAATGGTTTGGTAAGGGATGGTTAGATTTCTTATCCAATTAAGGCCTTGCATGTATTTTGATATTTCATGAATTTCTTTGCAAATTCAAAGTATGGTGCATCTTGCATGAAGCAAGATGTTGAAAGTAGAGTTATGTTGACACACTTAGATGCAACAAATATGGAAATTTGTACATGCTATTATTTGAATTGAGAGTCAGTTGTTTGAAGAGGCATGTTTTGTTGACTTGTGTTTGGTTGATGGTTTTGTACACCAATATGTAAGATTACATGGAGATACTCACATGATGTGAATTTTTTTTATTTGAAGGAAAAAAATGATATGTCAGCAAACTATGTTTCTTGCATGATGTGTTTTTCAGTTTGATGGTTTTGTTTGTGACAAGACGTCACAAGATTTTGGGAAGGTCCACTCTTGAGCGAGAGCCTCATGATTACAACCTAATCGTGAGAATCAAATGGGAGTGCATCCTTATTTTGAAAACAAACCTCTAGATAGGATTCTAAGCTACCTAGGACTCAAACCATTATTTTTAAATTTGAAATATCATGGTGTGTTGTTTCAATGCCTAAATCCACAACCCTAACATAAATTGTTTTATTCTTCTTTTGCAGGATTTATTTGGTTATATTAAAAGTTAGTTGAATTTAAAATTCTTGGCTTAGTGGCATGAACCAAACATATTGTGTATTAAATGAGGATTTTCGCTCTCCCAATCATTTCTAAATCACCCATATCACCAAGAAAACATGTTTTAAAAGAACATACTTTGGTATAGGAAAGACCTTAGGTCCTTTGACTGTGCACATGTGGTGTGAAAAATTGAAATTGACAATGCAAAAAAGTGAAATTATGAATGAAACCACCAAAATGAAAAACCCAAAAGTGGTAAATGATTTAAATAGACCTAATTAATAATTTACCGACATAAACTCTTCAACTTTTAGCAACTAAATGATAAGTAAATAAATAAATAAATTTGTAATTATGGTTCGAAAGTTACATAATCTTAAGAAGCATTTTAAATTAATTCTATCTCATAAAAAGTATCCCTCATAACGTAACAAATACTATCTCTTCCCATAAGGTTCACGACCTCCCTTCCTTAGCACACAAGACATAAATACAATTAATATTTCAATATGTTAATTCCTATCAAAACAAATGAAAAGTTGTATAGATGGTTTCAAATATTATAAGAATGTTTTTGATATGGTTGAGAGAATGTGGAAAATAGAATCCATAAACAAATTATTTTTCAAAACATATTACTTTCAAAGTATCAACAAGGAATGTACAAGGGTGTTCAATGAATTAACGCTAAATTTAAATTCCATGATGTATATCTTACTCATAATTTTAACAAATTATTAAATAATGATCTAGATTGGATAATTATATTATTTTTCACATATTTTGATGCTTATAGAGTGAAAAAACTGAAAGAATCAACTTGTAGGGTCATTTTAATGGTGGGTGGAGAATTGGGGTCTAAAACCTCTTGGAGTCATTTTTAGGTATTAAATGACATTTAGTAGGGAGTTTTCTATCTAATTCACATTTCTCTAGATCCCTACTATTAATTAGTAGTTTCAATTGAATTATTAGTTTTTTATGAAGTTCCTTAATGAAGTTAAAAGTTAACTGTAAATTAATAGAGCTAACTTACAATTAACATTAAATGAAATATGGAACTATTAACTATCAATTGAAACTAAACCATGGGGTGGATAACAGAAAAATTTCTATGTTAAGTTAAGTTAACTTCAACAGAAACTACTAGAGCTACCAAACAAAAAACAGTCATACAAAAACAAAGCATATTTTGGTTGCCTCTAAGTTAATAACAAGCAACATAGTTAACTTTACAATAAATTACCTATATGTTTAGTTTCAACTCTAATATCACTTTTCATGGGTACACTTTTCCTTGCAGGATTTTCCTTTAATGAGATTGACATTACTTCTTATCCAGTATTCTTCTGGTTATTTTCATACATTCATGGCCTACCAGCAGGTCAAGTCTAATGTCATAGTTCTTTTCATACATCATGGATAGCCTCAATAGAGACTGTGCTACTAAAAAGCATCAGAGAGACTGAGGTGGTACTAAAGTCAACTAAAAAAACGCAAACCAAAGCATTAAATTGGACAAGTGATATTGCATAATATGAGATTATGCCATATTGTCAAATCTATCCAATAATCTGAAATCTGCACTACGAAAGTCTGTTCCAATGCTATGCCACATAATTACAAGTTGAGCTGAAGAGTTGAAGGTTTCATACATCATTTTAAAAAAAATCAGAGTTTGAGGTTCAAGAGGAGAAGAAATGTAATGACGTATCACAGATATATAGGGAAATCATCATTGAAAACATGTGGATTATATATATAGCTCCTTATATGTACACTGCAACTCCTAAGCTCTTTTCTCTACTCTTTTTTCTAAGATGTTATGCACACAAGCATCTGGTGCATCATGTACTATTTTGCAACATCTATGTTCTATTCGCAGCTCCTTATATCAGTAACGTTGTGCACAAAATCATCAAGTATCATGTACTATTTTTACATATATAATATAAAAAATGAAATTTTTTTCCTTCTGAAAAAAAAAGAAAAGGTAGAGAGCAGTAACGCAACTACCATTGATCAACCGAGAAATTATGAGAGAATTAGAGTCGATCTCATACGTAGAGACTCCAACCTTTCAAATGCCAAACAATTGCGTCGAGCTATTGAACGCAGCCACAACAGGCTGTGTAGGTTCCAACAACATTTCATCAACAAAAATGCCTAGAATTCCCACAATCCCCTTAGCACTACAAATGGTGAATATTCGATGTAGGTGAAAATCGGATCCCCGAATCCAGTAACATTGCGTTTAATAGTAGACACGGGAGCAGTAGTATATAGGGCATTCATGTAATGATAAAGAGTAAACTCATCCTATGTTAAGATAGACCAGCATTACAGAGCTGGTAAAATTCAACTGACACCTAATGATGGTGTGTCCAGACAGAGAGGATGCTTAAACTGATATCAGACTGATACTACTATGATGATTACTTGCTCGTTAAAAAATTTATGCATGAATACATTTAATGAAGAGTTTGAACCACTTGTGGTGTTGGAAAAAAATCTTGGGTCCAAAATCATTGATTTAGAAACTAACTCGATAATATATTGGCCAATTCAGAAAAACAACAGAAACCCACAAACTCCAAACCAAAAATGATCCAGATTATACTAAACATGAAATGAAAGCTAGCAATAATAGAAAACAAATTGAGAGGTACAATGAAAAGCAATTTCTATAAATGAAACAACCATGAAAAACCTACAATGACCAAAATGGTGGTAGCTATGTTTAAAAGAAATGCCTATTACACTCATTCACAAAAAATGCCATAACAAGAGGAGATGTTATAAATGGTATGTATTCCCCAGCAAACAGACAAGGACTTAAATGTTGATATACTTCCAAATATAAAAATATATGAAAGTTAATATTTATAAAATTTAAATAAATATGAAGGCATATTGAATGTTACAAATTGCAACAAAATACACCATTTGCAGTAGACCATACCACGCGGACGAGAGGAGCGACATACCTGGTATTGCAGTATACCAACAATGTGGACAGGAGGAGCAACAATGCGGACAGGAGGAGCAAAAATGCGCAAAAAAATAGACCTGCAATAGACCAACAATGCAGACGGGAGGAGCGAAAACGCGCGAACAAACAGACCAACAGCAGCAGTGACAAAAATACGCGCGAATAAAGAGACCGGTAAATAAATCAACTTTTCCGGCGATTTATTTATAGAAACTAGTTCAGCCGAACTATTTTAAAAGTAAAAGTTCAGCCGAACTCAAAGTTTGGTCGAACTTTTGTTTGAAGTTCGGCCAAACTTTTGTTGCCAGTTTTCCCATCTTCGGCAAAAATTTTGTTTTCCCACGTTGTCAGTGCGCCGTCAATCTAAATGGAATCACGAGTTCAGCTGAAATTTCTAAGAAAGTTCGGCCGAACTATTGCCGAGAAAAAATTTCCGCCCCCGATTCTCACAAAAGTGTAACCCAGCTTCACGTTTCCACACAGGATTCTCACTTTCTTCATTTGTATCCTTGCTCTTATTTCTTATCTTACCTCCTGTATTAACTTTATTTTTCTTTCTGTTCTCTATAAACTCTTCAGAGATGATATTTTTGTCATTTTTCTGTAATGAAGATGTAGGTATGTCTTCAATGTTTGTATCAGTCGTCTTCATTTTTCTCTTTGTAACATTTTCTTCTTTAGGTTGTTCTAGTGCCCCTTGAAAATGGTTTCTGATAAGAAACTTCTCCCAGGTATCTCCTATGATTTTTAAATGAAACTCAACAAGTATCTTTAACAACCCATGATGATGCATGGTGTTATCTATAAACTGTATTCTCTTCTGTACGTTTTTGGACATCCTTTTTAAGCTATTTAGAAGAAAGAAGGGAAGATTTATTTCAGCATTCTCTTAGAAATTCATTAGTAATCGAATATGATATACGTACATGCAACCAAAACTTCCTTCATAGGTGATAAATCTCTATAAAACCAAGAGAATATTCCTCCATTTATTTTTAAGGGCTGAGATGGGGATACCTTTTCTGAAAACATAGACATCCATACCTAGGTTTTTGATGATAACTTTCCATGATTCTTTTTGAAATTCCTTGTTTTTGAACCACCTTTCGCCAAGCCTTGGAAGTTCTATGGCTTTGGCCATGAATATATCAATAAATTTTAATTTGATGTCTCCAATTTCCACTTATGTGCCATTAAAATATTGAGCAAAATATTTTGTAATCTCTTTTTGAAAACCATCAAATTTATCTATGAATTTGACCCATCCAACTTTCTGCAACATTTCCTTGATCCACGGATATCCTTCCATATATTTTGTTCCCACCATTTTTGATCTGCCTATTAGTCCCATGCCTTATATCATGTAAATTTCTTCAACCTTCAGAATTATCCTTCTCTGTTTATGAAATAAATTGGGTTATAGATTTGATAAAAGGTATCGATGGTTTGTAGAAATAAATAGGTGGTATGGCTTGGGGTTTTGAAGAAATGTAGACAAATATGTCACATCAACATGTCATGACTATTAATCATCAATGAGAGAGTCAATTGTGGACCGTTATGAAACATAATGCGGAGGATGTGGCTGATCTGTGATATGATGGAAATCTCAATCAAATCAAATGATGATCTTTCAAGGGAGCATATGACCATCCATATTATACATGCTAATGTTTTAACCTTGCTATTAAAATAAGTTATTGAAACTTTACCTTTAGAACTAACCTTTTCATTGTTTGTTTCTTTGGTGTTGATTCCTCGGGTTGCTTTTGGCATGTTGATCTTCAAAATGTGGTCCTTTAATTTATTGTATTCATCATTTGTTTGTAGGTTGTACAAATGTGTGAGAGATGTTGAATGAGATGTAATGTGGCTGCAGAACAAAATTCGCTACAGAATGTAGTCAGCTGCAAAATGTAATTAGCTGCAGAATGTGGTCAGTTGTAGAATGTAATCAGCTACAGAATGTAGTTAGCTGCAGCATGTGATCATCTGCAGAATGTGATCTGTAAAAAAAATTCAAATATACATGTGGAATGAAATGTAAGTGGAATATGGCTGTGAAATGGAATGTAAGTGGAATATTATAGTGAAAATGAAATGAAAGTGGAATATGACTGAGAAATAGAATGAAACTGTAAAATGGAATGAATTTTCATATTATGAGCTGCAAATATGCAATATGAATATAGTTTTGTGTTACTACTTATTGCAGAAAAGAAATGGAAAATATAGGATCTCATAAATCTCTAATTTTCACCCTGTATTTTTTGCATAAGTATGCCAATCATTGATTGGTTTTCATACTTCTACACTTTTTATTATATATATATATATATATATAGATATTATTTTTTATTTTTTATTATGTATATATATATATATATTATCTTGAAAAATCTTGACAAACTCTTCTCTTGAAATTGGCTTATGATATAATTTCAACTGATGACCATTCACAAGATGACATACCTTTTCTTCATCAATTGTCCTTATCTTCACTGCTCCATTATCAAAGACTTTTTCAATCTCATATGGCCCAAGCCAATGAGTCTGAAAATTTCCTTGAAAATATTTGAATTTCGAATCGAACAAAAGTGCCCAATCCCTTGCTTGAAACTTCTTCTCCTTGAAATATTTATCATGCCATTTAGCCCTTTGCTAATGGACTATACTGGTTCTTTGAACTGCATCTTGCCTGATTTCATCAAACTCATTGCGTTTCTCCAATCTATGTTTCTATGCTTCTGATAAATTAAGTCCCAATTGGACTACCATCTTGAAGTTTTGAATCTAAAACTCTATAGGTAACATGACTTGTTTTCCATAAACAAGTTCATAGGGAGCATGTCCTGTTGTATTCCTCCATGTAGTTCTGTAGGCCCATAAGGCTTCAGGGAGCCTTTCTACCCAATCTCTTCTGTGTATATGTACAATCTTAGTGAGAATTCCTTCAATCACCTTATTCGTAGACTCTATTTGACCATTTTCTTGTGGATTATAAGGAGTAGACTTTCTGTGCTTGATCTTGTAATCTTCCACAAGCCTTTTCACCAACTTGGATGTAAAATGGGATCCTTGATCTGTCAAAATTTCTCTTGGAACACCAAAACGAGTGAAGATAACCTCAAAAAGAAAATTAACTATAGAACATTCATTAGAAGAAGGTAATGCTTTAGCTTCTACCCATTTGATGACATAATCAGTACATACAAAAATATAATTCTTTTGTTTAGATGGTGGATTGATTGGTCCAAAAAAATCCGAGGCCCATTTTTCAAAAGGTTCAATGAGTACTTGAGGTTGTAATGGCATTTCATCTGAAGGAGAAGTTTTCCCTACCCTTTGGCAGCTGTCACACCTTTTGACATATTCTTTGGCATCTCTAAAGATGGATGGCCAACAATATCCTAAATGAAGGATTTTATAGGTTGTCCTTTTGTCAGCAAAGTGTCCACCACAAGTTTCATCATGACATGCTTTAAGAATTTTACGCATTTCATCTTCTCGAACACATCTTTTGATAATGAGATCTAGACCTATTTTATACAATTAATTTGTAATCCATGAGTATCTTGCAATTATTTGAATGATTTTTTTTTTCTCCCAAGGAAAAAAATGTGAAGGTAATTTTCCTGTGACTAAGTAATTAGAAATATATGCAAACCAAGGATTTTGAGTAGTTATTGCAAAAAGATATTCATCAGGAAATTTTTCCTCGACTGGAATGCCATCCTTGATATTTTGAATTCTGGACAAGAAATCAACAACTGTATTTTATTTTCCAGGTCGGTTTAGAACAGTAATGTTAAATTCTTGTAGGAGTAGTAACCCTCTTGTAACTCTTGCATTAGTAATGTAAAAACAAAGGTTTCATAGCCTGTAATATAATTTATAAATTAGTTGATAGCATGAACAAAAGATAAGAATTCCTTTTCAGTTATAGTGTAATTTAACTCTGTGGGAGTCAAATTTTTGCTTGTTTAATGGATGGCATAGGGGAACAAATATTTTTTCCCTAATATAGCTCCCAGAGCCGCATTTGAAGCATTTGCTGAAATGTGAAAAGGTAGTTTCCAATTTGGACCTCTTAAGATGCATGTTTTAGAAATTTTTTCTTTTAAAGTTCCAAATTCCAATTGGCAATCAGGATTCCAACTGAATTCACAATCTTTGATAACTCAAAGAGCGAAGATGCTATTTTAGTGAAATTTTCTATAAATATTCTATAATATCCTGTGAATCCTAGAAAAATTCTAACATTCTTTTGACAACTTGGAATTGATAGTTTGGAGATGACTTCAACTTTAGATTTATCAACTTTAATTCCATCTCCTAAAATGTGATGTCCTAAAACAATCCCTTCTGTAAACATCATAAAACATTTTTCATGGCTTAATGAAAGGTTTTCTTCCTTACATCTTTTAAGAACCCCTTCCAGAATTTCTAAGGCTTCTTCAAATGTATTCTCATAAACTGTAAATTCATCCATATACACCTCTACACAATCAGGTATTAGATCAGAAAAAATTCCTAGTACTGCCCTTTGGAATGTTGTAGGGGCATTGCACAATCCAAAAAGAAGTACTTAGTAGGCATATTCCCCCCATGGACAGGTGAATGTGATTTTATATTGGTCTTGAGGTGCTATCTGAATTTGATTATAACCACTAAAACCATCCAGGAATGAGAAATACTTCTTACCTACTAATGTATCCAATAATTGATCTATAAAGGGTAAAGGAAAATGATATTTTAGAGTAGCTTTATTCAATTCTCGATAATCAATTCATACCCTCCATTTACCATTCTTTTTGGGCACAATCACTAAAGGGAAAACCCATTGACTGACTGAAATTGGGTAAATGAAGTTCACATTCAACAATTTTTGCAACTCATCTTTAACAATTTCCCTAATATTTGGATTCATCATGCTTTGAGGTTGTCTGATAGGATTACAATTTTCCTCAATGTAGATGTGATGTATACAAGTCTTAGGACTAATTCCTTTCATGTCAGTGTATTCTCGTGCATATGCAGAATAATGTTGTTCTAATGTTTTGATTAACTTTTCCTGTTGTAATATTTCTAAGTTACTGTTTATGTTCAAAGTTTTTCCTGGAATGATTTCAACTGTAGAGCTACCAAATTCTTCCATAGAATAAAGAGACATCTACCTAGATAAAAAATATTCAATATTGGATTTTTTCTGAAATTGATCATGTTTATATTTTGGAGATGATTCAAAATTTTCCATTGAATTTAAGATTTGACTATCTTCACTAATCGTTGAAATAGTAAAGAGAGGTTGTACATCATTTTCATCATCAGTCCATTCCTTCTCATCTAACATTGTGATTGTTCTTGTTGGATGATATATAGTGAATTTCTTTGTTGAGTTACCATCAGAGATATATATATCACGAGATCTACAGCTAATGAAGGCATCAGTTGTAGCCAACCAAGGTCTTCCTAATATAAGTGGATTTCCTCCTAGATTGTTCTTAGGAGTTAAGACCATAAAATCAAAAGGATACTCCCAAGAGTCTAAGGATACTGAAATATCTTCTAACACACCATTTGGCTTGATTACAGATTTGTCTGCTAATTGTAGTAATTGAGGTGTATACAGAATATTAGGAAGTTTGTGTTATTCCATGGTTTTTTTGCTCATGATGTTTATTGCTGCTCCTAAATCAATCAATGCATTTGGAATTTAAACTCCATTGATATGTGTTTTTACAACTGGACTTCCTCCATCTAAATATTTTTGTATGGCAATTTTTCCCATCATTATTTCTGCAATTTTTGGATTCTTTTTATTTATTTATTTTTTCTTCCTGTTTTCTTCATGCTCAATTCCTTTATTGTTTTGGGTAGAAGTGGAATTTATTTAATTTCATGTAATAAAGGAATTTTGATACAGACATTTTTCAATTCATCTAGAATATCATAATTCGGAAACATAATATGCTTTTCTACCCCTTTAAAAACTTGTAATCTCTCAGGAAGAGGATTTGTATAATTAATTACTGATGGTTTCTCTATGATAGGAGTTGGGTTTACTAGCTTTTTTTGTCTTTCATTTTCAAAATTTTGATTTTGAAGAGACGTTCTCTCCTCAAAAAATTTATTTGGTTGTAGATAATCTTCCTCAAAATTATCTTGTTCTTGAATAACTACAGAAAGCTTTTTCATTTCTAATATCCTATCAGATCTAAGTTAGACATCATTAAGATGTAGAGGAGTAATCATGTAGGCTGGAAATTGTTGTCCTTCTATCATGTAGGTATTTTGAGGATTTTTATTATTGGTGTTTGGTAATGGTTGGGCAGGTAGGTTATTCGGTTTTTATGGAAATGGTAGTGAAAGTTGTGGATTTTGGTTTTGGAGTTGGGGTTGTTGAGGAATTTTTTTGGGGAGGATAGTTTGGATATGATGGAGGATATTGGTATTATTGAGAGAATCTTCCATAAGGATTTTTCATTCCTTGTGCCTAAGATTGAGGTTGAGATTGAGGCCAAGGTTGTTGCCAAGAATTCCAATTATTTTTTGGGGGCTGAGTATACATTTGATTGTTAAATCCTTGAGTTTGTGGCCCCTGCCATGGTCTTCTAGAAAAAAAGAAAAAATATTATGTTGGATTTGAAGTTGTTTCTTCTTGAAAAATAGCCTTAAGACTTAGAATTGAAGTACAACTCTTAGTCTCATAATTTTCTTAACAAATCATACAGGTCTCTATGACTTTTGCATCAAGATGACATTCTCTTAAAGCATGCTTCTTTCTGCACTTAGGAAAAAAAATAGCTAAAGCATCAGTCTCGGATTTCTGCTTGTTTTCCAATATAAGGGTGTATATTTGTTCATTGAGACTCCCTAAAATATCTGTTTTAAATTCATCAAGCATGTTTCCAATTTTTTTCCTACTCACTATTCCAGTTGTAGATTTATTTACCCTAGCAAGAGAAGTATCTCTTAGATTTTTCCCAGTTTTTTATTTTCCCCTTGAGAGATGGATACATAATTCACCAATGTTAGATAATGGAAGTTGAGAGATATCTCGCTTCCCCATCATGTTGAGAATTTCTATCCATTCATCTTTAATGGCTTTTAATAAAAGAGCTTTTAAAGTATCATGATCTAAATTATCCATTTTTTCTCTTTTTATGTTATAAATGAATGTTTCAATTAAATCCTCCAAATTCTCATCCTTTTTTGGCATAATTTTAAATACTTCATCCTTATGATTGATGGATATGAAATAATCCAAATACCTTTCTAAAAATTCTCTCTTCATGTCATTCCATGTCCTAATAGACTAAGTGATTAAACTCATGAACCATTTTAAAGGAGCTCCATTCAATGCTGAAGGAAATTAAGTTTTTGAGAGTCTTGTAAATAATCATAAGCTCTAAATAAGGCTTCAAATTCAAATAGAAAGGTTTCAGTATCTTCACTATTTAATCCATGAAAATTTCGGAGGACAGAAGGTGAAATATTTTTCATTGTGCCATTTGTCTCTCCATCAACTATAGGGAATCCAAAGGAACTTCCAATTTCCATTTTTCTTCTACCTCCTTCTTCATTTCCTCTACGTATTCCTCTACCTCCTCCAATATTACATTTTCTCCATCTATAATTTCTCTTTCTCCTTCTCCTTTTTCTCCTCTTCCTGCCAGTATAGATCCTTTAGAGCTAATATAAGATTCAACCTGTAAGGTTAATTTCTCTTCCTCTAGTTATTCCATCAATGGTATGTTGAAGAAAGGGTATTCTTCTTCCTCTCCACTAGGAATTTCTATCTCTTCAGCTAAAATATGTTCCCCTGTAGAGGTGAAAAATGTTACTCCTTCTGTTCGAGATCTATGATCTTCTTCCTCTAAGACTGCCTCAGTGGATGAAGTAGGAGATCCTCCTAACTATATTTCTGACCTTAGAACTTCAGGAAGTCTATGGCTAGTGAAGTATGGAATATGAGTTTGGGATGGAGGTGTATCACTTCGTAATATTTGTGGATTGAGTGGTGTTCTAGGGATTAAACTCCTACCTCTAGCTATGAATATGCCCCTAGAGTCTCTTTCTCTACGCATATCATTTTTTTAGATGTAGGAAATGAGGTTACCTAATTACACATCCCCGGAAACGGCGCCAAAATGTTTAGTCAATTTAATTTCTTAAATTGTTTGCATAAATTATCAAATGAGGTTTTTAAACTGATGAAGTGTGGTGCACTGTATGTGCTTATTTAACCTTTTTCCTACTTCATTGTATGTATTTTTATATTGTTTTGGGGGTTTTGTTTTTGATGTTCAAGAATTTTAATCTAAAAACTATGAAAGAAATTAAATGAATCTAATAAATTTAAAAAGGAATAAAAGGAAGTGTTCCTAAGTTAAACTAATTTAAATAAGAATAAATCAAAGACTGTTGGCTAGTTAGAATCTAAAATGAAAAAAAAAACATCTATCTTAATGATTTCTACCTTAACATTAGTTTTATTCCATGGATGAATCTTATATCTGAGATTGAGATTGCAGTGATATTCTAAGTAAAAGCAAAAAATGATAACAACTAATGTATATTTAGTTACTCCAACATTCAATGTGAAGTGTCACCTTCTTGAGATGATGTGTAAGTAACTAACTACACCTTTAACATCTAATGTTCTAGAAAATTAAGTAAAGTGTGCAAAGGAAAACAACTACTATATATTTAGTTACTCCAACATTCAATTATGAAGTGTCACCTTCTTGAGATGATGTTAAGTAACCAATTATACCTAATGATATAAGCAAGTAAAGTATGCAAAGGAAAACTTAGTAATTGCATGAATTAGACATTTAATCATTCAGTTTAGAAATATGATAGAATCAAATTCTTGGAATGATCTTTCGGAACATCAGTGATACAATTAAATGAGGATCTAAAAATAGAGGTAAAATCATGCAAAGCTAAAGCTTAAAAACAACTAATGTATGTTTTATTTACTCCAACATTCAATATGAAGTATTATCCTCTTGAAATGCTATGTAAGAAATCAATTATATCTTGGTTTCTAAGTTCCTAAAAATCAAGTAAAATGTGCAGAGGAAAACTCAATAACTGTATGAATTAGACATTCAATCATTTAGTTTAGAACCATATTCTTGAAATGACCTTTGAGAACATCCATTGATACAATTAATTGATAATTCTAATCTAGGAAAGTAAATGACAAAATAGAAAGGAAAACTAAATAACTCTGAATTCTTATTGCTTTGAACCTGATTCAATTTTAAAATAGAAATATCTACCCTCACGAAATGTTTTAGAAGAACAAGGCTTACATAGTTGTGATTTAAAGTTATGCTAACGATCAGAACTGGAGTGCAACATTAACCTACTTAGAAAACACAATTGACAAAAACAGAGTAAGGAAATTAAACTAAAGACAATGAATGAAAAATCTTGTTCAGCGCAGGGCCCCTCTACAACTGATTCGATTGAAATCATAGCTGGGTAAGGATGCACTTAAGAAATCATTGGCATGAACACAATCCTTGTATTAAAATAGAGCAAAGTCTTAAAATAATACAACGTTTCAACAAAATATTAACTTAAAAATTAACTTAGTTCCTCTCAGTTTTGTACAAACAGTATTTAAAGGAAATAAACATAACTATCTATGAGCTAATTTTACTACAGATGGATAACCTTAACCAACTCATAGAATTAAAATTTGATTGTTTAACTCTTGATTTTATACGATAGAGAAAATCAAGAGTCATTCTCTTCTCGACTAATGTTCTTTGACCACACCTTTGACCACGATCTTAGGTCTCCCTTTCTATCGATTTGGATCGAGAAAATAGGACAAAATCCATGCGGAGACGATTCTAGAAATTCATGTGGCTCATTTCTCCATTCAAACCCTGGAACCTGTCATAGCATGAGAGTATCTACGGAATCCATGATTAACTGTAGAATAGGCTGTGTTCTGTAGCTAAATTACAAAAATCCATTCAAATAGCAAGAACATCATAATGCAATATGGAAATCATTGAAATGCATTCCTTGAGACAAAACATGACATTTATCTTTTATTGAAGTATGTAAACTTATGAGAAAATAGAGGAAAAAGGTGAGAAGGAATTTCAGGGAGAGGATAATTCTAAGGTTCAACAATGTGTGTAACAGAACTCATCCATAACACCTCAATCAACTCTAAAACATTCTCCAACTTCTCTAACCTCTTTCTCATTGAAAAAAAACTCTCTCCAACTTTGCACACATTTATAAATTAACATTGATACTTGTTCATGTTCCACACACACAAATATGAAATGACAAGAATGGAAAATTTTAGGGATGCAAACTTATCTTAAAGTTTATAAACCTTGGCGAATCTTACTAGTCTCGAAGATGCAAACTATAAAATGTTTAACGATATCTCTGTAAAAATATTCAAATTTCTAGTGATTTTATATAGTCTCTATAAAACTTTGGCGATTTTTGAGGTAAAATAATTTTATGATATAAAATTTGGGTTAATCATTTTTTAGGAAAAATGGAAATTGGCGAATCTTTCTTTTGGAAAAAACATAGAAAATTAGCCCACCTTTGAATATTAGCCCCTAAAATTTTCCTTGGTGACAAGACTTGTCTCTTTTCATTCCAAAGGTGTCCCTTCAATTCCAAAATTGCTTAAACTCTTGAATATTAAAATACATATAAAGAATTTCCTCATATCCAAATTTCAGGCATTCATATTCTTCATGTCAATAAAATAAATAAATAGCATGCAATAATGCAATATTGCATTCATATTCAAATAGCCCTGCATCACAATATTTATCCATGTCTTTGCCTTTGCCTTGCTTCTTGACTTCCCTTGCATCAACTATTTGTCTTCCCTTTTTTGTCATGGAGTCTTGCCTTTTCCTTACATCACAACACTTCAACTCACAACAAAATATTCAACATAACAATCTCTGTAACATTCATTCCTGCACAAATTTTCCTTTTCCATAGCCTTGCATTACAAAAATCTTTGCAACATCTTTGCCTTTTCATTGGAGTCTTTCCTTTCCTATCATGGAGACGTTCCTTTTCATCACAACAATTCAACTTAGAAACAAATTAGTGTCCCCACAAATTCTTCATTAAAATTTTTTTGTAACATTATCCAAACATCAAGGCATCAGCATGTCATCAACATAAGCATCGAGCCATCAACATGCCAACATCAATGTTCTACCAAACCATTAGTGAATCCGTTGCTCCTTTGTCCCTTGCTCTTGCATACCTTGTTTCTCCTTTACTTATTTTTCCTTGTGCTACTCTCTTTCCATGCTTCTGCATAACTTGCTACTGCTCCTTGCCTTGCTGCTCTTGCACTGCTCCTACGCCTTTGTTGGTCTTGTGTTTCCCCTTTACTGTATTCTCTTGTGCTACTCCTTTGCTTGCTACTCCTTTTCTTGCTTCCCCTTTTCTTGCTTCTCTGTGTTTCTCCTTTGCTTACTGTCCCTTTCCTTGCCACTCCTTTTCTTGTTGCTCCTTTTCCTTGTTGCTCCTTTCTTTGCTTCACCTTGCCTTGCTGCTGCTCCTATACTTATTTCTCCATCAATGAAAATAATTCCAACAATCTCCCCCTTTGACATTGATGGCAACATACATTTCCTCCTCCTTTCATTCTAACTAGTGTCTTCCTTCCTTTGTTTACCTCCCCATTTGACATAAATAGAAATGGGGTTACAAATTTCCTGTAGCTTGTAAAATTGTTCTTAGTGTAGCTGTCATCATTGCATTAATGCTTTATATCCTGCAATGTATTGTTTCCTCAGTGTAGTTATCATCATTGTATTAATTCTTTATATCCTGAAATGTGTTGTAAGAGTGGTGTAGCATATGACATATAAACATTGTAAGAGTGGTGCAAATTATTGTTGTGAGAACGCTTTGAAAACAAGAATACTCTTGAGAGAACACACTATAAAGAAAACATGGTATGCATGAGAAATGCATTATATTGAGCACTCTTTGATATAAAAAAAATGAAACATATTTAATACCAAATGTTAGTATTAAATTCATTTCCAAGCCATTCATTGGAGTCAAAGAAGCCATTTCAAAACCATTCATTGGAGTCAAAGAAGCCATTTCCAAGCCATTCATTGAAATTACCGATGAGCTCGACTTGTAAACAATAGTGTTTAGGGTTTAAGAAGTTGTGTTGGAATTAGAATCACAAAAATGACATCTTCACTAATGAAACTTACTCATTTTGTCTTATTTAAAGTTGATGTACTCAAAGGTCCATCTACTTATGGACTTAGATTAGGATTAATGGGACATTATGGAAACCATTTTTGGGACATATCATTAATATTTCTTGAATCAATGGGGTTTCCAATAGCTAGATTACATCAAGTTTTATCTCAACAACAAAGAACATTTGTACAAATGAGAACCAGCCTTAAATTTCTTGGTAAGTTAGGTGAAAAGTGAGTAATACGTATACAGGCTCTCAAGGGGAGGAAAGGAGCACTCTAGGGGATACAATTGTTACATCTGTGAAGCAAGCACATCCTTGTGGGAAAGTTAAGAAAGGTGAAGTAGTATATTGTGTTGTTGTGTGTGCCGCTATGCAGTGACAAAGATGTGATGGACGTGACATCAGGTTTGATGAAAATGTTGTTTCTCTTGTGAATAAACAAGGCGAGCCTATTGGAACCTGAGTATTTGAACATGTACGACATGAACTCAACTCAGGAGAAGAAGCTTGTTCAAAACATTCATAGTCCGCCATAAAAATTAAAAAAACAATCTCCTTTACAATGCATTTTTGTGTTGGATGTGTAGCCACAGTACCATATTGAAGCACTGGAAACAATGCACTACAAATAACCATATCTATGTTGCATTCAAATAAATAATACGCTCCCTATGATTCTAACAGAGGTTTGCAGCTTTCAAATTAAGGATGCCTCAATAATCATTCGAAGAGTGTTGTTCCAAATACGTTTCAAACCATTTGCAAGAATAAACTCCGCACCATAAGAACATTGGTCCAAATACTCCCTTTCAAGAAACATTGATTTATTTTGACATTAATGCAATTAACCAAGGAATGTCGATTTATACTCCCATTAAATTTTTTCAACCGACAAGATGCATATATTGAAAACTATGTGCCATGTATTAACTCTGCCATATAAACCAACTATGTCCAATACATAAGCTAAACTCTGTGAAGACTATAGACTATGGTATGGTAAGTTTTTCTCTCCTCCAGCACAATCATAAACCCAAATCTATATATATATGAATTGGTCCCATCGAATATAATATACTATAATATGATCTAAAGCTCTAGTTGAACTATAACTAGCACAATCACATTTACCAATATGGTTGATATACGTTGATAGGCATATATGAAATATATTTACAGTCACATTCACAAATTTGGTTGATATATGGCGATAGGCCTACATCCACCACCCACCACATGTATTTTACCAAAATAATCATTATATATTTATCAATATAATTACCAATATATTTTATATATCTTCTTAAAATATATTAATAATATTAACTATATGCATACTATATATTAAACTACTATATATATAATATTATTTGATAATAAAATATTATTAAATTTTTTCAATACATTAATAATTATAATTCAAACTATATTAAAATTCAAATATAACTTAATAATAGTATTTTATTACTATTTATAATAATATATATATCTTACCAATATCCCAAGGGATTATTAATATTATAAGCCAAAAGAACTAATAAAACCGAGGAATTGGTGAACCCAAGGGGAAAATATTAAAAACCTAAGAGATCAAGAAGCCCAAGGGATCCATATTAAAAATATAAGAGATTAATAAATGCTAAGAATTTATATTTTAAATACAAATGACTGATAAACTCACATGATCAATCAGGATAAGAGATCAATATTAAAAACATAAAATAGGACTGTGCAGCTGAGAAGGAGCTCTAGATTCAGAGTCTCAATGAAGAAAACACTACCAAAAGAGACAGAGTTTGTAATTTTATATGAAGAAAATCCAATACCATCTCCTGTCAATATTTATTCTCCACACAGTCCTCAAAATTCTCCTTTTCATAATTTTGAAGATAGCCAAAGCAGAAAATCTCCAGGCATAGACCTAGAACAACAAGAAATATATGATTATATAGAATCATTGGAGAAGATAAGTGCAACAGTGAATCCTATCACTCCACAAGAACCTCTAGTTGAAACACTCAAATAGGAAATTTGTGAACTAGAGATATTGAATAGGCATATTAAATAGGAGAATGAGGCCTTGAAGCAACATAACAAGTTTGAAAAGGTAATTAGTGACAATACCATCCTTCATTTAGGATTGTGGTATAAAAAGAACAGGAAGTTGAAATGAAATAACAAGTCACTAAACAAGGAAGTCGTTAATCTCAAATACAAGTTTCTTATGGGAAAGCCCAGGATGGTAACCACTTCAAGGAAAAGCAAAAGAAGAAAATTGGATGTGTTAGCAGAAGTGTCTGAACAAATGCAGTAGAAGAGGAGAATTCATATTTTTGGTAAATTGCAAGAGGACATGTAATGACTTTGCAGTGGGGGTATGTTGAACCTCAAAATTATCGTCTCCCTGACATCCCTTCTCACCTTTTTCCTTTATTTTCTCATAAGTTTACATACTCCAACCAAAGATAAATGTCATGTTTTGTCTCAAGGAATGCATTTCAATGATTGCCATATTGTATTCCAATGTTCTTGCTATTCGAATAGATTTTTTTAATTTAGCTACAAAACACAACCTATTCTCCAGCTAATCATGGATTCCATAGCTACTCTCATGGTCTGATAGGTTCCAGGGTTCGAAGAGAGAAATGAGCCACATGGGCATTTCTAGAATCATCTCCACATGGATTTTGTCCTATTTTCTTGATCCAAATCAATAGAAAATGAAGCCTAAGATCGTGGTCAAAGGTGTGGTCAAAGAACGTTAGCCGAGAACAGAAGGACTCTTGATACAATAAAATTTTAATTCTATGAGTTGGTTAAGATTAGCCATCTGTAGCAGAATTAGCTCATAGACAGTTATGTTTATTTCCTTTAAATACTGGTTGTACAGAACCAAGAGGAAATAAGTTAAGTTTTAATTTAAGATTTTTCTGAAACATTGTATTTTTTTAAGACTTCGCTCTATTATAATACAAGGATTGTGTTCATGCCAATGATTGCTTAATTGTGTCCTTAACCAGCTAGGATTTCAACCAAGTCAGTTGCAGAGGGCCCCTGCGCTGAAGGAGTTTTTTCATTCATTGTTTTTACTTTAATTTCCTTTGTTTTTTTTCAATTATGTTTTATGAGTTGACTAATGTTGCACTCCAGTTCTGATCATTAGCATAATGTTAAATCATAATTGTGTAAGCCTTGTTCTTCTAAAACATTTCGTGAAGGTAGATCTTTCTATTTTCAAATTGAATCAAGTTCGAAGCAATAAGAATTCAGAGTTATTTAGTTCTCCTTACTGTTTTGTCATTTAATTTCCTAGATTAGAATAATCAACTAATTGTATCAATGGATGTTCTCAAAGGTCATTTCAAGAAGATGGTTCTAAACTCAATGATTGAATTTCTAATTCATACAGTTATTGAGTTTTCCTCTACACATTTTACTTGCTTTCTAGGAACTTAGAAACTAAGGTATAATTGATTTCTTACACAAAATCTCAAGGGGATAATGCTTCATGTTGAATATTGGAGTAAATCAATCATACATTAGTTGTTTTTAAGCTTTATCTTTGCATGCTTTTACCTCTGTTTTTAGATCCTCATTTAATTGTATCAATGATGTTCCAAAAGGTCATTTCAAGAAGTTGATTCTATCATATTTCTAGACTGAATGATTGAATGTTTGATCATGAAATTACTGAGTTTTCCTTTGCATACTTTACTTGCTTAGATCATTAGTTATAATTGGTTATTTAACATCATCTCAAGAAGGTGACACTTTGTAATTGAATGCTGGAGTAACCAAATATACAATATTTTTTTTTCCTTTGCACACTTTACTTGCTTTTCTAGAACATTAGAAGTTGAAAGTGTATTTAGTTGCTTACACATCATCTCAAGAAGGTGACACTTCACATTGAATGCTGGAGTAACTAAATATACATTAGTTGTTATATTTTTCTACTTTTACTTAGAATAGCACTGCATTCTCAATCTCAGGTATAAGATTCATCCATGGAATAAAAATAATCTTAAGGTAGAAATCATTAAGATAGATGCTCTATTTTTCAGTTTATATTCTAACTAGACAACAGTCTTTGATTTATTTTTATGTAAATTAGTTTAACTTAGGAACACTTCCTTTTCTTAATTAATTAAATTTATTAGATTCATTTAATTTATTTCATAGTTTTTAGATTAACATTCTTGAACATCAGAAACAAAACCCCCAAAAAAATATAAAAATGCATACAACGAAGTAGGAAAAAGGTTAACTAAGCACATATAGTGCACCACACTTCATCAGTTTACAAACGTCAGTTGATAATTTATGCAAGCATTTTAAGACATTGAATTAACTAAACATATTGGCGCCGCTGCCTAGGAAGTGTAATTAGGTAACCTCATTTCTTACATCTAAAAAAAATGATATGCGTAGAGAAAGAGACTTTAGGGGAAAATTCATAGCTAGAGGCAGGAATTTAATCCCTACAACACCACTCACTCCACCAATATTACAAAGTGATACACCTCCATCTCAAAATCTAATTCCATACTTCACTAGCCATAGAATTCCTGAAGTTCTAAGGTTAGAAATCCAATTAGGAGGATCTCCTACTTCATCCACTGAGGCAGTCTTAGAGGAAGAAGATCCTAGACCTCGAACAGAAGGAGTAACCTTTTTCACCTCTACAGGGGAACATATTTTAGCTGAATATTTGAAAATTCCTAGTGGAGAGGAAAAAGACCCTTTCTTCAACATACCATTGATAGAAGAAACAGAGGAAAAGAAATTAACCTTTATAGGTTGAATCTTATATTAGCTCCGAAGAATCTATAATGGAAGGAAGAGGAGAAGAAGGAGAAGGAGAAGGAGAAATTCGAGATGGAGAAAATGTAACATTTGGAAGAGGTAGAGGAAATGAATAAGGAGGAAAAAGAAATAGGGAAATTGGAAGTTCCTTTGGATTCCCTATAGTTGATGGAGAGACAAATGGCACAATGAAAAATATTTCACCTTCTCTCCTCCCAAATTTTCATGGATTAAAGAGTGACGATCCTAAAACCTTTTTGTTTCAATTTGAAGTCTTATTCAGAACTTATGATTATTTACAAGACTCTCAAAAACTTAATTTGATTCCTTCAATATTGAAAGGAGTTACTTTAAAATGGTTCATGAGTTTAATCATGCAGTCTATTAGGACATGGAATGACAGGAAGAGAGAATTTTTAGGAAGGTATTTGGATTATTGCATACCCATCAATCATAAGGATGAAGTATTTAAAATGATGCAAAAATAGGATGAGAATATGGAGGATTTAATTGAAAGATTCAATTATAACATAAAAAGAGGAAAAATGGATAATTTAGATCAAGATACTTTAAAAGATATTTTATTTAAATCCATTAGAGATGAATGGATAGAAATTCTCAACATGATAGGGAAGGGGGATATCTCTCAACTTCCATTATCTGACTTTGGTGAATTATGTATCCATCTGTCAAAGGGAAAATAAAAAATAGGAAAAAATCTAAGAGATCCTTCTCTTGCTAGGGTAAATAAATCTACATCTAGAACAGTGAGTAGGGCATAAATTGGAAACATGCTTGATGGATTTAGAACATATATTTTAGGATGTCTTATTGAACAGATAGACCCCCTTAAATTACAAAAGAAAAAGAAAGTTGAGACTGATGCTTTAGGCATTTTTTGTATCAAATGCAGAGAGAAGCAAGCTTTAAGAGAATTTCCACTTGATGCAAAATTCATAGATACCTATATGATTTGTTCAAAAAATCATGAGACTAAGAGTTTTCCTTCAATGCTAGGTCTTAAGGTTGTTTTTCAAGAAGAAATAACTTCAAATCCAACATAATCTCTTTGCTTTGTTTCTAGAAGACCATGACAGGGGCCAAAAAAAACAAGGCTTTAACAATCAAATGTATACTCAGGCCCCACCAAATAATTGCAATTATTTGCAAAAACCTTGGCCTAAATCTCAGTCTTAATATCAATCTTGGGCACAAGGAATGAAAAATCCCTACGGAATATTCTCTCAATACTACCAATATCCTCCCCAACAAATTCCTCAACAAAATCAACAACCCCAACTCGAATTTCCACAGAAACCAAATCAACTACCTGCCAAAGCACTACCAAACCCCAATAATAAAAATTCTCAAAATACCTACATAATATAAGGATAGCAATCTCCAACCTTCATGATTACTCCTCTAGATCTCAATGATGTCCAACTTAGATCTGATAGGATATTAGAAATGAAAAATCCTACAGTAGTTATTCAAGAGCAAAAGAATTTTGAGGAAAATTATCTACAACCAAATAAAAGTTTTGAGGAAGGAACATCTCTTCAAAACCAAAATTCTAAAAATGAAAGAAAAAAATAACCAATAAACTCAACTCCTATCATAGAGAAACCATCATTAATTACTTATACACCTCCTTTTGCTGAGAGATTACATGTTGATAAAGGGCTAGAAAAGCATATTATGTTTCCCAATTATGGTTTTCTAGATGGATTGAAAAATGTATGTATAAAAATTCCTTTGTTAAAGGCCATTAAATAAATTCCAATCCTAGCCAAAACAATCAAAGAGTTGAGCATGAAGAAACCAGGAAGAAAAACAAAAGAAATAAAAAGAATTCAGCTTGTAGGAAAAATTGCAGACACAATGATGGGAAAATTGCCATACAAAAATATTTAGATCGACGAAGTCCATTTGTAAAAACACATATCAATGGAGTTGAAATTCCAAATACATTGATTGATTTAGGAGAAGCAATAAAAATCATGAGCAATCAAACCATGGAACAACTCAAACTTCCTAATCTTCTGTATACACCTACATTACTGCAATTAGCAAACAGATCTGTAATCAAGCTAGATGGTGTGTTTGAATATATTTCGGTATCCTTATACTCTTGGGAGTATCTTGTTTATTTTATGATCTTAACTCCTAATAACAATCTAGGAGGACATCCACTTATATTAGGAAGACCTTGCTTGGCTACAACTGATGCCTTCATTAGCTATAGATTTGGTGACAGGTATATCTCTGATGGTAACTCAACTACGAAATTCACTCTATATCTGCCAAAAATAACGATCACGAAGTTAGATGACAAAGAATGTATTGATGATGAAAATGATATACAACCTCTCTTTACTATTTCAACCATTAGTGAAGATAGTCAAATTTTAAAATTCAATGGAAAATTTTGAATCATTTCCAGAATATAAACATGATTAGTTTTAGGAAAAATCCAATATTGATTATTTTTCATCTAGGCAGATGTCTCTTTATTATATGGAAGAATTTGGTAGCTCTACAGTTGAAATCTTTCTAGGAAAAACTTTGAATATAAACAATAACTTAGAAAGATTACAACAATAAAAGTTAATCAAAACATTGCAACAACATTCTTTTGCATATGCATGGGAATACAGTGACATGAAAGGAATTAGTCCTAAGACTTGTATACATCACATATACATTGAGGAATTGTAATCCTGTCATAAAACCTCAAAGCAGGATGAATCAATATCTTAGGGAAATTGTGAAAGAAGAGTTGCAAAAATTGCTGAATGTGAACTTCATTTACCCAATTTCAGATAGTCAGTGTGTTTCCCCTTTAGTTATTTTTCCTAAAAATAATGGTAAATGCAGGGTATGCATTGATTATCAATAATTGAGTAAAAATACCCTAAAAGATCATTTTCCTTTACCCTTTATAGATCAAGTATTGGATACATTAGCAGGTAAGAAGTATTTCTCATTCCTAGATGGTTTTAGTGGTTATAATCAAATTTAGGTAGCACCTGAATACCAAGATCAAACCACATTCACCTATCCATGCGGGACTTATGCCTTCTGAGTACTTCCTTTTGGATTGTGCAATGCACCTACAATATTCTAAAGGGAAGTACTAGGAATTGTTTCTGATCTAATACATGATTGTGTAGAGGTGTATATGGATGACTTTACAATTTATAGGAATACATTTGAAGAAGCTTAAGAAAATTTGAAAAAGGTTCTTAAAATATGTAAGGAGGAAAACCTTTCACTAAGCCTGAAAATATTTTATGATGTTTATAGAAGGGATTTTTTTATGACATCAAATTTCAAGAGATTGAATTAAACTTGATAAATCTAAAGTTAAATTCATCTCCAAACTATCAATTCCAAGTTGTAAAAAGGATGTTAGAAGTTTTCTAGGATTCACAGGATATTATAGAATATTTATAGAAAATTTCACTAAAATAACATCTCCGCTCTTCAAGTTACTTAGAAAAGATAGTGAATTCAGTTGGAATCCTAATTGCCAATTGGCATTTGAAACTTTAAAAGAAAAAATTTATGAAGTACCCATCTTAAGAGGTCCAAATTGGAAACTACCCTTTCACATTTCAACAGATGCTTCAGATACAACTCTGCAAGTTGTATTAGGAAAAAAATATTTGATCCCCTATGCCATCTATTACACAAGCAGAAATTTGACTCCCACATAGTTAAATTACACTATAAATGAAAAGGAATTCTTAGTTGTTGTTCATGCTATCAAAAAATCTAGACATTATATTACAGGCTATGAAACATTTGTTCATACAAATCACTGTGCAATTAGATATTTAATGAATAAATCTATTACTAATGGCAGAGTTACAAGATGGTTATTACTCCCACATGAATTTAACATCACTATTCTTGACCGACCTGGAAAACAAAATACAGTTGCTGATTTCTTGTCTAGAATTCAAAATATCAAAGATGACACTCTAGTCGAGGATAAATTTCCTGATGAATATATTTTTGCAATAACTACTCAAAATCCTTGGTTTGCAGTATTGGCAATTACTTAGTCACAGGAAAATTACCCACATTTGACTCCTAGGGAGAAAAGAAAAATCATTCAAATAAGTCCAAGATACTCATGGATTACTAATCAATTGTGTAAAACAGGTCCAGATCTCATTATTAGAAGATGTGTTCGAGAAGATGAAATGTCTGAAATTCGTAAAGGATGTCATGATGAACCTTGTGGTGGACACTTTGTTGACAAAACGACAGCCTATAAAATCCTTCATTTAGGATATGATTGGCCATCCATCTTTAGAGATGAAAAAGAATATGTTAAAAGGTGTGTCAGCTTCCAAAAGGTAGGCAAACCTCCTTCAGATGAAACGCCATTACAACCTCAGATACTCATTAAACCTTTTGAAAAATGGGCCTTGGATTTTGTTGGACCAATCAATCCACCATCTAAACAAAAGAAGTATATTTTAGTATGTAATGATTATGTCACCAAATAGGTAGAAGTTGAAGCATTACCTTTTGATAATGAACGTTCTGTAGTTAATTTTCTTTTTGAGGATATCTTCATTTGTTTTGGTGTTCCAAGAGAAATTTTGAGAGATCAATGATCCCATTTTACATCTAAGTTGGTGAAAAGGATTATGGAAGATTACAAGATAAAGAACATAAAGTCTACTCCTTATAATCCACAAGAAAATGGTCAAGTGGAGTCTACCAATAAATTGATTCAAGTAACTCTCACTAAGACTGTACATCTACATAGAAGAGATTGGGCAGAAAGGCTCCGTGAAGCCTTATGGGCCTATAGAACTACATGGAGGAATACAACAGGACATACTCCCTATGAACTTGTTTATGGAAATAAAGTCTTGTTCCCTATAGAGTTTTAGATTCAAACCTTCAATATGGAAATCAAATTGGGACTTAATTTATCAGAAGCATGGAAACATAGATTGGAGCAACTCAATGAGCTTGATGAAATCAGGCAAGATGCAGTTCAAAGAACCAATATAGTCCAGCAGCAAAGGGCTAAATGGCATGATAAATATATCAAGGAGAAGAAGTTTCAAGCAGGGGATTGGGCACTTTTGTTCAATTCAAAATTCAAATATTTTCAAGAAAAGTTTCAGACTCATTGGCTTGGGCCATATCATATTGAAAAAGTGTTGGATAATGGAGTAGTGAAGATAAGGACAGTTGATGAAGAAAAGGTACCTATTCTTGTGAATGGTCATCGGTTGAAAGTATATCATACGCCAATTTCAAGAGAAGAGTTTGTCAAGATTTTCCAAGATAATACTGATATGAATTTACTGAAGAAAAATTATTCTTCTTCACTAACTTACTTTTTATTTTTCCTATATATATAAAAGAATAATATATATATGTGTGTGTGTGTGTGTGTAAAATAAAAAATAAAATAAAAATTGTATAAGTATGAAAACCAATCAATTATTGGCATACTTATGCAGAAAATACAGTGTGACAATCGGAGATTTTTGACATCCTATACTTTCCATTTCTTTTCTGCAATAAGCAGTAACAAAAAACTACATTCATATTCCATCGTTGCAGCTCATAATCTACAAATTCATTTAATTTTACAGTTTCATTCCATTTCTCAGTCATATTCCACTTCCATTTCATTTTCACATTCATATTCCACTTGCATTTCATTTCACAGCATTCCACTTTCATTTCATTCCACTTACATTGCATTTCACAGCCATATTCCACTTACATTTCATTCCACAACTATATTTCATTTTTTTTTGCAAATCACATTCTACAGCTGATCACAATCTGTAGCTGACTACATTCTGTAGCTGATTACATTCTACAGCTAACCACATTCTACAGCTAATTACATTCTGCAGTTGATTACATTCTTCAGTTGATTCTGTTCCATAGCCAGATTACATCTCATTCATCAGCTCTAACACATTTGTACAGCCAACAAACAAATGAAGAATACAAAAAATTAAAGGACCACATTTTGAAGACCAACATGCCAAAAGGAACTTGAGGAATCAACACCAAAGAAACAAACAATGAAAAGGTTAGTTCTAAAGTTAAATTTGAAAAAAATAAAAATTAATAGCAAGATTAAAACATTAGCATGTATAATATGGATGTTCATATGCTCCCTTGACAGATCATCATTTGATTTGATTGTGATTTCCATCATATCACTGATCAGCCACATCTCCGACATTATGTTTCATAACTTCCCACAATTGAAGCCCTCATTGACGATTAATGGTCATGACCTATTGACGCGACATATTTGTATACGTTTCTTCAAAACCCCAAGCCATACAACCTATTTATTTCTACAAACCCTCGATACTTTTAATCAAATCTGTAACCAAATTCATTTCATAAACAGAGAAGGATAATTCTGAAGGTTGAAGATCTTTGCATAATAGAAGGCATGGGACTAATAGTCAGATCAGAACCGGTGGGAATAAAATATATGGAAGGATATCCGCAGATCAAGGAAATGTTGTAGAAAGTTGTATGGCTCAAATTCATAGAGAAATTCGATCATTTTCAGAAATAGATTGCAAAATCTTTGGCTGGGTATTTTGATGGCACATAAGTGGAAATTGGAGACATCAAATTCACAGTTATTGAGACATTCATGGCCGAAGCCACAAAAATTCCAAGGCTTAGCGAAATTTGGTTCAAAATCAAGGAGTTTCACAATGAATCATGGAAATTTATCCTCAAAAACCCAGGTATGGATGTCTCTGTTTTCAAAAAAGGTATCCCCATCTCAGCCCTTAAAAATAAATGGAGGAATATGCTCTTGGTTTTACAGAAATTTATCACCTATGAAGGAAGGTTTGGTTGCATGTATGTATATCATATTTTATTATTGATGAATTTCTTAGAGAATGGTAAAATAAATCTTCCCTTATTTCTGCTAAATAGCTTAAAAGGTATGTCCACAAATGTGGAGAAGAGAATACAGTTGATAGATAACACCATGCATCATCATGTGTTTGTAAAGATACTTGTTGAGTTTCATTTAAAAATAATAGGAGATAGCTGGGAAAATTTTCTTATCAGAAGCCATTTTCAAGGGGCACCAGAACAACCTAAAGAAGGCAATGCTAAAAAGAGCAGAAGTAAGAAGACTGATACAAAAATTTAAGATAGACCTACATCTTCATTGTAGAAAAATGATGAAAAGATCATCTCTGAAGAGTTGAAAAAGAACGTAAAGCAAAATAAAGTCAAGACATGAGGTAAGATAATAAAGAAGAGAAAGGATACAAATGAAGAAAATGAGAATCCTCTACAGATGTGAAGGAGCTCCAAACTCAGAGGCTCAATGAAGAAAACACTACCAAAAGAGACAGAGTTTGTAAGTTTAGATGAAGAAACTCCAGTACCATCTCTTGTCAATATTTCTCCTCCACACATTCCTCAAAATTCTCCTATTCATAATTTGGAGGATAGCTCCAGCAGAAAATCTCCAGGCATAGACCTAGCACAACAAGAAATATATGATTATATATAATAATTGGAGAACAAAAGTGCAACAGTGAATCCTATCAATCCACAAGAACCTCTAGTTGAAAGGATCAAACATGAAATTTATGAACTAGAGATATTGAGTAGGCATATTAAATAGAGAATGATGCCTTGAAGCAATATAATAAGTTGGAAAAGGTAATTAGTGACAATACCATTCTGCATTTAGGACTGTGGTACACGAAGAATAGGAAGTTGAAAAGAGAGAACAAGACACTAAACAAGGCAGTCGTTAATCTCAAATACAAGATTCTTATGAGAAAACCTGAGATGGAAACCACTTCAAAGAAATTCAAAAGAGGAAAATTGGATGTGTTAGCAAAAGTGTCTGAACAAATGCAGTAGAAGAGGAGAATTCACATTTTTGGTAAATTGCACGAGGACATGCAATGACTTCACAGTCGAGGTATGTTGAACCACAGAATTATCCTCTCCCTGACATCCTTTCTCATGCATATCCTTTATTTTCTCATAAGTTTACATACTCCAATCAAAGATAAATTTCATGTTTTATCTCAAGGAATGCATTTCAATGATTTCCATATTGTATTCTGATGTTCTTGCTATTCGAATATATTTTTGTAATTTAGCTACAAAACACAGCCTATTCCACAGCTAATCATGGATTCCATAGCTACTCTCACTGTCTGACAGGTTCCAGGGTTTGAATGGAGAAATGAGCCACATGGTCATTTCTAGAATCATCTCCACATGGATTTTTTCCTAGTTTCTCGATCCAAATCGATAGAAAACGAGGTCTAAGATGGTTGTCAAAGGCGTGGTCAAAGAATGTTAGCAGAGAAAAAAAGGACTCTTGATTTTCTCTATCATAGCAAATCAAGAGTTAAACAATCAAATTGTAATTATATGAGTCGGTTAAGATTATCCACCTATGCTGAAGGAGGTTTTTCATTCATTGTTTTTATTTTAATTTCCTTACTCTGTTTTTGTCAAAAAAAAAATCTAAGTAGATTAATGTTGCACTCTAGTTCTAATCATTAGCATAACGTTAAATCATAACTGTGTAAGACTTTTTCTTCTAAAGAGTTAGAAATTCCTAGTGGAGAGGAAGAAGAAGACCCTTTCTTAAACATACCATTGATAGAAGAACCAGAGGAAGAGCTATAACCCTTATAGGTTGAATCTTATATTAGCTTTGAAGAATCTATAAAGGCAAGAAGAGGAGAAGAAGGAGATGGAGAAAATGTAACATTTGGAGGAGTTAGAGGAAATGAAGAAGGAGGCAGAAGAAATAGGGAAATTGGTAGTTCCTTTGGATTCCCTATAGTTGATGGAGAGACAAATAGCACAATGAAAATTATTTCACCTTCTGTCCTCCCAAATTTTCATGGATTAAAGAGTGAAGATCCTGAAACCTTTTTGTTTGAATTTGAAGTCTTATTCAGAACTTATGATTATTTACAAGAATCTCAAAAACTTAAGTTGTTTCCTTCAACATTGAAAGGAACTGCTTTAAAATGGTTCATGAGTTTAATCACTTAGTCTATTAGGACATGGAATGACATAAAGAGAGCATTTTTAGAAAGGTATTTGGATTATTGCATACCCATCAATCATAAGGATCAAGTATTTAAAATGATGCAAAAAGAGGATGAGATTTGGAGGATTTAATTGAAAGATTCAATTATAACATAAAAAGAGTAAAAATGGATAATTTAGATCAAGATACTTCAAAATCTCTATTATTAAAAGCCATTAGAGATGAATGGATATAAATTCTCAACATGATGGGGAAGGGGGATTCTCTCAACTTCCATTATCTGAAATTGGTGAATTATGTATCCATATTTCAAGGGGAAAATAACAAACTGGGAAAAATCTCAGAGATCTTTCTCCTGCTAGGGAAAATAAATCTGCAACTAGAACAATGAGTAGGGCAGAAATTGGAAACATTCTTGAGGAATTTAAAATAGATATTTTAGGGAGTCTTAGTGAATAAATAGACAACCTTAAATTACAAAACAAGAAGAAAGTCGAGATTGATGCTTTAGTTATTTTTTGTCCCAAGTGTAGAAAGAAGCATGCTTTAAGAGAATGTCCTCTTGATGCAAAAGTCATAGAGACTTGTATGATTTGTTTAGAAAATCATGAGACTAAGAGTTGTCCTTCAATTCCAGGTCTTAAGGTTGTTTTTCAAGAAGAAACAACTTCAAATCCAATGAAATCTCTTTTTTTTTTTTCTAGAAGACCATGGCATGGGCCACAAACTCATGGCTTTAACAATCAAATGTATACTCAACCCCTACCAAATAATTGGAATTCTTGGCAACAACCTTGGCCTCAATCTCAATCTCAATCTCAATCTTGGGCACAAGGAATGAAAAATCCCTATGGAATATTCTCTCAATACTACCAATATCCTCCGTCATATCCAAACTATCATCCCCAACAAATTCCTCAACAAAATGAACAACCCTAACTCCAAAACCAAAATCCCCAAATTTCACTACCATTTCGACAGAAACCAAATCAACTACCTTCCCAACCATCACGAAACCCAAATAATAAAAATCCTCAAAATACCTATAGGATAGAAGGACAACAATTTCCAACCTACATGATTACTCCTCTAAATCCCAATGATGTCCAACTTAGATCTGGTAGGATATTAGAAAAGAAAAATCCTTATGTAGTTATTCAAGAACAAGAAAATTTTGAGGAAGATTCTTTACAGCCAAATAAACGTTTTGAGGAAGGAAAATTTCTTGAAAACAAAAATTTTGAAAATGAAAGACAAAAAGAACCAATAAAATCAACTCCTATCATAGAGCAATGATCAGTAATTACTTCTACACCTCCTTTTCCTGAGAGATTACAAGTTGATAAAGGGTTAGAAAAGCATATAATGTTGCCCAATTATGATTTTCTAGATGAATTGAAAAATGTATGTATCAAAATTCCTTTGTTATAGGCCATTAAAGAAATTCCAATTCTAGCCAAAACAATCAAAGAGTTGAGCATGAAGAAACTAGGAAGAAAAACAAAAAAAATAAAAAAAAAATTAGCTTGTAGGAAAAATTGCAGACATAATGATGGGAAAAATTGCCATACAAAAATATTTAGATCCAGGAAGTCCAGTTGTAAAAACACATATAAATGGAGTTGAAATTTCAAATACATTGATTGATATAGGAGCAGAAGTAAACATCATGATCAAACAAACCATGGAACAACTCAAACTTCCTAATCTTATATATACACCTACATTACTGCAATTAGCAGATAGATCTGTAATCAAGCTAGATGCTATGTTAGAATATATTTCAGTATCCTTAGTCTCTTGGGAGTATCTTGTTGATTTTCTGATCTTAACTCCTAAGAAAAATCTAGGAGGACATCCACTTATATTAGGAGGACCTTGGTTGGCTACAGTTGATGCCTTCATTAGCTGTAGATCTGGTGACATGTATATCTCTAATGGTAACTCAACAAAGAAATTCACTCTATATCCTCTAGCAAGAAAAATCACAAATTTAGATGAAAACGAATGGATTGATGATGAAAATGATATACAACCTTTCTTTACTATTTCAACCATTAGTGAAGATAGTAAAATCTTAAATTCAATGGAAAATTTTGAATCGTTTCCAGAATATAAACATGATCAATTTCAAGAAAAATCTAATATTGAATATTTGTCATATAGATAGATGTCTCTTTATTCTATGGAAGAATAAGGTAGCTCTACAGTTGAAATATTTCCGGGAAAAAAATTGAACATAAACAATAACTTACAATGATTACAATAGGAAAAGTTAATCAAAGCATTACAACAACATTCCTTTGCATATGCATGGGAATACACTGACATGAAAGGAATTATTCCTAAGACTTGAATACATCACATCTACATTGAGGAAAAATATAAACCTATCACACAACCTCAAAGAAAGATGAATCCAAATCTTATGGAAATTGTGAAAGAAAAGTTGCAAAAATTGTTGAATGTGAAATTCATTTACCCAATTTCAAGTCAGTGGGTTTCCCCTTTAGTGATTGTTCTAAAAAATAATGGTAAATGGAGGGTATTCACTTATTATCGAGAATTTAATAAAGCTACCCTAAAGGATCATTTACCTTTACCCTTTATAGATCAAGTACTGGATACATTAGCATGTAAGAATTATTTCTCATTCCTGGATGGTTTTAGCGGTTATAATCAAATTCAGGTAGAACCTAAATACCAAGATAAAACCACATTCACCTGGCCATGGGGGACTTATGCCTACCGAGTACTTCCTTTTGGATTGTGCAATGCACCTACAACATTCCAAAGGGCAATACTAGGAATTGTTTTTGATCTAATACATGATTGTGTAGAGGTGTATATGGATGACTTTATAGTTTATAGGAATACATTTGAAGAAGCTTTAGAAAATTTGGAAGGGGTTCTTAAAATATGTAAGGAAGCAAACCTTTCATTAAGCCATGAATTTTTTTTTATGATGTTTACAGAAGGGATTTTTTTAGGACATCACATTTCAGGAGATGGAATTAAATTTGATAAATCTAAAGTTGAAGTCATCTCCAAGCTATCAATTCCAAGTTGTCAAAAGGATGTTAGAAATTTTCTAGGATTAATAGGATATTATAGAATATGTATAGAAAATTTCATTAAAACAACATCTCCACTCTTCAAGTTGCTTACCAAAGATTGTGAATTCAGTTGGAATCTTGATTGCTAATTGGAATTTGAAAATTTAAAAGAAAAAATTTCTGAAGCACCCATCTTAAGAGGTCCAAATTGGAATCTACCTTTTCACATTTCAACAGATGCTTCAGATACAACTTTGGGAGCTATATTAGGAAAAAAATATTTGATCCCCTATGCCATCTATTACACAAGAAAAAAATTGACTCCCACAGAGTTAAATTACACTGTAACTGAAAAGGAATTCTTAGCTTTTATTCATGTTATCAACAAATTTAGAAATTATATTACAGACTATGAAACCTTTGTTCATACAAATCACTCTGCAATCAAATATTTAATGAATAAATCTATTACTAATGACAGAGTTACAAGATGGTTATTACTCCTGCAAGAACTTAACATCACTGTTCTAGACCAACCTGGAAAACAAAATACAGTTGTTGATTTCTTGTCTAGAATTCAAAATCTCAAAGATGACACTCCAATCGAGGATAAATTTCCTGATGAATATCTTTTTGCAATAACTACTCAAACTCCTTGGTTTGCAGATATTTCTAATTACTTAGTCACAGGAAAATTACCTTCACATTTGCTTCCTAGGGAGAAAAGAAAAAGCATTCAAATAAGTGCAAGATACTCATGGATTACTAATGAATTGTATAAAACAGGTCCGGATCTCATTATCAGAAGATGTGTTCGAGAAGAGAAAATGCCTGAAATTCTTAAGGCATGTCATGATGAACCTTGTGGTAGACACTTTGCTGATAAAGGGACATCCTATTAAATCCTTCATTTAGGATATTATTGGCCATCCATCTTTAGAGAGGCAAAAGAATATGTCAAAAGGTGTGACAGTTGCCAAATGGTAGGGAAACTGATGCAGGAGCATTAGGCACAATAAAATACTTTTAATTTTTGTAGACATGGGGGGTCTGATGTTTTTAATTTCTCATGTAATCCTTGAATAATTAGAGTGATTTTAATTAAATAGAGTGAGGAATCATAAATGTTCTCAAATCATTGGAGAATATGAGGGGAAGTCGATTAGCTAAGAATGTGAAGAGTCAGTTCAGTAAATTTAGGGAGTTAGGCTAAATTTAGGCTAAATTGAGAATTCCAAGAGTTTTGTTGAGTCATTGAAGGAGTTGAATCAATTGATTATCAACTTGTATAAATGTAAGCCTCAATGGCATTTAGAAGACAAACCTGTAGAGCTGTGCAGAGTAGTGAGGATAGAAGGCCAATGAATTGAAGATCTGGCCAAACAAGGATTTTTGTAAGTGATTTCGTTGTCCAAATGAAAGAATCTGTTTTAGTTTTACATGATTATAAATTGATTTAAACTCTGTGTGAATGGGATTTTAATCTCAATAAACAATTGTATAAGAATGTGTGAAAATCTTTGTAATTGAGTTTTGAATGATGTTTTGTATATCATTAAAGAAATGGGTGTTAATTCCAACATTGAATTTTTGAGTTGAAGATTCATATTTGTCTTCGAGGGGACTGTAGAAATATTGTAACCATCAATCACCGAAAGGATCAATGGTAACAATAGAAAAATAGAATTCTTACTTGGTATTTTGATACATGAATCATAATCTATCTGATAGACTGTAAGGTAGATCAGGATTGAAAACGAGAAATGGGGATTTAAAGAGTCATCACGGATTTAATTAAATAGAGCAGTCCATTGGGTAAACCAAATATTGATGTCATTGAATACCATTGCCATAAACCTGTGTAAGGCAACTATTGTCGGGATTTTATCCTACAAGGTATTCAAGAAAGAATTACATTATTTTGTGTAATCACATATCATAGTGAAGGTGCAGGACAATTAACATCAGCGTGAATAGTAAAGCCATGAGAAATGGTGAAAAATTGGAAGTGAATGCATGCGGATGAATGAAGTAGAGTTAAGGCGAAACCATGAGGGTAAGGAGTGGAACCATGAAAAATCAACAGTGGAGGCGGTTTTGGGAGAACGAGACCAGCAGTATCGCATGACTCTTTAAGTGGTAAGTGTAATTGATAAAAAAAACGTGATATCATTTATTGATTGACGCGTAGCAATGAGTGGTATTCAAAAACCACTTACATCGCGTAATTTTTTAGGATTAAAACTAGTGCATGTTAGTCACGCAATGATCGTTGGATCATCCAAAACAATGTGACAACTCATCAACCGTTGGATGTGAAAGGTATGCTAGTTGTTGGGCCCAACTCTAATATAGGTTGATGATTGATATTTTAATCAAAGTCGGAGTTTATATGAATTACCTAGCTGAAGATTCATGCATAGATGAGAATTGGTTTAATTTAATCAAGATCAAACTTTTGATTTGTTAAAGAAAAGCAGATATATGTAATTGGGCTTCATAAGAGGAACATTTGCAAACGATAAGGTTTGAGACTTATAATAATCCTATCTTAATGGCATTATGATATAATTCTAATTCAAAGGAGAAACTTAGGCTTAGATTGGTCTAAAATTTGGTTAAGACCAAGTTGGTATGTAAAGGGAACCCCACATATGAAGATTGAAGGGGGTTTTATTCATAAGGGTTTAATTTAGAGATTTAAAAAAATATAATCTTCCACATAGAAGAATTTTAATCTGGGTTGTGATTTATAACCATGTATTAAAAGTTAGGTAATCTTCTTGAAGATTAATTTTATAAGCTTTCGCAAAAGTTATTGAAATTGCCCAGGTTTGAAAATTGTGTTGATTAAAAATGGGAGATGCAATTTTATATGCATGAGGGTGGTTAATGTGAGTGCAGGCATTTTTATATGCATGAGAGATTGAAAAGGTGGGTAAGCAAGGTGATCCTGCCATCAGAAACCTGCTCCTTTAGATGAAAACATTACAACCTTAGGTACTCATTGAACCTTTTGAAAAATGGGCCTTTGAATTTGTTGGACCAATCAATCCACCATCTAAACAAAAGAAGTATATTTTGGTATGTAATGATTATGTCACCAAATGGTAGAAGCTAAAGAATTAGCTTTTGCTAATGAACGTTCTGTAGTTAGTTTTCTTTTTGAGGATATCTTCACTCATTTTGGTGTTCCAAGAGAAATCGTGATAGATCAAGGATCCCATTTTACATCCAAGTTGGTGAAAAGGCTCGTGGAAGATTGCAAGATCAAGCACAAAATTTATACTCCTTATCATCCACAAAAAAATGGTCAAGTAGAGTCTACCAATAAGGTGATTGAAGGAATTCTCACTAAGACTGTACATCTACACAGAAGAGATTGGGTAGAAAGGCTCCCTGAAGCCTTATGGGTTTACAAAACTACATGGAGGAATACAACAGGACATGCTGCCTATGAACTTGTTTATGGTAAACAAGTCTTGTTCCCTATAGAGTTTCAGATTCAAACCTCCAAGATGGCAGTCCAATTGGGACTTAATTTATCAAAAGCATAGAAACATAGATGGGAGCATCTCAATGAGCTTGATGAAATTAGGCAATATGCAGTTCAAAGAACTAGTATAGTCTAGCAGCAAAGGGCTAAATGTAATGATAAATATATCAGGGAGAAGAAGTTTCAAGTAGGGGATTGGGCACTTTTGTTCGATTCAAAATTCAAATATTTTCAAGGAAAGTTTCAGACTCATTGACTTGGGCCATATGAGATTAAAAAAGTATTTGATAATGGATCACTGAAGATAAGGACAATTGATGATGAAAATGTACCTCTTTTTGTGAATGGTCATCAGTTGAAAGTATATCATAAGCCAATTTCAAGAGAAGAGTTTGTCAATATTTTCCAAGATAATACAGATATGAAGTTAGTGAAGAAAAATTCTTCTTCTTCACTAACTTAGCTTTTATTTTTCATATATATATATATATATATATATATATATATATATATATATATATAATAAAATAAAAGTGTATAAGTATGAAAACAAATCAATGATTGGCATACTTATGTACAAAATCCAGGGTGAAAATCAGAGATTTCTGACATTCTATATTTTCCATTTCTTTTCTGCAATAAGTAGTAACACAAAACTACATTCATATTCCATATTTGTAGCTCATAATCTGCAAATTCATTCAATTTTACAGTTTCATTCCATTTCTCAATCATATTCCACTTTCATTTCATTTTCACAGTCATATTCCACTTACATTCCATTTCACAGGATTCCATGTTAGTTCCATTCCACTTACATTCAATTTCACATCCATATTCCACTTAATTTTCATTCCACAGCTATATTTCATTTTTTTTTACAAATCACATTCCGCCGCTGATCACATTCTGCAGCTGACTACATTTTGTAGCTGATTACATTTTGTAGCTGACCACATTCTACATCTAATTACATTCTGCAGCTGACTACATTCTGCAGCTAATTCTATTCCGCAGCCACATTACATCTCATTCAACAAACCTGACAAATTTTCACAAGATACAAACAAATTATGAATACAAGAAATTAAAGGACCACATTTTGAAGACCAACATGCCAAAAGGAAACTGAGGAATTGTTGGAAGAGGGTCTCCTACATGCTGCGAAACTAGTCCGATTTTGTATTTTTTTATTATATTTAGTCTAGCACAGGGGTTTTGGGGTGGGTCAAAGCCCCAAAAAGCATTGTAAGGGGTTAAAGGGTAGATATGGAATCTACAAACCACAGTTTGCAGACCATAGGAAAGTTTAAGCTAGATTGTTATAAATAGAGGAAAATTTTGAATTATAAGGGGGGAATATGATGAACTCTTGATGCGAACTGTGGCTTAGTAGATCTATTTGGGTTTTTGGGGAAAGGACTTCTGTTGGCTGTGTGTGCGGAGATTTAGAGTCCTGCTAAGTGCGCAGGTCGGGTTGGGTATTGTAAGAAGGAATTGATGGATTTATGAATAAAAAAGGTTGTTTGAGTAACTGAATCTATGTGTACTATATATGTAAATCTGTGGTAATTTTTGTATTATGTGTATTCTGTGTTAAGCTATGAAAATATTGTGTAAGTGTTGTTATTGCATATGGATTTGTTCTTTATGTTTTATACAATACTGCGCTACTGTCTTAGAAGTATATAACTTATTAAGCACCATAGTATAGTTGACCTTGCGCACGTGGATGCAAAGGAGATCTAGCTCTGTAGTAGGAAATCTGGTCATCATAAATCGGGACGTAGCTCTTCTTGCCTTACTTATCCTTTATCAGGGTGTGGAAACCTGGTTCCAGTACCCAACCATACTACTTCGGGTGATACTTTGACCTGTGCAAGTAGGTCACTGCTGAAAGGGCTAGTAGTATAGGGGTTTGTTGGCAAATCTTAACATTTGAACCTAGGTCAGGACCCCTCGACCCAAAAAATGGTTCTGTTTCTGGGACCCGAAGCATTTTGAGAAAGGAGTCGAGTAATGCCAAGAAAAGTATTGGAAGGCTGAGAAGAAAAGTAGAGTGGGTACGAAAGTAGAATATATGGCGGCACACTTGAATTTACCCACCTTCAAAGGTGCGGGAGATGAGGACTTGGACCGATTTTGGTTTGTTGCAGACTCAGTATGGACTGCGAAAAATGTGGCAAGTGATACACTGAATAAATTGCCCCCACCATCAAAAATCCATTCATCCAATATTGTTGGAGGAATATTCATTTTGAACTACAATTTTCTATTCCTCGCCACAATTTCATCATGAGAGCACCTTTGGTACCACTTCATAAATTATTTCACCTTCCATTTGAAAAAATGCATATTACCATTACAATTACCTCCCTAACACAATTACCATTTTAGCATTAGTTAAGAGGGAGTTTTTACTCCCTCCAATAACCTCACTTATCCTTACATTCACATCCATGAGAACCATCTAATTGATGAGATTCCATGTGTTAATTCAAGGTAAAGTGGCGGTGGTCATCTCCCCACTTATTGACACCCCATCCAAGGGTCGTGCTGAAATAATATTTGTTAAGTTTATGATATATAATATACATTGATCCTTCTATGTTAAACACACAATAATCATGATTACTATAACTTAATAAACTTTATTCTTTTTTCATTATTATTCATGATCATATTCCCATCAAATTGGCATCCAAAAACAAAATCCAAAAAATGGCACCCAAAAATGGCTACCATGTGAGGATTTTGATTTAATTATCCCTTAATTAAATTGAACGTAAATTGTAATTTCATCTCATAACAACCTGTATCAGTTAACTAAGTGAGATAGACTTAGTTAACTCAAGAAATTCGAGTTGAGGGTCAAAGGTGAGGCATGTAGAGTGATTTTATTATTTTTAGGGTCCAGTTGCAATTGTTTTTTCTCTTAACCAAATTTAAGATCTAGAGCCTCATAGTTAATGTTTAAAACCTTATAATTCTTACTATATTCATTTGGAGAGCTAGGATTCCATGAAAAGATCTATTTGTTTAGTTCAACATGTCATTTTTATCCCTAAATACTAAGAAGACTCCTTCCATACCTAAGGCCTAGGCTTCCTCACTAGATCATGTACAAGGAAATAATACCCATAGTTATTTCTATAATTCCATAATGATTCCCATATCCACACTTGAAGGAAAAATCTCCCCTTCAAATATCATCCATGGTGTTTTGAGGTGTCATTCATGACCTTCGAGCTTTAGAATCTACCTAAAACATTGATAGGTTGGGTGTAGTGGTTGAGGTTTCATGTTTTACCTTTCATGCATAGAAGCCTTGTACTTTAGATAAGTCTTGGGAATTAACATGCTAATGCTTAAAACCTTGTGAGGGCATTAACATGAATTTTTAGAGGCCAAGGATACCTTCTAGAAGTCATATGTGGTAATTTGAGGAATTTTTCATGGTTCTAGATTCCTTAAAGCTTTATTTAATAAATAAGTAATCTCCTTTTTTAGATTTTTATAGGGCCTAAAGACACATATTTACTGCTCAAAACCACCTATTGATGCTAGCATCATGAATCATAAACCAAGAATAACTTCATAAGGTCATGTGTGGTTTTTTAAGGCGTCTTTCTTGGCCTTGAATTGCTAAAAGCCTCCTTTGATCCTGAGTTTCATGTTTTCTCCCCTCACCATATTTCGGGTCCTAATGCTCATACCCAATTCTAAAAATTGATTATGGTACTTATACACCTAGTTTGATACAAATGCTACCCTTAAGGGGTAATTTGCAGTGGTTTGAGGTGTCATTCTTGGTTGTAAGACTATAGAAGCGTCATTGCTCCATATGGTGTATAAATACGCAATTTTCTTTGATGATATAGAATAATAAACTATATCATTTAAAATTACTAAAATAATTATCAAATGTTTGATATTTTTTTATCATTGTTTCCCCAACATTCATCATAATTAACTCAACCTTACGATTTTCAGACTACCAATGCAGATTCAATGAATTCTTGGGGACACATGGCACCCTCTTGTGACCCAGTAATGCCCCATAATGAGCCACCAGTTCCCCATGATATACCACCATGGTCCAATATGTGTAACTACCATGTCAAAAAAGTATTCATCACATGGGTGGGTTTCGCATCTTCAACCTTAATTATGCCTACTAACTCAATGATTGGTTTACTTCCATTTAATCGTGGAATGGATGGAAGGCTTTAAGATTTCTATGATTTTTGGATCCCAATATTCCAAGGCCATTTTGAGGCCTTAAATGATTTTTTTTGGAAACTTGGGGGGACAAGGGTTGTCATGGAATTCCTTGGAATTAGTCAAAAGTTGTAATCCTCATATAGTTATTTTTAACAAGATTTTGTGCCCCAAACGAATATTATACGCAAAGGTTGTGCCCATAGGAAGCTAATGTAAAATAACCACCTTAAGGACCACAAACCTTTTGGTGTTACATTTTCCAATTGTTAGATTTATCAATATTTAAGGTTATTTATTTATGTTAAAATTCTATTATTTTATCTGAGTCTTATAATATCTTTTGTGAATGTGAGTAACCTCCATCTCTCTGTGTTTAAGGATAACTATCAACATTCTATCCATTTTGTGTTCTATAATATTCTACTATTTCATTTATTAATATAATTTTGTTTTCACTATATCACTAATATTTTTATTATATTTCACTTTGTATGTTTCACTTCCTTTGTTTCCTTTAATTTCATTCCTTTTACAACTAGAATCAGTGGTATCAAACCAATATGTTTCTTGTTATTTCTTGGTGCATGTCCTCCATAATGTCATGGTACAAAGAGTTAGGTCCTAATCTAGTTTCACTTGGGAACAATTTCTCTTGCCAAACCAAGTAGCATTGCATGGGGAAAGAAAATATATATGATAGAGTGGGATATCATATCAATTTGTTGTTTGGGGAAGCACTCATGCAAAAAATGTATGAGATGATGAATAATTTTCCTAAAACCTTTGACAACGTCCAACAATAGCCAAGTCCCCTTCAAGCAATTCTTTTTTGGAGGAGTAATATTATTCAAGGTATAAGTTAACTTTGATATACCCATACTTGAAGGCTAAATATATGTAAATATTTTGGAGAAATGATTAAATATATTAAAGGATTATTAATCTATCCAAAAATATTCTAACAATAAAAAGAATCACTTTTAAACTCCTAAAATCCCTTTGTCGTGTCAAATATTTGTGGGAAGTTTACTATGAGAGTTAGAATGTAGAGGAGTTTGTGATATTTAAGTCATGACCCACTCAGAATCTTTTCTTGATTCCCTTGAGGAGGAATTCTACCCTATAAGGAACTATTATGAATTTTACATGATAGAGACAACCCCGTGATAGGATAGAGACCAAATGGTGCCATAGTACACTAATATTCTCCATACTTTGTGTTCAAAACTAGGTATTAAAGACTTTGAGTGGCACCTAGTTTTGAAATATTGTAGTGGTATACGTAGGTACAACCAAATATAGATGAAATTCTTCAGCATTACCTCACTATGAGTTTCTTATTGATATGTTATGAAATTTGAGTAGGAATTGAAGTAGAGAAATAAGGAGTTTGAATCTGAAAATACACTACAACAAAATCCTAGAAAAGTTGTCCCAAACTCATAAAAAAGGGATTAGATTGAGGAGATCCAACCTCAAGATAACCACCCAAGGTAATATACAAATAACCATAATGGGAAGTCTAAAAAGGACATTATAAATTGGCTAAGTTCCAAAAAACCCGCTTGAACAACACCAATGAATGTCTCTCATAATCATTGCTAGTAGAGATTAAAGAAAATGAAATAAATTTTGGCTCTGGTTTTTATTTATATTAGGATACAGGAAATTAGATCATTGATGCATAACTCTATGCTACCATCACAACCATAAAGATCCAACCAGAAAAGACAGAGGATCCTAAAGTTGGGAATTTCCTCTTACTTTCAGAGATGTAAATGAAGGGAACCCCACTACATTTCATTATTAATAATATGAGCCAAAAGAACCTAACATCAATTCAGATAATCAAGATATTGAATTTTATGATAGTGCCACATCCCCAACTATATACAATTTCTTGGCTGAGCCATGGATGAGACATATGTGTCAGGTAGTAATGCTTATTATCCCATGGCATCATGACCTTCAAATATGAGGTAATATGTGACATTTATCCACTTAAATTTTGTGACATTATTTTGGGACAACCTTATATGTGGAAACATCATGTTGTTTATGAGTCTCATACCCATAGTGTCATTGGTACTATTAGAAATCAACTCTACAAGGAACCAAAGGTAGTTCCAACTAATCCAATTTTATTTATCTTAACAAACAAAGGCGAAAGGTAATATCTGAGACTACAATATTGTCTACTTTTTGGTTTTTTCATAAAGTTAAAGGAAGTTTGTTGTGACCACCACAGCCTCAACATGAGTCCTCTCTACATAACAAAAGTAGGTGGACACGATTGTAGAGACATATATGAATATATTCACTCGACATGTGGGAATGCCTCTGCATTTCCATGTTCAACACTTTATTTAATTGATACATAATTATCGTTTAAACGATGACCCAATATATATATTCTCTGTCTTAGAGAATGAATAAATAAAATGTCATATTCATGAGTTCCTCCAAAAGGGACACATTCGACTGGGCTCCTCAACTTGTAGGAGTCCATTCATGTTGGTGCAGATGAATGATGGGACATGGAGACTCTATATTGATTATAAAGCCTTGAAAAAAATCACTATCAATAACATATATCAAATCCATATGATTGACAATCTTCTTAACTAGCTTAAAGGTGTCGAATTCTTTAATAAGACTGATCTAAATTTAGGATACCATTAGGTTCTAATTAACGATATCTTCAATAAGGCAAATTTCCTAGCTACCACTAGAGCTAAATATTAAATATATTACTAATAATATCATTTTTCGGGAGAATAGAACCATAGTGTAACGAAAATTGAATAAGCTACCTACCGCTGGAGCTATTATCCTTCGACACAAGATTTGAACCAATGATCCATCATAAGAAGTTTATTAAAAATGCACCCATTCATCGTCAATCCAAAGCCCCAAAGGATTCCTCCCTATATTTTTACCAATTCTAACTTACAAAATTCTTTTCTTCTTTTTAAAACATTTAATCCTTAACTAAATTGCCTTCTATTTCTCTTCAATAAATTGCTTTTTAATAATTTTTTATAATCGTCAATTCTATTAGCAATTACCAACCATTCTTTACATTTAATCTTTAATTAAATAATTTTTCATTCCTCTTCAATTATTTATTTTTTATGAATGTATCTTAATTGTCAATTGCATTAGTCGTTACCAATCACTCTATTTAACCAGATTATTTTGTTCTCAGAAACAATTTATATGTCTCTAATGATGAATCAAGTTTTTTAATGAAAATATAATTTTTTGAGAGAAAAAAAATAGAAAAAAAACCAAAAAACAAATTCAACTTGCCCAACAACATAACTAGTTTTGTAAATGTGTGTACGATATGTTTAAATGTTTTTTTTTTAAAATAAAATTTAATAATTTAATTTTAATTTTATGTTATTTAATCACTTTTTAAATATTAAAATTGATATGATATTTATAAAATTTATAAATACACTTGAATTACAATTTTAATAACAATAATTGAGATTTAAATTTCCACAATTTTAAATCAAATTACACCCATTTGAAATAATGTAAACCTTTTTAAAGGGACATTCAATAAATGAGTACATTTGAAATAATGTAAAGCAACTTGATCAGCAAGGCACTTGTTCGATGTACGGGGATAGTTGGTTGGTGCCGCATTATTGACTTCATCAATATTTTTGCATTCCAACAAAAAAAAAAGCAGAAACTTTTGCGAAAAACATAGCTTTCTCCCACCAAAAAAAACAAACAAAAAACCGAGACTTTTGCGAAACACAAACAAACAAAAAACCGAGATTTTTGCATTCTAACCACCAAAAAAAACAAACAAAACAAAAAACCGAGACTTTTGCGAAAAACATAGCTTTCTCCCACAAAGCGTCGTTATCACCCGCGATTCCGAATCACATTGTACATGTTGTAGTTAATTATCATTTTCAGATAAATTGATACCATATTTATTTTAGTTTCCTCTGCTTCCTTCCACTTCGCCACTCAATCAGTTTTACTAGTACATTATTGACTTATTATGGTTAACTATAGTTTTAAGAACTTGTAAAAATTTAGCTAGAGTATGATGGCACATATTTATGTGTTCTTCGTTGCATGGTTTAAGTTTGATATGGGTTTAAGTAGATTGGTCTCAATGAACGTTAACCATCATTATCATTAAGTTAAAATTAGTAATATTTATCAAATTGTTATTTTATTTAATTGTTAAAAAATATTTATTTTATTTATAAATTTATTTTCAATTTATAAAAAGAATTTTTTTTTTTAATTTATAAAAAATTTATTTATTTAGAAAATGATTATGATCACTTTTTAATTAATTTTAAAATTTAAGACATTACAATTCATCTTTTGGAATTTTATTTTGATAGCAAAAAATATTAAGATAAAAGTTTTATGATTTTATCATTTTTGAAACTATTATAAGAAATATATCAATGTATGATTAAAAATAAAATATTATGTTTTCAAATTAAATATTTTTATTAATTTTATTTGAAAAAGAGATTTAAAAAAATTATCTTTTAAAGGTACACTTTTAAAATGATGTAAAAAAATTATTAAAATATGATTAAAACTTAAATATTTAGTTTTTAAATTTAAAAGAAAAATTATTAACAGTATTTGAAAAAAAAAGATTTAAAAATTATTTTAATGTAACACGACACTAATGATTATAAAAAATATATCAATGTATGATTAAAATTTAAATCTTTTATATTTAGTTTTTTAAAAATTTTTTATTTATTTTATGAAAAAAAATAAAAAAACTACATCTTTATTCTATCTAATATATCACCTAGCGTCGAGAATTGAACTAGTGAATCCATATCAAGGTGTGTTCTAATAGTGCACCCAATCATTGTCTTGGAGGAAATTGAACTAGTGACTGTCTTCGAGGGAATTGAGCTAGTGACTTCACATCAAGGAGTATCCTAACGGAGATGAAATTGAACTAGTGACTTCACATCAAGGAGTGCCCTCACAGAGCACCCAATCACCATCTTGGAGGGAATTGAACTAGTGATTGTCCTGATGAACTGTTGACTTCACATCAAGCAGTGCCCTAACAGAGCACCAATCATTGCCTTCAACTAGTGACTTCATATCAAGGAGTGCCCTCACAAGCACCCAATCACTGTCTATCAAAGACAAAATTGGACTAGTGAGTTCACATCAAGGAGTGCCCTAATAGAGCATCCACTCACCGTCTATCCAAGACTTCGTGGGAAAATATGTTGTTTTTTTGGGGGTAAGTTTGGGTGAGACTACATCATCATCATGTCCAATATATCACCAAGCGGGGAATTGAACAAGTGATTTCATATGAAGGAGTGTTTTAACAAAACATTGATCTCCATCCATTCAAAATCCCATGGACAACTAATTTAAATAAAATATGTAACATGACACTAATTATTATAAAAATGTTACTAGTCTTGGAAGCCCTGGTTGGAACAAACGCTTTGGAGACCTAGACAACTTGGGTAGAGACCAATCTAGTGAAGGTTAGTGATGTCCGACCATGAGGTGGAATCACTGGTTGAGGGTTGAGGTGATTTGGACTCTAGAACCCCTGGTTTGGTTTTGATTGATTTGTTTTATGAGATTCTACATTCATGCTTGGAATATGGCACGAGGGTAGCTGGATGAGAGAAATATTTGGTTCATCCTAGTCTATGGTCGAGTGGTTCCTGGAAGTCCCATACTTGGTCGGCATATGCAATCATCAATAAGAAGCTCTTTCTCCTTGGTATTTTATGGGTAAATATACTTGTTTATATGTGGTCTATATGGTTGTTATATACCTCATGTTTATGTTGGTTATATGTCGGTTATGAGGGCGTTTTATGGTAGTGATGATGTATGGATCTCATCATGTTTTCATTAATCAATGAATGTATGGATTAATAGATGGTAATGAAATTATTGTGACAAGGCATCAATTCTTCTTAGCGATTCTCAGATAATTGTGAGACCCCTATGCTCATATTTGTTGCTTTAACCTTTAGAATGCATATTTGTGACATGTTTGACGAAATGTATGTCATGGATAGTAGAGTTCCAGTCAAGTCCTTATTCATGTATTTACATTTATCTCATTGTTTCAATGTTACTTTTCATTTCTGGAATTTTCATGGAGTTCTGAGGAGTGGCCTCAGTCCTAGCCCTGAAAAAGTGGCACACAATCTAGAGTTGTTGGCACATAACTACCTGGAAAAATCCCCAATCACAAGCATGCCTTTTTGTGGGAGTGACTGTAGGGACCTAATCGCATGCATGCCCATGTCATGGGAGTGACTAAGGATTTTATGCAGAAAAATGTCAAGTTGTCTTGGGGGCTACTCACCTGGACGGGTTGGATGACTCCTGGGGTTTTTGATGCAAGTGTGGAAGATCAAGTTGGTTGTGTTCAATCGATTCCACTTCCTTAATTGATACTTAGGGAGTTGAATCATATCATGGTAACTCTTTGACACATGTTTACCCAAGTTGTTCAGTTACTTGGGTAGATGTGGGAGGAGGGTGTTACACAGATCTACTCAACAAAAAGAGAGCTTCTTTAAACAATTCATCAACTTCCTCATTATTTTCACGAAGAGTATGGTAGTATGAAATACATTTAAAGGAATGAGAAATCTATTGAATGCCATGTAATATGGTCCAAGATTGATGTTGTTGACCATATCTCTATGATTGGCCCAATCAATCACCAATTTAAAATATCCCATAAAACTCACAAATGATCTCATTTCCCAAATCAACAATGACCCCCCATGTCAACCAAGTTTCCATTAGATATCCCCAAATTCAAAGGAAAACAACTGGAATACTTTTCCAATCATATCATGACCTTCCACCTATGGTGATTTCTTAATTAAACATGTGTATATCTACTAGGAAATACTTATGATCTTCACTTGACTTACAAGTATATTTTTTATTCCACTATGCAGGGATGGAAATTGATCAACCACGTGATGAACAAGATGTTTCCTATCAAGTTGATCAACCGCACGAGGAACAAGATGTTCCCTATCAAGTTGATCAGTCAATAGAGGAACAAGATCTACCTTATCAATTTGATCAACTACATGAGGAACATGATGTGCCTTATTAAGTTGATTAACCACTAGAGTAACAAGATGCTCCCATCAAGGTAATAGATTGTCACTAGGGGAATAAGATGTGCCCTATCAAGATAATCAATCACTAGAGGAACAAGAAATCCCCTATCAAGTTAATCAACCACCAGAAGAATGGGTTTGGGCCTCACAAGTTGATAATATAATAGGGAGTTGCAGTGGTTTGGAAAGGAGTCACAAAAGGTTTGCAGAAAAATTGGATGCAAGCACAATAGGGGACCTTGGGGGAGCCTATCACTGCTTGTGAAGTTAGAGAGCATGTTAGTAAAATCATTGGACAATATTTTTAGAAACATTCAGTTCTTGAAAAAGCTCATATATTGCATGGGTTTATCAAACATAATAAAATAAAACATGCCAAAAAGATTTTAGGTATCCATGATGCTAAAAGCAGGAAGACACATATGAATGCCACTGAAAATATAGCATAGACATTTTTTGTGTTTAGAAAATCAATAAAAAATGATGTTCAAGTTGCTCATAGGGAAATCACAACTGCGATTGTTACACCAAATACATCGAAACAACAAAATTTGGCAACAATGTCAAAAATGCTCCATGTATCGAGAAAAGAATTTCACAAGCATACCAAATTCAGGGTTTTAGTAAATGAAAGTGATGAATCTGATTATTGGGCTCTTGTCCCTAGGTAACCATACTAAGACAATATTATAGTAGGAATCAAATCACTTGTGTTAGATTTTTGGGAGAGCCATTCCCGTGTTGTTCCAAATAGAAAGCATGGTGTACGACATTACTTAGCTAAAGGTGAGTACATAGATCACACTAAGCACATTGTAGAAATGATAGAAGTTGCATTGTTCAAGGAATTTCATGAAAGAAATCACCATGTGAAGGTATCCATAAGGAGGTTTTAGAAATTGAAACCATGGTTTATTAGGCCTAATACAATTCGTGACACATGTTGTTGCTAATATCACATTGAATTCTATCTTTGCTATGAAACGTTCTAGGAATTTTGCAAGAAGAATTATCACAACGACCCTCCTCCTCTTACAATGTGTGATTTTGTTTCATCAATATTTTATAGAAGGGATCCACAAGAGTTTTTTTACAAGAAAATATGTATAGGTGGGAGGAGATGCGTAGAATGTGGTGATTTAACATCGTTACATAGGAAATTCCTATTAATCCCAACCAGCCTAGGATGTCAGATGTCACCATCACATTGAATTGTTTCTAGCATGTCATAGGAAATCAACCATCTTATTCAACTATGGTGCGTAGGAGGATCAACTATGTTGAGGATGCGATTTACATTTCACAATTCATGGGGGCATTTCAGAACATGATCTATAAATATGACAAACACCCGCACAGGTCCAGATGAAATGCTTCTAAATTTAAGCATTCTCGCAGTATTTCAGCTAGGCACAATCTTATCAGTGGTATACTTTATCTATAATTACACATTTTCTCCTCATACAAATATCCATAGTGAGTACTATCACTCAGATCAAGTGTCCATATTAGTATATGTTATGTACATACATGCACAATTGAATGTTGATGGTAGTGATAGAAGTAACGAGTCAATTGATGTGACTAAGGAGTATCACTTCTACATCAACAATGATATTGAGTATGACACATTTTTCATGCAAAATTTCTTTGGCTTGATTTATGAATCATTCAAAAAAAGGACCTCTCATTCAAAAAGCATTGGATATGGGTAGTTGGTTATGCAGGGTAGTTCAAGTCAACTTGTAATTTTTATTAGGTGAGTCGGCTACACAAGGAGGAAAAAATTCAACACACTTGGAACCATTTTGAAACAGGAGATGGAAAGGGTGAACATGATTGTGTAGGTGCTTGTGTGAAGTGAACACATAGGAGGTACCAAATTTTTCATGATGAAATTTGACTCAAATCATCCCTAGAGGTATTAAACTAGTGCATATCCCATTTAGGGCATGAAGGTCATGAATCTGTTAGGCATATGTGTAGGTTATTCTAAAATGTTGAACTTTGAGATGTGAATAAATCCATTCCTTGTTATTGTAGTACTATAGAAGGAACAAGGTAATTAAACTCAATGCAGAGTAAAGACATGGGAGAAATAGTTTCTATCAAGACAAGAAAACTTGCATGTTTTTTTTAGTTTTACATTGGTGTTGATGGATGTAGAATTAATCAATGTGAGAAATATGGGTACGTGAAAAAATGGAAATATGTCCCTCTTAATCCAAAGGGACCTCATCCAATTGTGACGTGGTAAGCGATGCACGATGAAGACACCATCACTTCATTAGATCATGATTGACTCTCTTATGTTGTAAGGGAAGGTATGTGGCATTTATCATTAATGCTTTCATCTTTAAATTAAAATCTTGAACATATAACAACACATATTTTGTATTTTTTTTGTAGGTGATATTTTTTTGTCACTACCTCGTTAGGAAACGAAGAGAACGTGGCCTACGATTTGATGTGATGCACACAGGTGAAAAGCAGGTTGGTGTGACCATATGAAGATGGATAGTTCACATACCAAATTGGTGACATGGTTGTGATGGGTCATTTTTTTGAAAAGGTTATGAAACAGGGCAGTCACATCCTTTATAGATATTTTATGCTTGGATATATATCTTTCAAATATAGGCATCTAGTCATAGCACCTCAAATCAGTCTCATATAAATCAAAACAAAGACAAGTGAACCAAGGAGATGAAAGATGATAAAATATTACCATGAACATATTATTGAGACTTACATTCCTATCACCCATTAGCCAAATGAGTAGATGATGTAAATGGCAAGCCCCTAAATTGAGTCGATAATAGTCAAGTGTAATCTAATTTAGGATAAGAAATCAACATATGAATTTTGTAAATTAGAAATGTTACAATTGAATATTTTTTTGTAATTTTTTAATTTTGAATGTGAATAAAATTCATAAAGAACAGTTTTCCTCTGATCTAGGTTGGATTCATAATGGATCTAGGCTAGATTCATAATGGTGTACATATATGTTATAAGCTTTAGATACCTAGAGGTGCTTACATTTCTAAATTTTTCCAAATTTCAAGGAGGTTTTATTTTTAGGGATATGATCCTTATGTGAACCCCATATATTTAGAATCAAGAGGGATCTTAAATTTAATTAAAATTTAGAATAAATAAGGATTTGGATCTAGATTTAATTAAAAAATATATATTAATTTTTTTATTTTATTTTTCATGTATCGTATTCATGTTGAGCATGGAATAAATTATATAGATATGCATCATAATGGAAGAAGAGATACCATGTACACATTTTGGCTGTGAAATTACAACCACTTTTCAGACTCCGGGTTTTGAAAACCCATAAATTTTCCCATAGTAGTCTTTAGCCAAATATGTTAGAGATGTTATAACGTAATGTAATGTCGTTTAAATATTTTAATTCAATCAAAATAAAATAAAAAATAAAAATAAATTATTATTTTTAATAAATTACTTCTAATGGTTTTGGAGTTCTTCTTCACTATCCAAATGTCAATATGGACCATCAAATAAGTAAATTTTATTTCACATCAATATTGTAATTTAAATTATATTATTATTAAAACTAACCATTATAATCCTAATATTGAGAATATTTTTTTTTCATAATGATACTATATCAGTTAATAATTAACTAAAAATTTTGTTAACAAAATTAAACAAAATAATAATACTAATAATATTTAATTGATCAATTAATCATTTTTTAAATGAACTAATTATTGATATATCTCCTTATTAAGGAACTAAAAAAATTGATTAATAATAAATTATAGTTGTATTAACAAATTTGACCTAATTAAATTTTAATGATTATGGACTATAAACTTCTATTTAAGAATAACAACAATATTAATAATCACATTAATATTAATATTAAAAATATTACTTTCCCCAATGAGGGTTCCCAAGGGTGGGTGTTCCCCGCCTTGATAGGATGCTAGCTCACACAAAGGGTTTGTGGCTCTCACTATCATTGGCGCTTTTCATGCACTCCCACCACTTCATCAATAATGACACAAAGCTAGCACAAGGTTAAACATCATTTGAATATTGTAGGCAACATAGAGAGATACCTAAGGACTTAGTAGGAGGATTCTATCAGATTGAAAAAGTTGTAGAAAAAAATGGCAGTATACACTGCAAGTTGATGATTCTAGCCTAGATATTAGCCAACATCTCCTTCTCCTCAGAGAAAGGTAGTGACCATCTAGCATAGATGCCTGGAGATTCTGGCCAATACTTGTTATGACTTACTAGGTTTTTTCTTGGAGCATTAGTAGTTTTTTTTGTCTTCTCATGTTGATGTATGTCATGGTTTCACACAACCAACTTTTTTATAAGATTATACTTACAAGATACTCTAGTTAGAAAAGGTCTTATCAACCTCAAGACTCTGAACTTATGTTACTAGTGTGGTTTCCCTTTGGACAAACTAGTAGTGGAAAATTTGTGATCTGTGTAATATTAAATTATTTAACATAACGGAAAATGACTAACTTCTAAAAAATATTAAATATATTACTGTTGGACACCTAATCCTCTAAGGGTTAGTGTGGAAGTTGAACAATCATCAGAGTCCAAGAGACTTTGGAAGATGAATCCAAGGGTCACAAGAATGTATTATAAATGTAAATCTATTTTAACAAAAATACATCCAATGCTCATATTTTATATCTTGTCTTTATGCTTAGCTAACTACCACTCAAGCTATTATCCTTTGACACAAAAGAGATTTGAACCAATGACCCATCATAAGAAGTGCATTAAAAATGCACCTATTCACCATAAATCCAAAGCCCAATAAGAATCATCACTACCTTTTTACCAATTCTAACTTACATCATTCTTTTCTTGTTTTTAAAACATTTAATCCTTAACTAATTTTTCTTCTATTTCTCTTTAATCAATTGTTTTTTTAATAATGTTTCATAACAATCAATTCTATTACCAATTACCAACCATTTTTTACATTTAAACTTTAATTAAATAATTTATCATTCTTTTTCCAAGTGTCTATTGCATTAGTCATTACACTGTGCACTCTTGCTCTTAGAAACAATTTATATGTCTCTAATAATGAGTGAAGCGTTTTAATGAAGAATAGTTTCTCGAAAGAAAAAAACAAAAACAAAATAAATAGAAAAAAATAGAAAACCAAAAATACAAATTCAACTTGCTAAACAACATAACTATTTTTGTAAATGTGTGTGAGATATGTTTAAATGTTTTATTTAATTAAAATTTAGTAATTTAATTATTAATTTTATATTATTTAATCACTTTTTAATTATATAAATTGATATAATCTTTATGAAATTTATTAATATATTTGAATTACAATTTCCATAACAATATGAAATTTTAATAACAATAATTGATATTTATATTTCCACAATTTCAAATCAAATTACACCCACATTCAATAAATAAGCAGATTTGAAATAATGTTCGATGTACGGGGATAGGCACTGGCACTGGCACTGGCACTGTTCGATATACCAGCAAGGCACTTGTTCGATGTACGGGGATAGTTGGTTGGTGCCGCATTATTGAGTTCATCAATTTTTTTGCATTCCAACCAAAAAAAACAGAAACTTTTGCGAAAAACATAGCTTTCTCCCACTAAGCGTCGTTATCACCGGCGATTCCGAATCACATTGTACATGTTATAGTTAATTATCATTTTCAGATAAATTGATACCATATTTATTTTAGTTTCCTCTGCTTCCTTCCACTACGCCACTCAATCAGTTTTACGAGTACATTATTGACTTATTATTATGATTAAATATAGTTTTAAGAACTCGAAAATACTTAGCTGGAGTTTTGCATTGCATGGGTTTAAGTCTAATGTGCTATTAAGTTAAATTATTGTTTTTTTAAATAGTAACGCTGAAAATATATTTATTTTTAATATTAAGAGAACGATCATGATTACTATTTCAATATGATTTATAGGATCTTGAAATTTAAGAGATTTTTTTTGGAATTTTATTTTGATAGCGAAAATTATTAAGATAAAAGTTTTATGATAATATCACTTTTGAAAATATTATAAGAAATATATCGATGTAGGATTGAAAATTAAATATTTTGTTTTTGAATTTTTAAAATAATTTTATTTGGAAAAAAAATTAAAAATACATTATAATGAGACATTTTTGAAATGATTATAAAAAATATATCGAGATATGATGAAAAATAAAATATTTAATTTTTAAATTTCTAAAATATTTTTATTAATTATATTTGAAAAAAATAAAAATAAAAATAATTATAATGTAATGGGAAACTTTTGAAATGATTATAAAAAATATATGATTAAAATTTAAATAGTATATTTTTAATTTTTTATGAAAAATTAGATATATTAGATATAATTTGGATGACATAGTTGCTTCGTTGTCTAGCATTGGAATACTTGCTATTTTTAGAAACTGTTGCCATGAGTCGTTTTTTTGATGATTTGTGGTATTCGCGTCATAAATCTTAATTTCTCAAATCTATTTAATCGACACCTTTAAAGCTTATTCTCACAATTGATCTTGGAGCTCTAGCATTCCCGAGGAGATGAAGGAACCTTCGGTGCGATCATTGTCGCTTTTTCGGGTGAGTTTTACATTTATTTCTTTTAGTCGCTTTTTTGTCATTTTTTTTTTCCCGTTTGGCTTGCATGAGTGTTTTTTTGCTTGTTTGTTTGCATGCGTGTTGGAGTTTTAACTTTCTTTAGCTTGTAAAAGTGTTGTTTCAAGTTTTTTTTTTCCTTTCACAAGTGTCACATCTGTTTTTGCATTTTTGCACCGATGGTTGTCGTTGCAGCGACTCTCCTCACCGATCTCGTTCACTTCTTGTTTGTTCAATTTCTGCACTTAATTTGTCTTGTTTCATCAACACTTAGTCATATCTGCACTCATGCCTTCACCATCTCTCATATGCTCATTTTCATACTCCCCTTGGACATATCTTCATTTCCCTTGGCCGGAATTCACTTTGCCCAACTAGCCATTGCACAATCTGGAGAATCAAGATTAGAGCTTAGCCTCTGGAACTGCGCAATGCACAATACATATTGGCCTCATTGCAAATTGCATAGTGCCAGGCCTTTTCCATCATCCTTTTCCACTGAGACAACGCAATGTGCAATCTCTTTTGGCTCACTTCCTAGGTTGCACTGCACATTGCGCAGTATCAAGCCACAATATTCGACCCTGATTACTTGGGCTGCGCAGTGCATAGTTTTCCCAACCAATCAAACAATATTCCCATCAATCCTTCCAGTCAGTTTCCGTGTGTGCTTCTTGAACATGTCCTTAAAGTAGTTTTTCTTATAACTGATATTTGCTTGCCATAAGTGTCTTTTTTGTCCCACCGGTACAATTGTTGTTGAGCATCTCTCCAACAGTCACTTTCATAATGGCATCTAAGAGAGTTTCCTCAAAGGAAACCATTGAAAGAAGCACTGGGGAAGCATTTGAGAAAGTTCCGGTTAACTTTCCAGTTTACTCGGACACTCAGTTATTCATAGAGAAGGGATCAAAACTGACTTAGAGGACTGACAAGTGTATCTCAGAATCATGCAGTCATGGCTTAACAAGGTTTCATGCAGGTATCCAACCTTCCCATGTGTGGATGTGATCAATTGGGTTGTCTCAAACATTGATGTGGAAACCATGATATTGAGCAACACTAGCAGGTATAATATTGCTACATTCCTGGTAGAAGATTTCAAGCATATGTATCATATTCTAAGGCTAATGAAGAACATGGACTCACTATTCTATGCCACTGACAGCTACAGGAACACAAGAGATATCATCAAGAGCTGGGTGAAGGAGCCATTGAAGTTCAAGCAGACACCCACCCACATGTAGAAGACAAAAGTACTCAAGAAAGCCTATCAGCTTTTGGTCATACTAGCCTGCAAAATATATGGCAACCAAACACAAAGACCTTTCCTTAGGGGTGGGCTATCTTGTTGAACTGGGTAGTGAACAAGGGGAAGCCATTCAACTGGAAAAATCTATTGGATCATCAGCTGAGATTCCATGTGACAAAATCTCTCAAACCACCCAAGAGCGAGAAAGCATGCTTCTACATGTCTACATACTTATTGGATGCAATCTGTGCACAAAATCAGTTCCCTTGCATGAATTGGACATGGACACCGAGATAAACTGCCTTACATATCTATTGCAAGCTTCTCTCGGAATGCAGTCATTGAAAAGTCATGGAGAAACTTACTGATCACTTCATCATCCTGCTTCATAGGCTCATCTTTCAAGACGACCCACCTTGCATATCACAAGTAATTATGGAGGCGATATCAGAGATTGCTGATTGGTTGTCCTTACGAGATGGAAAATTGATCAGTGTATTCAGTGAGTAGAAGACACCACATTTTTTTCTGAGATATGCCACCGAATTTTTTTTCATGCAAGATACATCTTATCATATCTCCACAGTGTTGTCAACAGCACTATATAGAACGAAGAAGGCACCATGGCCAAATATTCCTTTGCAGGTCAGATTATACGAGATCAAGAATCTCAAGGTTGTAGATGTTGAAGGAAAAGCCATAGAAATATTTGAGTTTGACACAAAGAGTTTAGAATATGTATGATCGGAGGGGGATTTGCAAAGACCACTGTGTGAGAGTATACTTCAATTGGGTCAGCGGGATATATTAGTGGTAGGAGGAGGAACCATGGAAGAACTGTTATAACTCCTCCTGACCTCATGCACCAATCAGTATGATTCAGATTTCTCAAGTTGTTCCACATACAACAACCGTTCTGGAAGAAGCACCAATAGAAGGCAACAATCTGATGCAAGATAAAGGAAATATGAAGGTAGTTGAGAGCACATAAGAGGAACAAATATGGAAAAAGAAAGAATATCCTCTCATTGAGAAAATATCTTTGGCAATTGAGGCGAAGAGGGGACAAAGGCAGTAGAGAGTAGAGCAAAGAAAGAGAAAGAAGCAATCCTTAGAAGAAGCAGTGTAAAGAGCGCAAAGAGTAGAACAACAGTTGAAGGAAGAAAAAGATATTAGAAGAAAAGAAAAATAGGAGAGATAAAATAAATAAGAGGAAGAAAGGAAAGGTGCCACGACATAAGAGACAACCTGGATACAAGTTGAAGAACAGATACAAGATTAGCCGACAGGAGAAGGAGTGAGCGAGAAGATGTAGGAATGGGAGTTTTCTAAAGAGCTTGAACAATTGATTAAACTCACAGACATGAAAGTGGGACTAGAGATACAAGGTGAAGATATGAACTTGATTCCCAATGCACCTTAGGTCACCTTTTAGACTCCATGACCTTCAACCATAGAGAAAGCCTCGAGCGAGGAAGGGGAGGTAGTTCCCCTCGACGATGATACTTTCATGGATGTGTACTATCTATCATTTGATGAACTATAAAGGAAGATTGTACAAGCATGAAAAAAACACTTCCTGATGATCATACATCACCTGTTTTCATGTGAGAAACAATGATCATGGCATACACCAACACGAATCCAAATTCCATTGCCGATGCCTGCTGGGCCTTCACAAGAGCAACCAGATCTAACACCCAGTGCTTGGTGGTTGAGAACAAGAATTTGGCACATAACATACAGGCACTTCGGCAAGAGAATGAACAACCATGAGCAGCAATGCAAAATGCACCATTCGCATAGGTCTATCGTGAGGAGATAAGAGCAACGACACTTGCTGAAGTATCTGCACTTAGAGACACTATGCATGATATTTATGAGGAGTTGGTAATTGTACACAAGGCAGTTTTCCACCTGAATGACTTTCTATAACAGAAAAAAGAGTTTGTTAGGATCCTTAAGAATATACAAACTTCCATTACTGTCGTGCATGAGTTGAAAATTCGATACAAGGGACCACAGCTTGCACTAGTAAAGAAGATGAAGCTGCATGAAGAGTTAGAGAGATCCACAGTTTGGATGGTAATATAGAACAAAAAGCATCTCACCTCATTCATCGAAAGAATTCAGGACGCATATGTATGGATATACAACAGTTTAGATTTCATGGTGAGAATCCACCAGATCCCATCAGTTGCTACACCCACTAAGAATTAAGAAAAACAACAATTCTGGGAGGAGATTGATCGGTACTTGAAGAAGCTAGAGTAGATGGGCATCCAAGAGGACATAGATATCAATAGACATAATTTGAAGACCTACATTGGTGGCCCAGTTCATATCAAAACAATGTTGCACCTGATTGAAGAATAAGTGAAGACCAGTTCCAATAGATTGTGCTGGAATGAAATGGAGGAAAGAGCTCGCTTCTAGCCTAACACTATCTCAGATTTTGGGGAGACCATCACACAATACCAATCTTGGTATGATTATGTGACCGAGAGACACCAAGAAAAATATTCCCGAATTGAGTTCACCCCAACTCAAACATCATAGTGTTTTGTCTTATTAGGATGTCAAGTTTTCTCTACCCAATTTTGTCTTATATGGGTAAGAGTGGAAATTGTAATATTATTTGTGATTATTGTATAAGTGAAATTCCACGTGTCCATGATGGAATGTGAAGATCCGTATGTAATGTGAGGAGTCATGAGGGGAGTCCAACAGTCACCAAGGGGGCATGCCAAGAGTCACCCCACTTTGGTTATAAATACATCCTCATAACTCTTGTAAAGGCCTTTTGGGAGCCAATATTTTTGCTAGGTTTAGGCTTAGAAAGGGCTTGGGAGTTTTGTGTTAGCCTTGGATTCTCCATAGCGTAGAGGGAGTATACTTATTTGGGAGTATCAGGTGTTGTTGACTTCATGTTCCACTATTTTTTAAAGTGGTTTGTCATGTTGTATGATGAATGGAACTTTCACTTATAATAAAATTAGAGCCAACATGTCTTCATGCATATATTGTAAATGTAGATGGACTATTCTAGTTATGTTTACGATGTATGTTTTTTAACTTATGCATATTCTTATGAACTATTTTTTTTCATTTATACGAATATTGTTGAATGCATGCTCATGTTTTAACCCATCACCTTTAGATTGTGGACTATTACACTTGTTATTTTGTGTGATTTCTTTTCAGCTCGTGTGTTCCTTTCAAGCTGCGTACTATTATAGGCTTCCAAGGAGCACACTTCCTTTCCACTTTGTTGTTAGAACTGCTCATGCATCATATTGAGTTTCTAGAGGGCCACACACTTGCTTTAACCATAAACATTGTACACCACTCTATACATTTTGCGATCCAAGGCATATAATTTAACACCCCACTGCTAGGACTCCTACTCCAAACAATGTGAGGTCTAGTTGGGACTTCATATCGGAGATATCCCCTAAATGTTAGAGCGTCCAACACTGTCAACATTTCTAGCGCTAGAAGGAAGGAAAGATGACAAGATGAGCCCTTGAATTCTATTTTTAATTTCCGCACTCTTTTTTATGACTTATTCCTAAATCATACACACATTAAAATCATGTATTTCTCCAGATCTCCAAAAATTCTTGGACAATCATTCCAAGGTGTTTGAAACTCTCGAAGGAATCCCACCTATTTGTGATGATGATCATTCTATTCATTCGATTCCAGTAAGTGTTCCTCCAAACATCAGGCCTTACAAATATCCTTATTTCCAAAAGAGCGAAATTGAACGTATGATTGCAGAAATGCTAGAGGTTGGTATAATTCAGCCTAGTCAAAGTTATTTCTCTTCTCCAGTAGTATTGGTGCACAAGAAGGATGGATCATGGTGCATATGTCCATATTATAGAGAGCTCAATAAGCTCACTATTAAAGATAAATTTCCCATTCCTGTGATTGATGAATTATTGGATGAATTACATGGAGTAATTTATTTCACAAAGTTGGATCTTCATTCAGGATATCATCAAATTAGAATGAAGATTGAAGAAATTCTAAAAGCAAAATTTCGAACTCATGAGGGCCATTATGAATTTTTTTCATGTCTTTTGGCCTTACCAATGAATTCCATTTCCAAACCCTTCCTTAGAAAAATTTTATTAGTATTTTTTGATGATATAATAATCTACAGTGGGTCTTGGAAGGATCATGTTCAACATGTTGACAGGGTGCTTAAACTATTGCAGGAGAAAAAATTATATGCAAAAACCTCCAAATGTTTCTTTGGATTACAAGAGGTGGAATATCTGGGTCATATTGTATCTCAGGAGGGTGTTAATGTAGACCCTAAAAGAATTAAAGCCATTAAGGAATGGAAAGTCCCAATAACCATAAAGTAGTTGTGAGGATTTCTCAGTTTGGCTTGGTATTATCGCAAATTTGTTAAGAATTGTGGGAGAATAGCAGCATCTCTAACAAAATTATTGAAGAAAGAGGAATTTTCATGGACTTTTGAAGCAACTAAGGCCTTTGATCATCTTAAAGAGCCAATGTGCCAAGCACTAGTCTTAGCTACACCAAAATTCACAACAACCTTTATTGTGGAATGTGATGCCTCAAGAAATGAAATTGGTGTTGTTATAATGCAAGAAGAAAGACTCATTTCTTTTGAAAGTCGTCCAATCAAAGGAAAGTATTTACAGAAATCTATTTACGAGAAGGAAATGTTGGAAATACTACATGCACTAAAGAAATGGCGACCTTACCTAATGGGAAGACACTTCAAGGTAAAAAATTATCATGATAGTCTTAAACACTTTTTGGAACAAAGACTATCTTCAGAAGAGCAGTAAAAATGGGTCACAAGGATGTTGGGTTATGACTTTAAAATAATCTACAAAAAAGGGAAGCTAAATGTTGTTGCAGACGCACTCTCAAGAAAGGATGAGGATGTGGAAGAATTTCTTTGTGCCATTTTTATTATCAACCCAGGTTGGATAACCAAAGAAATGGAAGAATGGAAGAATGAAAAAGAATTGTGGACACTCATTCAAAAGTTTCAGTAAGATCTGAGTACATCTGATACATTTAGTTAGAAAAATGATTCCTTATGGTATAAAGATTGCTTATACATTTGTTAGGTCCCTATATTACTAGTATAGTCCCTTATTGTTGTTAGTGTAAACCCATTATCGTTATTATTGTACCCCTGTAACCCCCATATTGTTATTATTGTGCCCTTAAATTATTGTTGTTAGGTCGGCTAGGATTACATTGTGGCCCCACTAGGATTACATTATGGCCCCATGGACTCCTATATATAGAAAGGAGGTTTTGTAATTTGTATCATCCAAGAATTGTTCATTAACGTAATGTATTGGAGGTTTCCCCCTCAAAGTGGCTTATTTCTAAGGTGTTGATATCTCTTTTCTTCTATTTCTGGAGTTGGTTACACAACATTTGGTATCAGAGCTTTGGATTCTAGGGTTTCGCTGCTCCAAACAGGTCATCGTGGAATTTTCCCTATAAATTTTTTTCTACGAAGCTTCAGAAGCTGAAATTTTTAGGGTGCGAAGTCGAAATCCTAAGGAACATCGTCAAAAAATTTAAGATATTGGTTCAAAACAGTTTCAGAGATATGATCTGTGGAAGTTAGGTCTTTTTGCAGGCTCCTCAATTTAATCTAAACAAGTCATCGTGGAATTTGCACTATAACTATTTTTCTACGAAGGTTCAGAATCTGAAATTTTTAGGGTGCAAATCGGAAACTCGTCGAAAAATTTCAGAGCTTGGTTCGCAATATTTTCAGAGATAGGATCTGTGGAAGGTAGTGATTTTTCAGGCTCCTGAATTTCATCTCAAAGAGGTGATCGTGGGAAAATCTTCATAACTCTCTCTCTGAGCATCGAATTGTAGTTCCGTAAAAAGTGGTCGTAAACACACGGAGTGTAGTTTCTTTGCTATCATGAAAGAGTGACACGTGGCAAGTCGTACAAGTTCGCTTTACTAAACCAGTCCATAATTAGGTCATTGTGGGAGATTGGACATAACTTTTCCTTGGAGAATCCAAATCAAGTCAGACCTGTGGAATCTGAAAGATAATTCAGAAGGCTACCTCAGTGATGAATTTTAGATATTGAATAGCTTTAATCACAGAGATAATCCAATTTCAATATCGAGCTCCTCAAAAGCAAGAAAAAGGTGTGTATTTTTTTTCCTAATTGCATAAGTCTTGTTTGAAGAATCAGTTTGAATTTATTACAAGGGTGTATTGTAGAATAGATATCAGTATTTGGTTCTAAAAAATGCCCCATAAAAATAATTCAACACCCATTAAGCCTTCAAAAGGCTCTACTATGACTCATGAAGATGAAGAATTGCAACATGATGTATCAAAATTACAAGAGCAAGTGCACCAAATTTTTCTCTCACAAAGAGCAGCAAAAAATGAAATAGAAGTTTTGAAGAAAGGCGTGGAAGTGAAGATGGATGGTTTGAAGAATAATATGGATGGTTTGAAGAAAGGTGTGGAATCTAAGATATATGGCATGGAAGCTGGCATGGAATCTAAGATGGATGACATGGAAGCTAAAATGGAAAATATGAAGAATGATCTAAAAGCAGAAATGGAAGGTTTGACAAATTTGATACAAGAAATGTTTCCTAATGGTGAAAAGATAGTAGAGGAAACTCATTATGAGAACAAAATAAATGTTAATCGTGATTTCATAAACTCTAATATTGGCGGGAAGAACCACCATATTCCAAAAATGGATATGAGGAAGTTTGATGGAAAAGATCCTGTAACATGGATACTATAGATGGAGAAATATTTTGATCTCCATAATGTGAAAAACACACAAAAGGTACGCATTGCAACTTTACATTTAGAAAAAAATACATTTATATGGTATCAATGGCTTTGCTCTCATAAAAAAATTGTCACTTGGTCAATTTTTACCGAGGAAATGATAGCACATTATGAGGATACAAACAAAAACACCTTCTTTAGCCAATTGATAAATCTAAAAAAAAAGGGCTTAGTGGGGGAGCACATTGAGGACTTCCAAAAATTGAATATAAGGGTAAATGATATTCTAGAGGAACACATGATTGATCTCTTCATAGGTACTTTAAAGGATAACATCCAACATGAAGTTCGCATTTTGGAACCTGATTCATTGGAGAAGGCATTCAAGTTGGCAAGAAAAATTGAATGTAAAATTATGGCGACAAGGAAGCCTAACACTCACTTCTATAAAGAAGGAAGTGTTGCTACGCCTAGATTTCCGCAACCCACAAGGTTGACACCACAAAAATTGGAAGAAAAAAGAGCAAAAGGGATTTTCTACAGTTGTGATAGAAAATACACTAAAGGTCATAAGTGTGCTAAGAAGAAATTATTTAACATAGATTGTGAAGAGGAAGAAGAAAACAAACAAGAAGAGGATATACACCAGGAACTAGCCCTAGAAGAGGAATAAATGAGTCCAACCATATCATGTAAGGCATTGGAAGGAATTACCACTCCTCAAACTCTCAAGATAGAAGAACATATCAAGAACAAAAAGGTTATAGTGTTTATTGATTCAGGTAGCACCCATAATTTTATTCATTGTAAGGTAGCCAAGGAATTGAATTGTTTCCTATACCCAGCACCAGAATTTCATGTGATGGTTGCAAATGGAGGAGCTATAAATTACTCTGGAAAATGCCATAATATCAAGCTAACCATGGGGGAATATGTATTGAATAGTCCAATTATTTCCATTCCTATGGGAGGTGCTTATGTTGTACTAGGAGTACAATGGTTACAATCTTTGGGGATGGTAGCTTTTAATTTTCAAGAAATTTTCTTGAAATTCTTTTCAAAAGGAAAGGAAGTTGAATTACGGGGTATTGCAGGGAAGCCAGGAAATATAATAAGCTTTAATGTCTTGAAAAAGCTTCTAAAGAAAGAACAACGAGGCATAATTGCACAATTATGCTCACTCGAAGTTCCAACATCAAAATCATCTATTTCTGCAGATCTCCAACAAGTCTTGGACAATCATTCCAAGGTGTTTGAAACTCCCAAAGGACTCCCACCTATTCGTTATCATGATCATGCTATTCATTTGATTCCAGGAAGTGTTCCTCCAAACATCCGGCCTTATAGATATCCTTACTTCCAAAAGAGCGAAATTGAACGTATGATTGCAGAAATGTTAGAGGCGGGTATAATTCAACCCAGTCAAAGTTATTTCTCTGCTCCTGTAGTATTGGTACACAAGAAGGATGGATCATGGCGAATGTGTCCGGATTATAGGGAGCTCAATAAGCTCACCATTAAAGATAAATTTCCCATTCCTGTGATTGATGAATTATTGGATGAATTACATGGAGCAATTTATTTTACCAAGATGGATCTTCGTTCAGGATATCATCAAATTAGAATGAAGAATGAACATATTCTAAAAAATTATTGGATAATCGAAGCAAGGGATGAATAGAAGAAGGACAAAGAAGTATGGACACTCATTCAAAAGTTACAGCAAGATTCTAGTACATTTGATACATTTAGTTGGAAAAATGATTCTTTATGGTACACAGATCGTTTATATATTTGTAATAATTCCCAACTAAAACAAAATATTCCTTTGGAATTGCACACTTCTCCTTTAGGAAGACACTCAGGATTTTTAAAAACTTACCATAGGGTGAAGAAAGAATTTGTTTGGGATGGCCTTAAATCTGATATTCAAAATTTTGTGGCAGAATGTTTTGTTTGCCAGCAGAATAAATTTGAGACAATTAAGACCCCGGGACTTCTACAACCTTTATCCATTCCAAGTCAACGTTGGGAGGAGATTTCAATGGATTTTATCACAGGTTTACCTAAGTCCGAAGGAAAGAGTGTCATCATGGTGGTAGTTGATAGACTTATCAAGTATGCACACTTTTGTGCATTATCTCATCCATTTAAAGCAAGTACAGTTGCTACTACATTTATGGACACAATTCAAAAGCTACATGAAAACCCAAGGGTTATTGTGAGCGACAGAGATCCCATTTTTACTGGAAATTTTTGGACGGAGTTATTTTCTTGTTTGGGTACTCAATTAGCTCATAGCTCATCTTATCATCCTCAATCTGATGGTCAAACTGAGATAGTAAATAAATGTTTGGAAGGATATCTTCGTTGTTTTGTATCTGATAAACAAACACAATGGGTCAAGTGGTTACCTCTCGTTGAATGCTGGTATAACACTTCCTTCCATACTGCAGCAAAAATGACCCCATTTATGGCACTTTATGGATATCATCCACCATCCATCACATCATCTTTAAGGGAAAATTCGAAGGTTCAAGCAGTTGAAGATCACATCGAGCATCAGCAAGAAGTTCTCCAACTCTTAAAGGATAACCTGAATTTGGCACAAAATCGAATGAAACAACAGGCAGATCAACATCGTAGCGAGAGAAGTTTTGATGTAGGAGATTGGGTATTTTTACGGCTACAACCATATAAACAAATGTCCCTCAAGCAAGCTAAGAAGGACAATAAATTATCGCCAAAGTACTATGGTCCTTACAAGGTGTTGCAAAATATTGGTACTATGGCATACAAATTGGAGCTTCCTGCTTCTTCGCGAGTACATCCAGTTTTCCATGTTTCATGCTTAAAGAAGGTTATAGGTGAAAATCTTCCAGTTCAAACAGTATTGCCAGAACTTGATGGGGAAAGGAAAATCATATTGGAACCTGAAGCAGTCATGGAAAAAAGAACTCGACAACTACGGAATCGATCAATTTCAGAGTATCTCATCAAGTGGAAGAACTTACCCACTGAAGATTCTACATGGGAGGATGAGAATTTTATACAGAAGCACCCAGAGCTACCCAAGCGTTGAGGACAACACTTTTTTGAAGGAGAGGGGCATGTTAGGTCCCTATATTACTAGTATAGTCCCTTATTGTTGTTAGTGTAACCCCCTATTGTTATTATTGTACCCTTGTAACCCCCATTTTGTTATTATTGTGCCCTTAAATTATTATTGTTAGGTCGGCTAGGATTACATTGTGGCCCACTAGGATTACATTATGGCCACATGGACTCCTATATATAGAAAGGAGGTTTTGTAAATTGTATCATCCAAGAATTGTTCATTTATGTAATGTATTGGAGGTTTCCCCCTCAAAGTGGCTTATTTCTAAGGTGTTGATATCTCTTTTCTTCTATTTTTTGGAGCTGGTTACACAACAATATTTGTAAGAATTCCCAACTAAAACAAAATATCCTTTTGGAATTGTACACCTCTCCCTTATGAGGAAACTTGGGATTTAAAAAAAATTACCACAGGGTGAAGAAATATTTTTTTTGGATGGCCTTAAATATTATATTCAAAAGTTTCTGGTGGAATGTTTTGTTTGCCAGCAAAATAAAGTTAAGACAATTAAGACCCTGAGTTTGCTACAACCTTTATCCATTCCATGTCAACGTTGCGAGGAGGTTTCATTAATGGATTTTATCAATAGTTTCTTCTATTTTGTGAGTTGGCTTCATAACATGATTATATTCCCTAGTTTCCCTATGGTACCCCTAAATTCAACTTGCTTTCCTTCCCAACAAAAAATCAAGAAAAAGTTCTTGAAAATTAAAATTTATAGTCTCCAAATATTGTAGCCATTGGACTCCTAGTATAACATCAAAACCACCCATTGGAATGGAAATAATTTAACTATTCAATACATATTCTCCCATGGTGAGATTGATATTATGACACTTTCCTATAGTTCCTCAATTTTCAATCATCACTTGACACTATGGTGCTAGATATAGAAATCAATTTAATTCCTTTCCTTCTTACAATGAATAAAATTATGGGTACTACATAAATCAATAAACATTATTAAAATTTTCTTCTAGATATATCATTCTATCTTGAAAGTTTGAGTGGTAATTACCGCAAATGAATTACAACATATAGTCAGATTCATTTCTTCTTTAGAAGGGGTTAGTTCCTGGTGTATATCCTATTCTTTTAATGTTTATTGTTCATTTTCTTCCTCCTCTCCACAATCTATGTAAAATAATTTCTTCTCAACACATTTATAACCTTTATTGTATTTTCTATCACATCTGTAAGAAAGCCCTTTTGTTATTTTTTCCTCCAATTATTGTGGTGTCAACCTTGTGGGTTATGGAAGGCTAGGAGAGGCAACACTTCTGTCTTTATAGTTGTGAGTGCTAGACTTCCTTGTTGCCATTATTTTGTTTTTAAATTTTCTTGCCACCCTGAATTCCTTCTCCAATGAATCTGATTCCCAAAGGTGAGCCTTATATTGGATTTTATGCTTTAAATTCACTACGAAAACATTAATCCTATTCTCCTCTGGAATATTGGTTACCCTTATATTCAATTTTTGCAAGTCCTCAATGTGCTCTGCCATTGAAACCTTTTGTTTGAGATTTATCAATTGGCTTAAGAAGGTGTTTCTCTTTGTATCCTCATAATGTTATATCATTTCCTTCGTAAAACTTGACAAAGTAAGAATTGATTTAAGAGAACAAAGTCATCGATATCATACAAACTGACTGGGTTCAAAATATAAAGACACAATGTGTACCTTTTGTGTGTGTTTAACAACATGGAGATCAAAATATTTCTCCATTTGTAGTATCCATGTTACAAGATCCTTTCCATAAAATTTTCTCATATCAATATTTGGAAGGTTTTGGATCTTAAACCCAACATTGGAGCCTCTAAAATAATAATTCATATTACTTTTTTTCTCATCATGATTTTCATGGATTACCTTGTCACCACTGGGAAGCCTTACTTGCATCCACTTTGTCAACCCTTCGATCAACCTGTTAGTATTCTGTAATTTCATGAGGTTGTGAAAGAAATTGTAGAGGTAACCATAGAACCACTTTGGAAGTTGGGATCTATCCCTTCAAACTTCAAATATGGATCTCTTTGTGGGATTTAACTTTGTCGATTTTAGAATTTTAGGCTAGATATAAAGTTCAGTGCAGGGAAAATTTTAGGGGCGAATTTTAAGGGTTTTTAAATTTTGGTAGGGCGAATTTTTTATATAAACCCATTTTCTATATTTTTATAAAATTAATCCTATAATTATTTTAAAAATAATTAATTATTAAGTAATAGCCCACCAAAATAAACACTGATAAAATTGAAAACATGAAATTCGCCTCCCGATTTTCTGGTTTGGAGCAGCATTCGCCTCGATTTACTAGGTTTGGGGGAGGGATTCCAGTGATTCGCCCCCATTTTTGCTGATTGGGGCTTGGAAGTTGGAGGCGCAATAAAAATTTGAATGCATTTGCCGAAATTTACTGGGTCGGGGGAAGGATTACAGTGATTCGCCCTGGTTGGGCTTGGTCGGAGCTTGAAAGGAGCTGTTGGAGGTGCAACAACGCTCAGGGCAACAACTTACAAGATCTGGACCCTGGACCCTGGTTCTGATGATGCTGCACACATTGACCGATGACGCTGCACGCATTGACAAGAATCAAGATCTGGTTTCGTTTAGGGAGATGGTAGTTGGCCGGAAAGGGATTTAGAGTACCAAGATGGTCCATTTCCCCGGTGCCATGGAGCTAAACCCGCGAGGAGGATTTTATTTGCAGGGTATGTTATTTCTCTGCATTTCTGTTTATGTGTTTTTATATATCTATTCTGGACCCTCTTAACCTTTTTGCTGGAAGTTTTTCACCGGTGTTATCTTACATGGGAGGGTTCCAAGGCATCAAGATCTCTCATTGCTCTTGCGTTTGCAAACTCCAGAGCTTTATTTTCTCCTGTGTTTTCCACATTTGCATAATCCTTATATACAGATTAAACCAGAGGAAGTCTGTGGCACCCAAAATGGCAGCAAATGAAGGGTGGAGAGCCAATGCTGATACTCACAAGATGACTCCAGAGGATGTAGAGAAGCTGGGGCTTCAGCAATCCAAGAAACCTCCGGGAAAACATCCAGGGACTACTCTGCACCAACGTGGAAGACTAGGCATATCCAAATCTGGGACTATTGTATTCTCAAATTGTTGAGGTCGATGATAAAGGAGTTGGATCAGGGGCCAAGGATTTTGCGCTTTTACTTTTTCAATTTGGCTCCAGATGTTTGTATTTGATCAAATCACCTTCAAATCCATTGTAATTCACCTTCCAGTCGACTCCATCTGAATTAGGCAATCAACAGAACACAAATAGCCTAGAAACCCTTATATTACCAGGGTTAAATGCAATTTCCTTAGGATTAGCCTTGAAAATCAGGCTATAAACGCTTACATCGCCTTGAATATTTCCTTGGGATTAGCATTGAGCATGAAAATTTCTTAAAAATCTTTACCACACGGAGAATGCAACCTGCAATCTCAACACCATGGATTATGTAGGGAAAATTCTTGAAAATTCCTGAAAATTTTCCACCTCAACAAGGATGAGTTTCGACAATCATTATTGTATCTGGATTACCACGAAAATCGAAAATATTGAAACCTTTTCAACACAGATAATGTGATCTCAATCTCAACACTTCCAGGATGAAATCCTTTTCAACACGGATTATGCAATGTCTATCTTGTCACTTCAGAAAATCTATGCAATCCGGAAATCAATCTGGAAATCCTTATGATATACAGATTATGCAAAAGAATTCAAATACGCCCTCCTCTGGGACTTCCACTGAAATTTTATTTGTGGATTTACATGCCAAGGCCATGATTGTGGTTTTGTGTTTGAATTCTTCTTTCACCAAAACAAAACTATTAACATGCACGAAATTGTACAGAAACATGCACATGAATAGTTAAGTTTTCGTGAGAAAAGAATTCAAATACATAACCACTGTCATAGCTTTGGGTGCCAATTGCCAACCCTCCTCTAGGACTTCACAACTCAATTGTGGATTTACATATAAATGCCTGATTTATATATGATGTGAAGTTTGTAAGAACTAATAAAATTTAAACAACAGTACTTAGCTTTAGTGCAGGTTTAGATGCAGATGCAGTTAACAGTATTTAGCTTTAGCTTTAGTGCATGTTTAGATTCGGATGCAGTTAGCTTTAGTGCATGTTTAGATGCAGATGCAGTTAAGCATAATTTAGTTCTTACATACAGTTAAGAAATAATAAATTTAAATACTATTTAAATATGTAATGTATTTAAGTGCTTATATGCAATTAATAAATAAGTTAACTTTAACTTAGTGTAACCTTATTTAAGTGTTTGCATACAGTTAAGAAATGCCCTTACCATTGCTTTCCAAACTATCGGTACCCGTCCATGGCCTATTTTTTCGAGGGTTCCCTTGGGAATATGGACTACAGAAAACTAGCATGCTGGTATTCCTTCCAGTACTGATTTCACTAGTGTTAGTGCCCCACTGCCCCCTCTCCCCTCTTAGACAACCATCTATAACACCCTTAAGTCTCTTCTCTATTTTTTCATACAACCATGGCCAGTCTCTAAATCTATAGTCATTGTGCTTAAGTTTGAAGCGAAGATATTGTACTCCATTATCAATGGTTACCGAATTGAAGGGAAGAATAAACTCACATTTCCTTTCTCCTTATTTGAGACCATTGACTATTGAATAGAATAGGAAACTTATTATTGTTCACCTCCATCCCTGTTGCTTAGCTGTAGATGTCCAGGATCTTCTTGAACTTTTTGGCTTCTCTTTTGGTCCTTTCTCCAAAAAGAATAATATCATCGACAAATAATAATAGCCCATACTTTACCTTTGATGGAACCTTCTCTTTTGCATGCTATTAGCACTCTGCTCTGGCCTTTTGCTACTGGGAGGAATAGAAAGGGGGGCATTAGAAAGCATTGTCGTAGGCCTCTTGTGGTAAATATTTCTTGAGGCCAGATCCATTAATTAGCACAACAAATGCGGCTGAAGAGAGGCACCCCCATGATCCAGTTCATCACTTGAATGCTCGTTCCTATTTGGAGTAGGATTATGTTTTTAAGTACATTCTATTAACCTTTCCAAAAGCTCTAGCCAGATCATGTTTCATTACTATAGCTGTTACCTTCTTTATTTTGATTGAGTGCAATTATTATTGGGTTAAACCCATCGCATCAAGCATTTGTATACTGTGGAGGAACCCAAATTGTTCATCTGAAATTACTTCTGAGAGAATTCATTTGAGTCTGTTGTTCTGATTTTTTAATAAATTTGTGAACCAAATAACAGAGTTAGATAGGCCTATAGTCATCCGTTGCTTTAGGCCCATTCCTCTTGGGAATTGATGTTATGAATGTGGCATCAAGGTCCCCAAGACATTCCGTAACCTTTTGGATTCTTCAATAACCTTGAGTTAACAATCCAGAAAATCCCATGTAGAATCTGTTGTCCCTCCATCCAGGCATGGACTTCTAGCTCTCTTGAAAGATTGAGGCTGTCTTTTTGCTGTTCATTTACTAATCTGTGGAAGTATGACACCTTGAGAATCTTTGCTATGTTGCATTCTGGGGGATCTTGGAACAAAGTTTTGTTATGATTGACACTTCTGCTATCTCCTGTAATGTTCTGGCCTTAGAAACATCATTTTTCCTGATCTCCCAGATTGTGTTTATGTTCTTCCTGTGTTTGGCATAATTGGAAGAATTGTGTATTGCCATCTTCCTTTGCCAATCATATGTATAGCTCTGCATGCTACTTCTTCCTTTTGCAATAAATATGTCAGATCATCTTTTCTGTTACTGTAAATATGTCATCATTGTTTATTATGCATATTGATTTGATTTGATTTTCTGTTGTTGTTGGCACTTCCTGAGCATTCTTTCTGGCCCATTCTACCACTTCCCTTTTACCCTTCAAACATTCTGGCCCATTCTACCACTTCTCTTTTAACCCTTTTTAATCATTCTGCAAATTGGAACATTGCAGATTCTCCTAGGATAGGATCAAAATTCCTCCATTCCATAGTTACCATATGTCTGGACTCTGAACCTCTCCTCTTCTAGTCATTTATAGTTAAATTTTGAAGGGGTCAGGGGTATCTGATCATTCTTTTCTATCTGTAACAAAATAGGAAGATGGTCTGAGCCTCCTATGGCTCCCACCCATGACTTAGGTCTATCTGCTTCTTCTAAAACCCTTTATACCACTAGAAATCAGTCTAGACTCTAAACACTTAGACACAACTTTTCTGCTGCTTCCACAGTTTCTCTATGTTGGAATTAATTCATTTGGTTCAACATCACAAAGACCTAGATCTTGAAACAATTGGGTAAAATAACTAGCTAGGGTATCCTGTCTAGCTCCTTCTCCCCATGTTCTTGCTACCTTCCTTATTAGATTAAGATCTTCTCCCAGAATTATGTTGTCATCCTTTATCTCATCAACGTTTCTAAAGTTCTAACAGAACATTTTCCTACCATCACATGGCCCGTACAAGTTAAAAATTGATAATTTTTTCCCTAAGTCTTTGTATTTCTGGTCGTGCCCTGATACCTGCATGTAAGAAGGACACATTAGGGAGAATGAATGATTCATTTCCACATGTTAGAAGTTCTCTTGATCTCTCTTCAGGGTCCAGAGATTTAAAGGACCCTTTTTTTAGTATGGGTGATAAAATAATCTCTTCTTTCTCAACTCTCATAGAGCTAGGTTTTTTTGTGGCTGCCCCTTATCCTTCCCACATTCAGAAATAGAATAATCGTGGTTTGAACATCCCTGAAGCTTTCCGTGCTATAAGCACCCCCTTGATTGGCAACTTCTTTTCTTAACCTCCTTAATGACATTATTTTTGGTAGAGAGAGATAACTTTTATCCTACTGTAGGAGTTATTTCATTGTCCTTAGCCATGCCTCCTTCAATCCCCCCCTGTCCTTTTGGAGCTTATTTCTTTTGGATCTAAGGTCATATCTAGGGCCATATGCCCCCATTGTATTCCAAGGAATAGCATTTGGATTCCTTGAATACAGAGGCAACTGTGGAAATCTTAGGATTGGCTTTACTATCAGGCTCTTTTCTAACAGAATTTGGGGTAAGAATTCTGTCAGCTTCTATCTTTTTAAGTGTTCCCTTTTCGGTTACTAATCCTTCGTTCTAACCGGGAGAACTACCGGAGATTGGATCTATTCTTTCCTTTGAATTAATTGAGGCTGAAAGGTTCTAAGGTTGCTGAAGACCTTAGAACCTTTCCATGGCTCGACTAATTTATCTCTAGTCACTAAAGTAGACTCTTCTTTAGAGTTGTTTACTATGTTTTCTTCCATCGTTGCCACTTGTTACCTTCAAGAAGTTGGTGGAGTTGAGTAATTTTAGGATAATATGTTTAGGATGATATTGAAATTGTTAGTCATAGCAATTGTTTTCCATAAGTTAGTGCGAGTTGTGTGTCAAAAAATAGTCTGTTTGATCAGGTTCTAAATTAAAATCAGTATAAACAGTGCACAAGAGCACTTGGTTGGGAGTATTTTTATGGTTGTATATAACTCCAATCAGATGCCAACAATTAAAATTTGGTAGCTAGACTTGCCCTATAAGGCTATAACTGAGCGTGTCTAAACGCCTCTTTGCATATTACTCCATGTGCCGACCCTTTTGTGTACGGGGTTCCCACAACATTATATTATACCTGCAATCAATATAGGTTACCATTAAAAGCATGATCAAGTTGAAATTTACAGGATCGTGTTATATTTCTTTCTATCCATCCATCCTCCCATTTTCTTTTCCTTCGGGGCATACAGGACATAATTTAGTGGCAAATTTAAATGTTATCTTTAATATTTATCTCTAGGAAAGTACCATATAAGAATGCTAGCAGGTTAATGACCTTATGACCCACCACGGGGAGAAACTATTAGTTTAGAAATCAGAGCTTTCTATTAAGATACCACATGAGAATAGTTTATGACTTCTTACTTCCTGTGAATGTTACATTTACTTAGAATAGAAAATTCATGTTCAAGTTCATTTATAGTACTTCTATGTTGTATGTTATATATATTGAGCACTGTACCATGCAAAATATTTGCATATATATATATATATATATATATATATATATATATACACATCTGTGTGTGTGTGTTTGTTTGCCTTTGTGTGGAAAGCTTTGCTCTGCTATCAAAAAAACTCAAAGATTGCATTTTATTTGAAACTTTTGATTGGCAAACACAATGATGTTGAATCTATATTACAAAACTAGATGGATCACATCTAGTGATATGCAGTTGGTTTTTGAGCTTTCATCAGATATTTTGGTAGCTTTCTGATTTTTTTACCTAATGACTACACAATGCAGGTTGAGCCAAAGCATTTTTCAATGCTTGCAAATTGGAGGCGTGAGTATACAATGGAAGACATTCTCTCACAATTGAAAAGAGAAATGCTGGCTTCTTACAATCGGAAGTTAGTACAACCTCCGGAAGGCACATTCTTCTAGGAAGTTGTCTTTTATTTTCCTCTTTCTATTCGTCACTTTGAATTGCAGCTTTGGATGGTCTATGTAACACAGTATGAGTGATAAGTCAAAGGAGTGATATGTGTGAGAGTATGGAGAGATAGTTGAGTCATTGGAGAAAGAGCCTTAATTTCCTTTACTATTTTGAGCTTGTAATTGGTTTGAATTTATGATGAGTGATGAATCACCTATATCGAAGGAGTGCTCCCCTAGTTGGCACCTTACCACATTATTTAAGGTCACTCCATTTGCTAGAGCTTGTTGTAACTTACAATGGACGAGTTTACCATCCCGCACACACATTTAGGGTGTATTCTTAATGGATGAATTAGCTACTTCTGGTCTCAATATCTTGTATGTCTCTGTTACATTATGTATCTTATCCTTTGCTGCAGTAAGTAACCTGCAACAATCTGTTATCTCTTTTATTGTAATTTATTTTTTTTTCTACTCTGTTCTCATTCATTGTTATATTGATATTTGTATAGTAAATATTTTACTCCTAATGGTACAGTGAATTTGTTTTCAAAGGATTCATCACCATGCAATGTAATAGCAATGGGAAGCCAGAATTGTAGCATCACTGTGTGGACCACAACCAGTCCACGCCCTATTTTTATTTTTGATAAGTTTTAGAGCGATTAGCTGAACATGATAATTGGTTTGATGCCCAAATCCAAATCTAAAGTAAATGCTATGAGATTCACTATATAAAGCACTTCTCCCTAATCTATATAAATAGGGGTCATCATCAAAGTATGCCCATGCACCATCCTTACCCACTTCTAGAACAATCTGCCTAGGAGGCTTAGGTATTGTCATCTGAGGAAAAATCTTTTAAATAATTGAAACCACATCAAATAGGAAAAGCACATTGAATAGGAAGAATTTGCATATCTTTAAATAAGTTTACATTCCTAGCTTGCTAAATACCCAAGCTAGGATTCAAGGAAGTTCTTTGTAATCCTTCACTGAAGAGTTATGGCACCAACCTCTTACACCATTCAACTATGCCACCAATTCAGACTTTTTTCAACCTAGTCAAATGTTTAATCTCCCTCTAAACTTGCATAATGTAGTTACAGTCCATGACAAGATGTTTATTGGTATTTTCACATACCCTGCATAAACTGCACCTATCGATTCTTTCTCTATTCCTTCTCAAAAGATTATACCAAGTCAAGTATTTTTTTTATTGCAAACCACATAAAATTTTAGCCTTTGAGGGATATTTAAATATCCAAACTCTCCTCCTCCACCAAACATGATTCCTCTTCTCCCCTTATAAACTAATAGCAACATATCTAGCTTCTGGGATATAAACCCCAGAGTGGTTCTTTGACCATATGAGATTATCTATATTCTTAGTCAATCTGACATGGCTAGACTTGATTCTTGCCATAAAAACGCTCTAGGAATGAGCATCGTCACCTCTGAAATCTATGAAAGCCACCTTTGACCTCCAAATAGAAGTAATATTAGGAACTGCAGTATGAGAAATATTAAAGTATCATGTCCCTCAACAAAAGACTCATATGGAGTCATGGGTAAACATGGGCAATTAATCCATAAGGGGGCACCTTGTTTCATTCATATTGGAATTTGGATGGTGGTTGAAGAGTTATTTCATAATACAATGTGGTTGATACACTTGTTGCACCGCCCTTGATATTTTATCCAATAGTTATCAGCTATCCCCATCTTCTAAAATTCCAATCTGCTAACCCTGAGATCGGTGCTTTTGGAGAGGGATAAATTTAATAATACTTTCTCATGACAAGAGGCATCAAAGGAGAGAAAGTGGCATATGATAGGTTGGAAACAAATAGTTATGCCTAAATTGGAATGAGAAGCAGGGATAAGAAAACCGGTAAACAAAGCTCCATGTGTTTCTCTCTGGCAAACAGATGAACCTTATCTAATAGGTATCATCTATGTCCATCTTCTAAAAGTCCAATCTGCTGACCTTGAGATCAATGCTCTTAGAGAGGGATAATCATAAAGTTAATAAAACTTTTTCATGACAATAGGCATTGAAGAAGAAAAAGTGGCACCTGATAGGTTGGAATAAATAATTATGCGTGGTGGGGTATTGATCATTTTTTTAAGGGGTATATGTATAAAATTTGGGTGTTTCTCAAAGATTGTGGAGTTCAAAGTAGTATTCCGAGCCTTGAAGTGATCTGTGGTATTCCTGTTCTAATTATGCAATATTTCCTGTTCATAGTTATGGTACGCATTAGCCAAGACACTGTCAGAGAGGGCTGCATGGGCGCTGGCCATGGAGAAAGTTGTGTCAGAGTATTTCTAAGCAAATATATTAATCTCCAAAATTATTTAAGATGGGGCATTCAAGTCTTTGGAAAACATGTTGATAAGCGCTCCTATGGTGCTTTTAGGAACTGGGATATCAATTGCATGACAAGTTGTTGATGTTCAAATCACTGGTCAAATTCCTGCTCAAATCACTAAAGCAGCCAGTCTGTGGGCGTTGGAGATATCAAACAATCAATTCAGTGGAACTATTCCCTCTGGCATTGGACAACTGTGGAATCTCAGCAGATTTCTGACCAGTCACAATAATATATCAGGGACTATTCTAGTGGAACTCACTAGTTTATCCCTCTGTTTTAAAAAACGGCCGGTTCAACTCCGACCAGGCCTGGTCGACCGAGCCATTAGGCTGGCCGGTCCGACCAGGTACAAAACCAACTAGGTTGGCCAGTTTGTTACCGAGTCGGCCGGTTTTTGTACCAGCTCGGCCGGCTCGGTAACAAGCTGGCCAACCAGGCCTGGCCCGAGTTAACCAGGCCGAGCCATAACAACAATCTCCAATTGAGCAATATCGATGGTAAACATGGAAAAATGCTTACAAAGAACCAAAATTTCATTAGAATTGGGACATATTTTGGACAATCCAACTTAAATCCAACAACAACCTGCTATTACTAGTTTAAAATTTAAACTTTAAACTAATGCTCATTCTTATCATTTTTCTGAAAAATCTTTGAAAATGAAAATGGCGTTAAAATGTTCTAGCAAGGAAAAACTAATGCTTCAATTACCTCCTAAAATTGTGTCATATGCCAGATTTCCATTTACAAAAACCAGACCAGCACTTGCAATTAGTAATGTCATAATTGTATAAAACAGGGTTGCTAGCTGGAGAAAGCATTAGAAAGAAGCCTGCTATACCAACTAGAAATGCCATAGAGGTTACTGCAAAACATAAACCAATGTATCAAGGCACAGGAAAAACAAATAAAAATCCTGAAAATGAATGGAAGAAGAAACCAAATGAAATGAACTGAAAATGTATTATATCAAGTTTAGAACTACTAGTAATTTACTAGTAGTAATTTAAACCTACTAGTAATTTACTACCTACTATTTTTTTCTTCTCCTGTTTAATATTCTGAGTATTTAACATGTTTGGGTGATCTAGGTTCTTTTGGAAGTAAAGTAGAAAAAGCATAGGCCATAAGGCTGCCTATCAGTTGAGTAGGTTCAAATTTTGAATTCAACTATCTCCTATTCTTATTATTTTCTTAATTTTCTTCCCTGATGCTGAGGGACATTAATTAAAAAAAGAAAAAAGAACCAAATGCACCTAAGCCAACTTTGTTCTACTCAAGTTGGTTGCCTTGGCTGATGAGGCCATGAGGCAATATGAAGTTTGGGTGGTTTGTTAATTTTCTTCGTAATTTTCTCTTGTATTTTTTTTTTCTTTTATTGTGATCTGGTGAAAATCTTAATTTTCTTATTGCAAATTTTATATTGTTGCTTTTTGAATATTGTTATTTCATGAAACCTCTAGTTCTGATTTCAAAAGGAAAATAATTTACATCACACGATAGCTGTTGTTTGGTTACAGTACATGAAGACTCAAAATATTGTTTGACTTGTGATAGTAGATTGTTTTCACTATCACGCACACTTACGTACATTAATATCAAGATATAAAGCTGTATTTACATCTAGCATTTAAGAAGATGTTGCTAGATTTTAATATTTAATGTATTTTTTACAAAAACCGAGTCATTGAAATCAAGTCGACCGAGTCATTACCGATTCCGAGTCATTACCGAGTCATTACCTTGGCCTGGTACCTCACTATCAAGGCTTTCTCTTGATCACAATATGTTGTATGGGGAGCTTCCTGAGACAATAATATCATGGAAAGGTCTTTCTCAACTTAACCTTGCCAACAACCGCATCACCGGATCAATTCCTGCATCGCTTGGGTTGCTGCCTATTCTTAACAGCCTTGACCTCTCAAACAATTTGCTTTCAGGGAAAATACCTCCTGAGTTAGACAATCTCAAGTTGAGTTTTCTGAATGTGTCTGACAAACTTTTGTCTGGCTCTGTTCCTTTTGGTTACAATAATCTGGCCTATGATTAAAGTTTTCTTGACAATCTGGGCCTTTGTGGAGGCGAGCCATTAATCCTACCTTCATGTTTCCAGCAGAAAGGAAGATCTGAAAGCCATCTATATAGGGTATTAATTTCGGTTATCGTTGTGATAGTAGTACTTTGCTTGATTGGTATAGGTTTCTTGTATAAGACATACACGAATTTTATTCGGGTTAAATCAAGTACAGAGTCATGGAATCTCACAGCCTTTCACAGGGTAGAATTTGATGAGTCATACATTCTGAAGAGATTGACAGAAGATAATGTTATTGGAAGTGGAGGTGCAGGCAAAGTGTACAAGGCAACACTGGGAAATGATAATATTGTTGCTGTGAAATAGATCTGGAACAACAGGAAACTGCAGTCTGCCCAAGACAAGGGATTTCAAGCAGAGGTGGAGACTCTAGGGAATGTTAGGCATGCCAACATTGTCACGCTGCTCTGCTGCATATCTAGTTCAGATTTACTAAGGCATGCCAACTTTGCCTTTGGATTTACCTTGAAAAAAAAATCTCTGTTTTTTTTGCTACTTATTCCCACAATCTGTAGACTTTGATACAGATAAGTAGTGATTAATGACAAATGAAATGTAATCAATATGTTTCTTTAGTCTAGATATTATTGCTGCTACAATCACTCTTTTTAGAAATGCAACACAACACATCTCTTCACCATTCCTCTACTGTAAAATAAGCTACACTAGAAGATACACCTTGGGTGTTAAAATATCCCTTTTATGTGTAGCTTCTAAAATGTCCTCGTTTGTTCTAGATAAATTTCCCATATATTATAAGCATAAAATAAACCGAAGTCCTCAAGACAGTTGGGGGATGTTAAAAGTTCATCATTACTAATGCAAATGTTACTGCCACCTGACAACTTTTCAAACAAGCTTGAGAATCTGAGTGATATTTTTTATTTTAATGTTATAAGGTCGATCATAATATTAGCTTTAAATACCATCATTAGAATGGTGGAAATAATTCCACATAAGACATTTCAAATCGGGAAAAATTCTGTATCAAATCTCTAAACAATTATTAACTGTTTGACCTTGTAGACCCTACAAACAATTTATACCATATTATGTATACCTAAAACCATTTGAAAATTCCTTATGAAATATTTACAAATGAAATTATTTAGTGTTAGTTTCTCCTTTTGGGATTATCCTTCCTTCAAATAATGCTATAAAGTCCCCTGTGATAAAAAATATTGCCTATCAGCAATTTTTGATCTCTTCTTCCCAATCGGTTTAGGGTCCTTTTCTGTGGTGGTAAACATCATATTCCTTGGTGGAACACCACACAATATTGTTATTTTTAGATTGAAAAGAAAATTTTATGGGTTTTGTTTAGTTGATTGATGTGAATCATTTTCTACTTTCTTTTCCTAGAGGTTATATAAAATGAATGTGCCACTATTGTAAGACACATTGTAAGTTCCATGTTTCCATGACATTGATCATGAAATACGAGACTAAATTAAAATTATTTTGTTGGGAAGGACACTTTTTTACCATGGAATCTGGTTTATTTAAATAGTTGAGAGAGCAATCTTAGAGGTTTACTCACAAATTCATTGAAATTGAAAGAAGGTATAATATTCTAAGGAAAGCGTCCCTGATGTGCAACTCAATTGTTGTATTATGTAAATAAAGAGACTTTAAATTCAAATCCTTGGAGGATACAAATATAATGATATGAGAATATTGGTCCTATAAGTATAATGAAAGGGACAATTAAAATTAAAAATAAATAAATAAATAAATATGTAAACAAAAACATTCAATTCATACACCCATTTCTCTTTTCTTTGATATGTGTAGCATCTTGCCAACCACAATGAGAGAGGAAGAGAACATGCATCCAGCTACCCCAATATGTCAAACATATAAGTATCAACCATTTCACTATGAACCATTGTCAACATTGTCAAGCTGCTCTGATGCCAAATGGGAGCCTGTATGAACAACTTCATATTTCTCAAGGGGAAACGTTGGATTGGCCTACCCGTTATAAGATTGCTTTTGGTGCTGCTAAGGGAATGTCCTACCTGCATCATGGCTGTTCCCCTCCAATAATACACAGGGATGTTAAATCATATAATATATTGCTGGATTCTGAATTAGAGGCCCATATTGCTGATTTTGGTTTAGCTAGAATTGTAGAGAAGCTGGGTTAGATGAATGTAATGTCAGGGGTTGCTGGAACATATGGATATATTGCCCCAGGTAAGAATTTACCCGGCACCAGGGAAGTTGTGGAAATGCAGCTTTCTTGCAGCACAGATGAACGAATTAGAAAGGAAGCAACTACCACTTTGTCTCCCCATCTCAAGAGGAATCCCAGTGCTTTTAGATATGCTTCCCCTTCTATATGCACTAGCACATGTCCATTTAATGACAATAAATGTGGCATATACTTGTGACCTTTACCTTAATTTATATCCAATATTAAAAGCATTGTTCAGTGATGCTCTTTACCTTCCTGAACTGCAGGAGAATTTGATTCACAAAGAAGTACTAGATCTCTATATTATATTGGATTTATCAGTTTGTTCCAAATAGGAGATACATCTATCCCTGTGGAAACATTTCACCAATCCCTTGCAAAGAAGTAGTTGTTATCCCCTAAATCACCAAGAACAAAGTTGCAGACAAATAATAAACCTGTTGGGTATTCAGCAAAGACATCAGGAGATCCACTAGCCAGATTTGGTGACAAGTCATATCACAGCTAGAATCTCACTCTCTCGATAGCAGCACGCATATGAGCTGTTGTTCTGTAGCATAGCCTTCAAAACAAGAATCAAGTTGAGTTTAACATTCCCTTTAGTGTATATAATAGGGAATTTTTGCATCACAAATGTGAAACATTATATGCAGGGTAGCCTGTTTTGAGATTGTTCTATCAAAGAGATGATGACAAAGGAATAGATGTAGAACAATGTGGTACATCATGGATGAATGATTGACAGTAACTTCGCTGAAACTCTTCTATCATTTAAAGGTAGTCATGAGGCTTTGTTGTCTGGTTATTGTATTGAGAATTGTAGTGTATTTTAACCTTTAATTAGGCATCTGCAAATGAGGAATTGTAACCACAAAAAGTAGTAGCTATCAAAGGAGGATATACAAACAGCCTACCAGAGTGTGAAGATACCTCCAAGAATTGTATGAAGTAGAATAGCGTTGAGTAATTTTCATTTTGTCACTGAATATTGTGTCTATATGGCATGTTTTATTACATGCTTCATCTTTAATGCAAGTCAGATATTAAATTGGATTCAATTGGTGTATTAATGTTAAAGTCTACACAGTCTTCCTACGAGAAAACACTTAACTTTAACCCTTATGCACTTTACTTTTGGCCGTCTATCTAATAATTAGTTATGTTCTCTTACCACCAGTTATGTTCTCTTTGAGGCAATCAAAAAATAAATTTACAACCCATTGATTACTTAATTCACGCACAACTTCACCAAAATAGGTTTCCTTGTTGTGCAGGTGTTTATTACTGTTGTGAATTGTGTATGGCACTGAACTGGGATTGAGTTTAATACACAGTTCAATGCTTAGATTTTTTTTATAATCCAGAGCCAATTCATCCCTTTATCTTGTCCATTCTGGCCACATTTCATGATTGAAAGTAAGATTAGGTCAAGGTTCATCCAGGGTAAAAACTGTTTCAGTCATAATTGACTTCATCATATCCATGAACAACTTGCCAGTAATTGATATCTGGCCAGATTTTTCATGCCTATAGAAGAAGATGGTTCTTTGGGTTATATTTTATTTGGACTTATAAGTTATAACTACCAGAGTTGAAAAGATGCATATATTGAAAATGTATTTCTCCTTGTACAAATTTAAAACAAGACATCATTTGTACAACAATACTAGGAGAGCATTGGCAAGTTCTAGAGTGGAACTCCTCTCCAATCAATGGAGCTATCAGGTAAATATAGGGTGCCAATGCTACTACTTGTGGGATTCTGCTACAAATAGATTCATGGCATGGCATGGGCATGACATGGGTAATTCCGAATCGAATTTTTCTAATGGTTCTCTTTCTGTTGATGGTTATAATTTTAACAGATTCAGCAGGGTGGCTGCAACTGGCACATATTCCTTTCAATATCCAGATTTTGAAGGCACAAGAAGGAATAATATTTTGAAGAAGTGATAAGCAGTTCACCTTATTATAGTTACCATGCTAGGTCTTCCTTTAAGAGATTCCCAGCATCAAATCATTTCCATAAATATGGTTGTGTAAGAGTCGTGATGGTGTTGTAATGTAAATTATGTTTCCATAGTTGAACATCTGAAGTATTTTGCGATATTGTTATGGTACCATGGCACCTAGATCGGATCCAATGTTTATCAACACTTTTTTAATAACATGTTTTCTTTTCTTCCGGTTGTTGTTCATTTCTCCTCAAACTCCTCTCCAACCTCAATATCAGTGCTAGTAGTAGCATGAACAACAACACTACGCTTAGCAGAACTAGAAGAACGTGTTTTCAAAACTGCATGAGAACTACTTCCCTCATGAGTCACCATGTGCCATGCTTGGTCTCGGTGGTTCTCTTCCTTCTCCTCTTGGTTCAACTACCATATCTTCATTGGAACCAACACCCTGAACTCCACTAGACAACTATTCACCATTTTGCAGTAGTGATTCGCCATGATTTTACAAGATAATATAATCTCATGAGAAATTCGCCAAAAAATTATATACACATATTATATTATTAATAAAATCGCCTTCCATTTTTCCTATGTATCATGGGGATTCGCCCATTTATTATATATATAAATTTAGGGGGGTTCTTAAAATTATCCCTGGTTCAGTGTTGGATGCTTTTAAATTGTTTCGGCTGGACATACTTGGAAAACCATTCAGAAATGGATTCAATTAAACTTTTAATTTATTAATTGTAGCAGTGAAATATATGTTTAACATGGAAAGGTAGGAATACTTGTTAGATATCAAAATATTTTTGATATGGTGAGGAAGAAAATATTAATGATCCATTAAACATAGAGAAGTTAAGAATTCTATTGTTTAACTTCATTGGAAAACATTGATTTCATTCATAAGTCAGAATTGAGTGTATTTAAAAAAATTCAAATCCTTATTTTTCTTATAATAAAATAGATGAAATGACACGTGAATTAACAGATAAAACAAAAAAATAATAACATCACCAACAAGTCTAACACGAGAATCCTAAAAAGCTTCCTGTATTTATGAAAATTTTCCACTTGAGCTCAATGAACAGATTTACATTCAATAGTAGATTTACTCATACAAATCCCAACATTAATACTTAAAATTTTGAAGTATTTATACAAAACTTATCAAAAATATCTTGAGTGAAAATCTCAAGATCTTTTACAAAATATAAAAAATTGTTTACAAAGATAGAGAAAAATAATAGGAGATCTGAAACTGATGTGGATGTTGTCTCTATTCTTGAGGATGACTGCTAATGAATGTAACTCACAAAGTCATTAGTGGAATTTGAGGTCTAAAATGGGCCTCCTAAGGAAATTATAAAATAATAGTGGAAATAATAAAATAATATTTGATTACATCATAAAACTTTAGAGGGAAAAAAGGAAAAACTACTTTTTCAACTTATCTCCCTATGGGTTTACTCAAATTTCAAGCGGGAACACTCATTGGATGCATAATTTGATTCCGCATCCAAGGAGTACCCATGTTGAATACTTTTGATGGACCTCGATACACAAAAAATGAGAAATACATGAAAAACATTATTGCAATCACGTTTTTTGATGTATTTTTCATTTTTTTGTGTAGCAGGGTCCATCAAAAGTATGCAACATGGATACTCCTTGGATGAGAAATTAATTTTTGCATCCAACGATTAATCCTGCTTGAAATTTAAGTAAAAATTTAGGGAGATAAGGTTAAAATACGAGTTGAAAAAGTAGTTTTATTATTTTATTTTTTTTTGTTCTTTTTACTTTTTTACCACGAAAATGGTGAATCTTCATCCATGGTTGACATCATCATCTTGAATCCTATTGGTTTTTGCAAAGTTTATTTTGGTTGTACATTTTTCTCAGGAGGCCCATTTTAGACCTCAAAAGTTCTCTAATGGCTACGTTATTTGGCATGTTTTTTGAATATGAAACTGTTTTACTCTAACAATTCACATAACATTTCCCATCTTTTTTCATCCGACAGTGGAAATATGATCAAATTATGATATGTTTCATCTACCTCTGTGTATTTTTCAAAGATAGGCTTAACAGGAAATAAATTATTTACTTCATGTTTGATTAGAAAGTAAAAACTAAGACCTTCCATGAATACTTTCCATGAAATGGTACCTTTAATATTTACAAATTTTGATATGTCTGTGGAAATACTGTATAGTTTTTGTTGATATTATTCAAGCTTGATTAATTTATCTCTCGTTCTTTGTAGTCCAGGGAGGCATTTTTGAAGCAGAGCATTGAACTTCTTATGAAACCTCTAGGTTATGGTTTGCAAACTGCCACATTTATTTTGCAATTGTACCATCATAATTTTCTTGGTAAGAACCTTTCTCACTTCCATAATGGTGTATGTTCTGTCCCATATATTTAATTCTTCTAATTCTTCCCTAGATTTGGAATTTAATACCATGATTAAAGAAATGACATCATTGGGTTTAGTGTCAAGTTCTATGTTTACATCAACAACTAAAGTTCTCGATTTCAACACCAATTCATCTTGTTCAAAGATGATCTCAATAGATGGCCATATTTTTATAATGGCTTCATTAATCTCCACCCAAATGTTCTCTTTGGCTTGTGCAATGGTATCCGACATCACATTCTGGTTCTATAAATACTCTACCCTTGCTGTAAGCTTGTATGACTTTTTTAACTCTGCTAGATAGGTGTTGATTCACTTTAAGTTTATGCTCTTGTGATTTGTTTAATTTGTTAGTCAAATTTTCAATATGTTGATCTTTAACAGACAAGTCCTCCATTTCTTTAGCTAACTTTGTTGGTGTAGTGTTGGACCGTGTTTCCAATGTTGAAGTTTCTACTGAGGTCGATGCTTCTCATGTTGTTGTACTTGTTGCTCGAATAGTAGCCAAAGGGATGGCTTGTATTGGAGCAGTTTGCTGCTCTTTTTCCTTTAAAAAATTATCTATCACTTTCTCCATTTTAGCAATATGATCATTTTGTTCAATAATGATTTTGAACATGTTTTATTTTCCCTTTTTAAGCTCTCCAAACTCTTTGGTATATGGATGTTCAGTGGTGGGAAGCTTTAGCTTCTTTCTCAATGCTGCTATGTTTGCATTTTTCGTTTTGATGATATCATCTGTTGCTTTCACATTACTGGGATCATATCCCAACTTTATCACTAGTTCCTCTAAATAATTAATCTTTGTGTCGAATTTTTCCATATAAGATATTTTTTCTAATTTCAACTATGATTGGATGTGTTGTACAAAATTTTGAAGCTTCTCTGCAATCATATCTAAATTAGTTAATGTACTAAAAATCATCTCACTGGACTGTTTCTGTAACCATTTGGTCTATTGGGTGAATGGTGTCTGTGTCAAAAGAAAAACATATTGCTTATAATCATCAATTGTCCAAGGTTGAGCAACCTTGGGATCCAAGAATGAAATCTACATTTTTCCCTTCTTTAAATCAAAATTTGAGAGGAGTCTGTGTTGAGAACTAGCTGTCTTCTTCCAAAAATGTGTGAATGTAGAAGCCTTGAGTGCTAAGTTATTTCTCTTAATATCTTGGGAAGCAGAAAAAATACTTGGGTCCTTCTTATTATGATCCATCTCTCTAGTTGGTGATTAAATTGGTGTGCTTGTTGTCATTGGGTCCATTGGAGATGAAGTGATAATCTCCTCTCTCCCCGCGATTGATGGGGTACATTAACCTATGAGGAAAATAGGCGGTGTTTTATTTGTATTATCTTGTTGTGTCTCCTCTATATACATGATATTTTGTCTTTTATTGTATACATGAAACTCCTTTGCTCAAATATCTGTCACTTTAGGGGAAATGTTTTCCCTTACTCTCTTCTCATATCTTTCCTACTATGATGGAGTATTTCTTATTGAAAACACATGTTCATTAGCCTATTGCAAGGTATTCTCCTTCTAGTGTTCTTGATTCATAAAATACTCTATCTTTGGTCTTAGGGTATGTGTATAAGGAGCATATTTTTGCTCCACTCTTAGCTTTGAAATCACCTCCAGAGGGTCATAGGACCACATAAAACTGTATTTGAAGTTCATATGTTTCAACATATCATCTGCATGTCGTCCTACTTCTCTGGTATTGCAGATGAATGGGCCAATTTATGTCTTTATTTTTAATTGTGATTTCTTCTTTTCTACCAAGAAATGTAGTTGATCCATGTTGATCATTTGTGTGATGTATTCTAAGGCAAAGAGTCGAACTGGTACAAACTTGGGAAGTTTGTAAGGTGGTAATTCACAACCATATATCCTAATCTCTGTGTAGGATTGGTATAAATACCAATCCCCTTTTCTGGTTTGGTCACTAAGTTACAAAATATTTTTGATTTTTGGATGTATCTTGGGCTCTACATCACTATTCAACAAACCAGAAGCTACATGTAAAAACTGATCTACAAAACCACTGAAGGTGAATTCAATGTTGTTCTTCCTAACAAGGTTGTTCCGGTGAATAACTGATTGTGTGTTCCCTTGAACATCTAGTTTTTGGAGTTGAAAGGGGAACCTATTTGGCTGATAATAAAGAAAAAAATAAAGTAGAATCAATGAATAATTATACACTCCCTCTGTCAAGAATTTCATGAACTAGTCATGAATGGCTTCCGCCAAAAATTCACTATAACAGAAAAGGGTATGAGGTTTTTCATTTGAGGAGAAAAAAGAGAGAAAGGATAATATGATTTCATCAACCCACTGGTATGAATGGTATCTTAATAGACATTCAACCATGGAAATTATTTTTTTGGTCATCTCAGGGAACATGGAAGAGGGATAAGGGGGGTTGGTTTTGGGTAATTGAACCCTCTCTAGTAGGAAAGTTCCAAATATTTTAGTCCTCTTAAGAAAATCAAGCTTGTTGTAAATTCCCATGAGGATGTTAGGATTGAAAGGTTGTATGAAATCTAAATTTTTGACCTAGAGCATTTGTGAAATAGATTCCCCATAAATGGTGAAAAGGAATTCCCCATTTTGGGCCAAAATGGTTCTTTAACTGGGAATATATCTAGATTGGCACCAGGTCACAATATCTGGGAAGTATTATGTCTGAGGGAAAAAAAATGAGGTAGTAAAGACTGCCACAGTCCTCGATCATCAGTGAGGTCAAGGCATTTTTTCTTGAGCTAATTGTGGAGTTCGTACAGATCAAACTCACACTCGATCTCAACAATTTGATGCAGTTGATCGACTAGGGGTTGGTGATCTACATCTACTTCTTGTTGAAGCATGGGGTTCACTAAAAATAAAATTTTCTTATGGGAAGACATAATTTCAAAAGGAATTTATGGAGAAAGGTTGTAATTACCTGGTTACTGGTGCATTAACTTCATGAATGTTTGAAAATATAGTTGATTTATTTGAACAACTGCTCTGATCACAATATTTATGGTGCTAATCAGTGGTGAATCTAAGAAAAATGAACCTCTGTTGGTTACAATACTATACCTTTATGGTTGTTTCGATGTTCATCTGTTATGATTTAGTTTTTATCAGGAGTAGGGTTAATGAGTATTGGATCAACGGATGTGAAAAATAGGTATTTTGGTAATGGGAGAATAGGCAGCAAGAAAAATTTCCAAAAATATTCATCGTCCAATGGTTGGGAAAGGGATGGATTGCACATTTTCGCATGGTAGGATAGGAATGGAGTGGAGGGAAAATTGTTTGGGAGGATGAGCGGGAAAGGATGGCAGTTTCAGAGGGCACCTGGAGGGGGGATTGAGAATTAAATTCCTTTGAGGGTGGGGGGAGTGCGGGGTGAAGGTGAAGATTCCATGTCACTTGAGGTAGTATCACGAAGACCACTATCCCCAGACCCCCCTCCCCCCCCATCGGATAAAAATCGGATGGCAATAGGGGGTGCGGGATGTCCAAACCACTGTTGATATGGGTGGGCCAAATAGGACCTATCAAAAATTAACCACACCTTATTACATCGCGACAAAACGTCATATCAACATATATCTTATTACAATCGTTAATCATGATTCAAAAGAAATTATTAATTTAAACTTAATTTAAACTAATTTTTCCAAAAGGTGCATTTACACTAGCAAGCCTATTTATTTTGACTTTTCCCTAAGGTTACTAATCTTTGTTTTATTTGTAATTAGCCATGTTTATGCAATGTGGCTAATTGATTTTTACCCTAACCTAATTCTTATTGAATCTTGGCCTAATCACAATGAAACAATGTGATTAGCATAGTTAACCAACTTACCTACTACAATGTGAAATTTTAAAGAGTAGCACACTTTATTTAAAAAATTCCCAAGTGTCTATTGATGCATTTTTTGATTTTTTGAGTGGCATTTAGGCTTGCTCACCCTTATAAATATAATTTTTTATGGGGTCTTTTATTCTTTTTCTTTTTTTTTCATGCTATTTTATTTTTTATTTTTTCACATATCTATTTTTTATCCCTTTTGTTTATTATTTCTTTTCTTTCTTTTCATTTTTTGGAAGTAATTTTGCAGAATGGAACATATTTACAACGTATCATGTACAAAATCACAACTATAATCAAGTCATCCTATGAAATATATGAATCTAAAAGTGTCTCCAATGGGCATGGTACCCTCCTTGTGGGATGCCAAGAACATTGTAGATCAGTAGCCTTGATCCATTGGGCATGTTGTCTTTATTTTCTACAACTGAAACTGATCCCCTTGCTGTTATTTATAAATATGGGAAACCAATAATCATAATATTAAGGCCTTCTCCTTGGGCTTCAAATTATGATGTAAACTTCCCTTACTCTTGCAAAAATATAAAGAGATATATATACAATGATTTAAAAATGAAATTGATTTATTATGGAAGAAAATAATTTTTAAGAAGTCTGCCATTAACAGGTCCACCAAGAAGTTCTTCTTCATTTAATTCCTTCAAGAAAAATGCATTGTTACCGCCAATAGCTTCAATTTTGTATGGCCCTTTCCACAAACTATCAAACTTCCCATGCTTGCCTTTATCCTCAATTCTTGAATTTCATTTCAACACCAAATCTCCCATCTAGAAATCACCTGTTTTTTTCCTTCTGCCATAGATATTCTTGATATTTTCCTGAATCACTTGAATCTTATTGTAGGTGTCTTCTCTAGATTGCTGCAATTGGATAGTCTTGTTTACTTTTCTTTGAAAATTATTTGTTTCGACTTGTGCTTCAAGAAATAATTTTAGTACAGGGATTCCTAGTGAAGTAGGAAAAATTGCATGAATCCCATATACTATTTGAAAGGGATACACTCCAATAGATCTCTTGGTAGTAATTTGGTCAGCCCATAGGGAATTAATCAAATTTTTATGCCAATATTTTTTATTTTCCTGTAACAATTTTTTGATAATGTTGACTAAACTCTTGTTTAAGGACCGATCTAATCCATTTCCTTGGGGGTAGTAGGAAGTGGAGTTTCATAGTTTGATATGGTTTCTATCACATAATTCCACCATTTTCTTTGATTTAAACGCTGCATCATTGTTAATGATAATTTTACAGGGACACCCAAACCTACACATAATGTTACCCTCTAGAAATTGCATAATGATAGAATCTGTGGCTTTTATAGATGGGATGGATTCAATCCATTTTTTCAATTAATCAGTGGTTGTTAAGATCCACTTATGCTGGCCTTAGGAGGTTGGATGAATTTCACCTATAAAATCTAGACCCCACTATTGGAAAGGTACTTCAACTAAAATAGGCTTTAATGGTAAAGGTAGAAGCTTTTTCTTGCCTTCAAAAATTTGACATTGGTGGCAAGATGTGACTTTCTTATGCACATCTCGGAATAAAGTGGGCTAGTATAAACTAGCTCACAAGATTTTATTGGTTGTGGTTTTCCAATATAAGTGTCCTCCAAAGTCTTCTTCATGGAACTCCTGTATGAATTTATCTGCTTCATCTTCTAACAAATAGTTTAGTAAGATGCCTCCAACATCTTTCCATTATAAAATTTGACCTAAAATAAAAAATTTCATTGCTTTAAATTTGAGAAATATAGGTTTAGTTTTTGTTAAACCGGGAGGAGCTTGTAAATTATGGAGTACAAAAATGACGTCTACATACTAGGGTGAGGTAAAAAGGCTTCTAATATTTTTGGAGTCGCCAGCTCTTCCTGTTCATCAAGTGAAACAATAAAATTGATATCAAGGGCATGAAAATTTGACTCGGCCATGAGTTTGTCCAGTCCTTGACCCTTGATGAGTTTGGTTAGTCTTATCTCTATGTCATACTCTAGGATCACACCAATCCATTTTCCTCTCCTGCCATCTAGGTTAGTGTGTGTGAGAATATCCTTCACCACAAAATTTGGAACAAATGCAATGATGTGATAATGTAAGATGTAAACCCTAAAGTCTTTCAATGATTTCACCAGGGAAAAAGGTTGTTCTCCATGGTGTTGTATTTTAGTGATGCATCTCTCAAAGCTATATTGAAGAAGTATATGGGTTATTTTACACCAATTTTTGGTCATATAACCATGTATAATTAGATGGATTGAAATACACCATGTAAGACCAATTTTACCATAGTAAAATTGCTTTCACTAAGAAACAATTTAATAAGATAACTGCAATAATATGCTCAGAGGCAAAGGAAAAAATGATAAAATATTTAGTGAAGTCAGGGCTTATTAAAATATGAGCAGTGATTAAAGATAATTTGACTTCACTAAAATATTTCTTGACTTCAATATTCCATTTTATTTAAATATCCATTTTTAACATGTTAGTAATGAACCTTAAAATTTCAACCATATCAGGGATAAATCTCCTAAGAAAATTGATTCTGCCAATGAGGATTGAAATTCTTTTTTGTTTCTAGGAGGATCTATTTTATGTATGCCTTCAACTCTGTTCAGATCAATTATAATGCCATCTTTGGAAATCATATGACCTATAAGTTTTCCCTCATCTAAACCAAAAAGAGTTTTCTTAGGGTTCAGAGAAATGCCAAATTTCCTGCACTTTTCAAAAAATTTCCTCAAATGTAGTAAATGTTCTTCCTATGTTTTTGAAAATAAAATAATATCATCCAGGTAGATGAAAATGAACCTATCAATTTCATCAGCAAAATAAATATCCATTTCCCTTTGGAAAGTGTCCCCAGCATTCATGTGGCCAAAAGGCATTTTTACATACATAAAAGTTCTCCAAGGTGTAGTGAATGATGTTTTGTGCTTGTCATCGGGATGAACCAAAACATGGTTGCAACCTAAAAATCCATCTAACAAGTAGAGTCTATAGGAACCACCTATCTTTTGTAATATGTGATCCATCTTGGGTAGTGGATAATTTTATTTAAGTGAGACTTTTTTCAAGTTCCTAAAGTCTACACAGAGTCTAATTTCACCAGTTTTCTTCCTAGTTGACACTAAATTTGAAACCCATTTTGAGAACCTTAATGGTATATTTTGGCATCATATAGCTTCTTCAGTTCTTTCTGAATCAGAGGCAGTAATAATGAATTTACTCTTCTTAGTTTTTTCTTGAAAGGATTTCGATCTTCTTTGATGGGGATGGTGTGTTTAATGATAGAAGTATCATAAGATTTTAAATCTTCGTAACTCCATGCAAACACATCAGAGAATTCATTAAGATGTTCAATGTATTTTTTCTTTTCTTTAGGACGCAAGGATTTAGGTAGTTTCAAAATTTTGGGATTTTCTTGCGTTCCAATGTTACAGTCTTCTACATCATCATCCAAAGGTTCAATTTTTGGCTTTCTGGCTACATCATAGGAGTCAAAATGTTCTTCCAATGGTACTAAACCTCTGGGAAACACATTGTCTTTTAATTGTAAGACCTCTAGCTCTTCATGGTTATCATCAGTTTCATTGAATTCCATTTCTTTTTTGTTTCTATTTACATCATTATCACTATCATTATCTATGTCTATATTTACAAAGTAAAATTCTTCTTTCATTTGTAATTTTTTAAAATTTTCTCATCATTTCCAAAAACTTGCCAATATCTTACATTGTCAAGTACAGTTGGCCTATGTTTGAATTCCACCATATATTTTCTATTGGGGTGAAAAGGAATCTTAAAGGTACTGGCTTAAAAAACCAAGGCATTAACTAAAATATTTTGGGTTATAGGGATAAGAGACAAATCATATTCAGTGAAACATTGCAGGAAGTCTAAAACTACATTCTTATAGGCTCTCAATCTAGGATGTTTAGTTTCATATTCACCCTTAATTTTTTTGATAACGAGATTAGAATATCCATGCACAAAATTCATTTGATCTCCTAACCTATTCAGCATTTTTAGCCATCAGATCAAAGATTCATACTCTGTTATGTTATTAGTGCATTGAAAGTTTAGTTTATAGCCATGCTCCTTGTACATATTGGTTGATGAGTTCATGAAAAACACACCTTCTCTTGCACCATCTTTACACACAGCTCCATCAAAATCCATATTCCAAAGAGATTCTTCCTCTACTTCTTGTTTTTCAATTTCAGCTATTTGGTTAATTTTCTTGGTTTGAATTTCTTGTTGTGGCCCTTCCTCTTCAACTCGTTTTTCATTGTACATAATAAAGGAATCTAATTCAGAGTGAAAAAAATATAGGTGGTAGTTGTTTGGTTTATCTTGCGTATTGACCATGTATTTCATCAAATTTTCTATGTATAACCTCATCGACTGACCAAAGACATGAATGCTGGCATAGGTCATATCCATTTGCAAAGTGCCCTATAGCTTTGCACCTCGGGATCTTGACAGTAGCATCCATACTTGGGTGGTATGCGTGCTGCTACAATTCCCATGACTAGACTCTTGGATGGTATTTGAACTAGAGTGACACACAAATATTTAAGTAGCCCTAGACATCTCACTTTGCTAGAATCAAAAGAATGTAAGTCTTTATAAGGTCTTGTGATTTCTAATCCTAGTTTTTCCATGACAGCTCTTGGCATTAAGTGAAGCACCCGAATCAAGCATTGAATTATGTAAAAAAAATTCATGAATATTCAAACTAATGTAAAAAGGTGGGACAATTCCATCTTGGGAATTGCCTTCTACCTCAAGTCCAAAAAATAACTCAAGTCTTTCACCATTTAAATTAATTATGTCTGTCCTTTTTGTTATCTTTAAGGCTTTAATGAATTGATTCTTATATATATATTTAGTCACCAACTCAGTTAGAGGAAATGGAATTCTCACATTGGCTAGTTCATTTTCAATGCTAAAAGATGTTTGTGATCTATCAATTTCTTTGACATTTTCATCTCGTTTCGTAGGCATCTCCTTTTAAGGATCAACTTTTTTTCAATTAGTTGTGGGAGCCTCTGGTTTTTTAGAGATTTATTTTTGAAGATCTGTTTTTGTTTGACTAGTTGAAGGAGTGACTTTTTGAGTTTTATTAGGAAGGTTTTCAACATCTTTCTTTCTTCTTAAGTTATATTTCTTGTGTAACTCCATCATTCCATTTTGATATCCTTGTTTCTATTCCTCGGATTCTAAAGGGTCTTGCTCTGGTTGTGATAGAAAAAACTGATCTTCTTCTTATTTTCTTAAGATGATTTGATCTACTTCATTTATTCAAAATATATTTATCTTATTATCTTCATTTTCCTCTATTAATTCAGTTTCTTCATTAGCATAGTTTTCTTGAAATGGAGGCCTAATTTGTTGTTGATCAGTAGGGCCTTTTTGTTCACTTTTCTTTATTTGTGGATGATTTCTTCTAAAATTAGGATTTCTAATAGGAGGAGCTCCTTGATTTTATCTTGGAGGACTTCTATCATCTAAGCTTATCCTATCCATCATTATCCCCATAGTTTTCACTAAGGTATCCTGCTTAGCATCTACAGAAGAATAAGTTGGTTCTTCTTTAATTGGGACTCTTATTTCAGTTTTTTATAATAAATAACAAATAGGTTGGTCATAGAGGTCATTTTTAGTTAGGTCAAGTGTGGTGATCAAATAAATTCACACAAATTTTAAAATTTCATGATTAGTATATAGTTTTAAAGGGTCCAAGGTGTTTTTGTGTTATGTAATTAAGGTCTTGTCATAAGCTAAAAAAATTCACATACATAAGGTCAAATAACTCATTCTTGATATTTTTCACCTTTTACTTGAGTCCGTAACAATTTCTGTGCAAAAGAAGTGATTTTCGCTACAGTCTCACCTGACAATTCCGTAACAAATCTGCCAACTTTCTAACAAAATTCGCTACGAACTCTTTCTTTTCTACAATGGTTAAGGGATCGCTAAGTTGTCAATTTATGAGAGGCTAGGGGTAAAATATCCATCACATGCTTACTGGTTATGAATCGTAGTTTAGTGTGTGTCATGCTTGGTCATCATAACCACCACATCATTTTGTTTTACCTTCACTTTTTATTTTCTTGATTTAACCTTCATGCATTCGAGCCTAATCACTTACCTTGTCATCCCTATGAGCTGATTTTTCCACAATTTCCCTGTTTTGTTTTCGATCTAGCTGTTGTCATAGGTTATTTCCCCAATTCTTTCCACAAACATCTTGCTGTGAAAGGTCATATTTTTCACGTGTCAACTTTCAAAGAAGGAAACGTTGTTTTGGAGGAGATGGTCGCACATAAGAAGACCAACAAGGGAGGTTTAGTGGTTAGGTATGAACCTATGGACCTCAAATTGGTCATGTAAGATTTCAGTTTTGCAGAGGCCTTCACCAATGCTGGCTGCATGATATTTTGTCAAAATTTGCAAGGCTATCATGCTCAAGTTTCCAAATAATTTTTTGTAATTTTTGTGGGAAATGCTTCAAAAGTAAGCATATTGAGTTTTACAGTTTCCCTTGAAACCATTGCCCAAGCAGCAAAGATTCCTAGATCAGGGGAAGAATGGTTCAAGGCCACTAAGTTTAAATTACAGAATTGTGACGAGTTCTTGAAGCAGGAGCATATAGGGGTGGACATGACATCAGGTATACATAGGAGTTGTCTAAAGGAGAACTATTCAAATCTATTGTTGGTAATATAGAAGTATTTTACATGTGAGGGAAGATTCCACATGATATACCAATACCATTTCATACTTCTACTCCACTTTACAAGTAAACATCTCCTAGATATTCCATTCTTCTTTTTCAGAAGCTTAGGTAAGATGTATGATAAAGTTCAAGAAATACCTGAGAGTGGTGAGACATCTGTATTCCATCATGGATTGATTAAGTTGCTTCTTATGGAGGAATTTCAAAGGTTGAACAAAGACTAGGCTACATTTATATTTCTAAGTGGTTATGATGTGGATGTGATTACTCCAAAGAAGACTCCCAAAAAGGATAAAGGCCCCATTGTTGAAGTTGAAGCTGAACCTGAAAAAGACATGAAGCCTGTAGCAAAACCTATGGAGATGGAAGTTGAAAAATTGTAGGAAACAACAATGGCACCTCAGCCAACATCCACAGGCAACAAGAAAAAATCTGACACAAGGACTTCTAGGAGGGTTACCAGGAGTTAGACAAAAGGAAAGGGTAAAATTGAAGACATTTCGTAGGCTATTGAATTTGAAGATACTCCTGTAGTTAAACTTGTGGAGATAAAGGGAACCAATCTTACTGCAAAAAATCTTGATTTCTCCAGTGAGGACTCTAGTTATGTATTCAAACCTATAAATACTTTTACTAGATCACATCTCTCCAAAGGGGACAAGTCTAATAAGAAGCAGAATGAAGCAGAAAAGAACAGGCAACCCATGGTGGAAGAAATCACTGAATTATCCCCCACAAAAGCATAAATCACTAAGGCACAAAAAGGTAAAGATAGAATGATAGAAAAATTTGAAATATAGATTCTTAAGGAGCAAATTAAAGAAGCAATAAATGAGGCCATAGAGACCAAGCTGGAGTTGGAAGATTTCAAGCAAGAAAGGAATGAATTGTCAGATTTTAAGAAAGAGGTGAGTAAGCAAATCAATTTTTATGATGAGGTGGCTGAAAGGTCCAAGAAAACACTGAAAAGAACATTTCCTTTACATAAAATGATGAATCACACCATGAGGTAGAATATATGGCTGCAGAAAGAGAGGAGAAAGCTTCTAAATCATGTCAAAGAGCTAGAAGTTCAAATGGGAATGGTGCAGACTGAGCTGAAGAAGAAAGGTTTAAAAATGATATTGGTAGATGAACCTGCTGAAGGTGAAGCTACTACTTCTTAAAGAGGGTAAGATGTATTTTGAACCATTTTTTACCTATCATTCTTAATATCATCATCTCACAAAACCATGGACATTTTTTGGGAGGTAGAAGTGAAAATTTTTAAATCTGCAATTTATCAAGCAAGTTCGTAGCATACTCTAGGCTTAACGCTGAGTTTTCGCTACAAACTCACTGAAGATGACATTTTGCTATAAATTCCAAGTTTTTTCATAAAGGGAGTAAGTAATAGCATCTATTTAAGTATTTTGATTTAGTGGACACCTTCAAAATAGTAGATAAGTCAAACAGTTTGTAGAAGAGGTCAAATGAAGACTTCTACGAACTTTTTTCTACAGACTTGCCTAAAGTCCTCTGTTTTTGCAAATAAGGAGAATTTCAAACCTTTTCAAGCATTAAATGCATTTTTGAACCACATTAATCATCTGGATTGGTTAAAGAGTATCAGTGAAGACTACAGTTAGTGAGAGCACACATCATGTAAGGTGATTAGGCTGCCAGCTCATCAATTTTGGATACATCATTAACTATTACAACACATCCCCAAAATTTGAGGAGCGGGTCCTTGATGTCAGTTTGATTGTTTTATTGTTTAGTTATGGGAATTAACACCTCATGCAAAGAGGTTCTGTTTTGTGAGTGTCATCATGAATGGATTATGTAAAAGATGTTAGTGAAATAAATAGTGTTAGAGTCCTAGTAGGTTTTGAACTCTTGAAATTAGAAATATCACTAGATTCCCTCCTTGTAATCTATTTCTTGTTTGGATAAGGTGTCTTTGGGAGAATTCAAAGGTCTAGCCACCTGGCAGACTACATGTAAAGATATATAATTTTATAAAAAGGCAGATAGAAGGATTAGAGGGGGTTGATTGATGTCATGCTACAAGCTACTTTTGTAATATTTTACAGTCAGTAATATACAGTTGCAAAAAAGTTTCTTTCAGACTTGAGATTCATCATGTGTTCTCATATGTATTTGTCTTATCTATCCATTTGATGTTTATGTAGTTTTGTTTTTGTGTAATCACTTGGAATTCATGTTTAATCATGCTACAATTTCATGTATGCATATGGTTTACTGTTCAAGTTGTGTTTTGATGAGAATACACACATGCCTCAGCTTCCATGTTAGATGTTTTTCATGCAATTGAGTTCCCTCTGACTCCATGCCCAATGGTAGCTATTAGTTTACATCCTTCAACTAAATAAAAATCCATTCACATCACACTCAAGATTTATCCATCTTTGTTCCCAGTATTATCTGTTGAATATTATAGATTTCCTTGACATATCCCTCTCAGGTTGGAAAGGCTAAGCTCCAACCAAAAGTGGTTTGAAATAGTTACTTTGAATTGAATGTTGGGAATCCCATCAGCTTCAATTTGGTGTTAACACAGTTTTCAACCAAGCTCTTTTTTCTAACAAGTTTTCTTCTATGCTAATTACATTCCTTTACATTTATTCTAAGGTGGTAGGGTTTATTTCCCTAAGTTGGTATGGTTGCTTTCCCTACTTTGGTAGGCCATATCATGGTCACAACCATCCAGAAACTTCAACAAGGCTAATCCAGGAGGAGGTTGTATTTGAGTTGAAATAGAATTATAAACATTGTTTAACCTAGTACAATAATATTGGATGGATTCTCATGGAGATATATCGATACTCTCATATTCAGCTAAGATCTGGAGAGGGATTTTCTTGAATTCCTATATTCTAAGAAAATTTTCATGAAATTGAGTTAGATCTAGGATGGAGGAAAATCTTAATGATTTAAACCATTTTTTAACTTCTCTTGTGAGACTTTGAGCAAATAGCCTCATTATAACATCATCTTCATCAAATTCTTCCAAATAAAATTAATCATTCATTTGATCTATGTGTTGCTGAGTAGTAATGGGTCAATTTCAATCAAGCTGAGGTATCTAAGTTTGATAACCTTGTGGAATGGGATTAAGTTGTCAAGGTAAGGTCAAAGGAGAAAAACGAGAAGCCATCATGGGAATATGGGGATGAGAGGAAGATGTATTAGTAGGAGGTGTGGGTGTAGTTGGTATAAAAAGGAGAGTTATAACAATTTTATGTTTTGTAGTGGAGGTTGTAGGAATGGTAGATGAAATGGGTACAAAATTGATTGAACTAGGTGTAGATATGCCGGGAGGAATAAATGGATGAACAATACTAGCATGTGAAATTGGTTGTGGAAAGGGAAATGATGCAGTAGAAGTGATATCTAATGCTCTGGGTGATTGATGGCCCAAATATTTATGCATAGTCTGATCCAACTTACCAGATAGTAGCAGGTCCTTGTCCACAATAGTTTTGGGTACAAAACTACCAAATTTACTTCTAAAAAGTGTACCTTCAAAAGTTAAATCAAATTATATGTCTCCTAAAGTAACAAAATTTTTAGGAAGGGAGTTAACTCGTGGAAGAATACTTTCACTTGATTCACTCTTAGTTGCACTTTTCTTCCTAATTATTTTTTCAGGATTATCTACATTGTCTGGAGGATCTGGGTCTTGGTTTGATCTAGTGTATATCATTTTAAAAGCCATATCTACTACAATATATTTACATACATTGGATATATACAAATTTTAATGGAAACCAACCTTAAATAAGATCTATTTCCCAGCCACAAACTGAGAACTAGCTTTAAGCATTGAAACACAGATTTAACGAGAGAATATAGATTTTAATTTTAAGTTGTTCTTCCCCAGTATGGTCACCAGAATGTTAGCACTCTGTAATTCCTAAGGTTGTGAAAGAAATTGCAGAGGTAACCAAAGAATCACTTTGGAGGTTTGGATCTAGCCCTACCAGCTTTAGAGAGGGATCTCTCTGTGGGATCTAACTTTGCTGATTTTAGGTTTTAGGCTAGATTTAAAGTTAGGAGTTTGATATTTTTAAATTGTTTTGGTTTGAACAAATTGGAAAACCATTGGGAAATGGAGTAAATTAAACTTTCAGTTTTTTAACTGGAGGAGTGACAGATAAGTTTAACAAGGAAAGGTAGGTATACTTGTTAGATCTCAAAAGCTTTATGATATGGTGAAGAACAAAAGATTAATGATCCATTAAACATAGAGTAGTTAAGAATTCTATTGTTTAACTTCAGTGAAAAAGATTAATTTCATTCCTAAGCCAGAATTGAGTGTATTTAAACAAATTCAAATCCTTATTTTTCTTAGAATTAAATAGATGAAATAACATGTCAATTAACAGAGAAAGAAAAATATTAACAAAAGAAGAATAACATCACCAACAAGTCTGACACAGAAATCCTGAAGAGCTTCTGTATTTCTAAAAATTTTCCATTTGAGCTCAATCAACAACTTTACACTCAATAGTATATTTCTTCATACAAATCCCAACATTAGTACTTCGAATTTGGAAGTATTTATACAAAACTTATCAAAAATATCTTGAGTGAAAATCTCAAGATCTTTTACAAAATATAAAAAATTGTTTACAAAGATAGAGAAAAATAATAGGAAATTTGAAGCTGATGTGGATGTTGTCTCTATTATTGAGGATGACTATTGATAACTAGACCTCACAAAGTGCTACACTGTTTGGCTTGATATTTGAAGATGAAATTGTTTTACTCTAACAATTCACATAAAATTTCCCATTTTTTTCATATGTTACTGGAAATCTGATCAGCTTACGATATGTTTCATCTACCTATGTGTACTTTTAAAAGTTAGGCTTAGCAATAAATGAATGATTTACTTCATGTTTGATCAGCAAGTCAAAACTGAGACCTTCTATTAATTCTTTCCCTGGAATGGTGCCTTTAATATTTGCAAATTTTGATTTGTCTGTGGCAAAACTGTATAGTATCTGTTGATATTCTTCAAGCTTGATTAATTTATCTCTCATTCCTTGCAGTGCAGGGAGGCGTTTTTGATGTAGAGCATTGAAATTATTGTGAAACCTATGGGTTTTGCAAAAAACCACATTTTTTCTACATCTCTACCATCATATTTTTCTTAGTGTGAACCTTTATCCCTTCCATAATGCTATTTGTTTTGTCGTTTATATTTAATTCTTCTTTCTTCTTTGGATTTGGAATTTAATACCATGATTAAAGAACTTACATCATTGGGTTTGGTGCCAAGTTCTCTATTTACATCAACAATTAAAGTTCTTTATTTCAGCACCAATTCATCTTCTTCAAAGATGATCTCAATAGATGATCATATTTTTGTAATGGCATCATTAATCTCCACCAAGATGTTCTCTTTGGCTTGTGTAATGGTGTGTGACATCACATTCTAGTTCTCTAAATACTCTATCGTTGTTGTAAGATTGTATGATTTCTGTAACTTTGATATATAGGGGTTGATCCACTTTAAGTTTATGCTCTTGTAATTTGTTTAATTTTTTAGTTAGCCTTTCAATTTGTTTATCTCTAAGAGACAAGTCATCCATTAATTTAGCTAACTTTGATGTTGTAGTTTTGGAATGTGTTTCCAATGTTGAAGTTTCTACTGAGGTCGATTCTTCTCCTATTTCTGTACCTGTTGCTGGGATGGTAGCCAAAGGCATGGCTTGTACTGGAGCAGTTTGCTGCTCTTTATAATTTAAAAACTTCTCTTTCTCTTTCTACATTTTAGAAATCTGATCATTCTGTTCAATAATGATTTTGAAAAAAATTTCTTTTTCCTTTTCAAGTTTTCCAAACTATTTGGCATGTGGATCTTCAGTGATGGCAAGCTTTAGCTTCTTTCTCAATGTTGCTCTGTCTGCATTTTTGGTTTTGATGATCTCCTCTGCTGCTTTTACATTACTGGAATCATATCCCAACTTGATCACTAGTTCCTCTAAAGGATTAATATTTATGCCTTTGGCCAAATAAGAGATTTTTTCTAATTTCAATATTTTTAGATGTGTTGTACAAAATTTTTAATCTTGGCTACTCTCATAGCTGAATTAGTTAATGTACTGAAAATCATCTCACCAGACTGTTTATGTAAATACATTTGGTCTATTGGATGAATGGTGGATGTGTCAAAAGAGAAAATATGTTGCTTATAATCATCAGTTGTCTGAAGTTGAGCAACCCTGGGCTCCAAGAATGCAATCTGCATTTTCCCTTATCTGAATCAAAAGCTTAGAGGAATCTGTGTTAGGATGTAGTTGTCTTCTTCCAAATTTATGTATGTATAAATTTGAATAATAGATGAATTATTCTTCGAGATTATCCTGATTACACACTATTTAAGCTTCATGCATAATACATAACCTCTTCTACCATTGATCATCAAATTGTGGAATTAGAAGCAGTCGCATGCGCACATTAAAACATAATCAAGCACACATATAACACAATATGTAATGGGGAAAGCTTATAGCTGAAAACCCCCAACTATCTATATATTATAATGATAGAGAACATGTAACAATACATAACACAAACTCCTCACAAGCTCTCAGCACTATCTCCAATTGTTACACACTAACTAGCTCAGATATGAACAAGTCACAAGTTCAAATATCCTCCACCTGTTAGCCTGCCTCTACTGCGCAATCCAAGATGAATAATGATGAGATCCAAGTTCAAATCCCACTGGCTTGTACTGCGCAATCCTCATTTGAAATATCAATCAATGTGTGTGCAAATCTCATGCACAACTATAGTCACAACTAATAGTAGACTCACCCTTTCACCCACTTCTAACACTGGTCTCCACTGAACTGTCCATGCACTGCTGTTAACTGATGTATTCTTTAGTTGATTTATGAGTTAATAATTAGTGAATTAATTAATAATTAATTCACACCACTCATCACTAGTGTATTTATTAGTTAGACTAAATACAACTAGTTCAACTAAGTTAAACTGAACACAACTCCATCAACTGTCTCATCAACTCCACCAAACTCTGCCACATGAGTTATAACTGAAGTCAACCATGCAATAGCTCAACTAACCCCTAGGAATAGCGTAATTACTTATGTCATCTACATGTGCCACATCTATAGCTCGAACTGAAGTGCTCCAAGAGTATAAGATAATGTTTATAGTCCAAATATTATTAAGAGCTAATAATATTCGACTGATCTATTTTTAGACTGGCAGTCTAAAAATAGACTCCGCCCAATATGTCTAAAAATAGAGGTCCATATATTTTTACCAACTTGACCAACCATCCACAAATAGCATTCTGCAACTCATAGACCATGATCCATATGTCTAAAAATAGACATAGTCTAAAAATATACTTTGCGCCAAAAATAGCCTGCGGGCCCACTTAGTGAAGGCAACTTCTTTTCACTAAGCTCCATCATCTTGTTGCATTCTCAACAATGTAAATGTAGCAACCTTGAGTGCTAAGTTATTTCTCTTAATCTCTTTGTAAGCAACAAAAATACTTGGTTCCTTCTTATTCTACTCTAGCTCTATGGTTGGTGATGAAATTGGTGTGTTTGTTGTCATGGGGGTCATTAGATATGAAGTGATAATATCCTCTCTCCTTGAGATTGATGGGGTGCATGAGCCTATGAGGACAATAGGTTGTGTTTGCTTTGTATTATCTTGTCGTGTCTCCTATGTATTCAGGATCTTCTGTCTTTTATTGTATACTTGAAACTCCTTTGATGAAATATATGTCATTGTAGGGGAAATTTTTTCCCTTACTCTCTTCTCATATCTATCCTACTGTGATGGAGTATTGCTTGTTGAAAACACTTGTTCTTTAGCCTCTTGCAAGGTATTATCCTGCTAGTGTTCTTGATTCATAAAATTATCTATCTCTTGTTTGGGGGTATGTGTATAAGGAGCATATTTTTGTTCCACCCTTAGCTTTGAAATCACCCCCAGAGGGTCATAGAACCATGTAAAATTTTGTTTGAAGTTCATCCACTTCAAGATATATTCTACATGTTGTCTTGCTGCTCTGGTATTGCAAATGAATGGGCCAATTTGTGTCTTTATTTTGAATTGTGCTTTCTTATTTTCTACCAAGAAAGGTAGTTGATCCATGTTGATCATTTTTCCTGAGGTATTCTAAGGCAAAGAGTGAAATTGGTACAAACTTGGGAAGTTTTTAAGGTGGTAATTCACATCCATATATCCTAATCTCTGTGTAGGATTGGTATAAATACCAATCCCCTTTCTTGGTTTGGTCACTCAGTTGCAAAATCTAGTTTGGTCACTTTATTGATGCATTTTTTGATTTTTTAAGTGGCATTTAGGCTTGCTCACTCATAAATTTAATTTATTATGGAGTCTTTTATTCTTTTTCCTTTTTTTTTTCATTATTTTTTATTTTCATTTTTTCACATATCTATTTTTTATCCCCTTTTCTTATTATTTCTTTTCTTTTTTTGGAAATAATTTTGTAGAATGGAACATTATTTACATCATATCATGTACAAAATCACAACTGTAATCAAGTCATCCTATGAAATATAGGACTCTAACACAACCCTTCGATCTTGATATTCATCATCATTTCCATATGTGTTTTTAAGCCATCCTTCAAACCTTCCATGCCCCTTTTTATTTTATCTTCTAAACCATCCATATTAACATTCATCATCACTTCCAATTCAGTTTTGGTTAGTCTTTGTGAGAGCGAAATTTTTTGCACTTGGTCTTGTAATTTTGAGATATCATGTTTCATTAATTCTTCTTCATGTGTCATAATAGATATTTTTGGTTGCTTATTGAGAGTATCCTTTTTTTCTTCCAGGAATATTGGAACCAGATAATGATATCTATGCTTTACTATGCTATTTGAATTACTTCAGCTCGATTTTTCAAACAAAACTTAGGCAAAATTTTCAAAAACACACGTTTTTCTTCTTCTTTTTTGGAGCTTGGTATTGAAATTTTTGTATCTCTAAAATTTTGGCTTCCCAAGGTCTGAAATTCAATTATATGTTAGCACTTTGAGTCTTATTTCTAACATCACATGTCATACCAAGATTGGATTCTTCAATATAAAGTTATTCCAAAGCTCCCACGATGACCTGATTATGGATTGTTTCAATAGAGCGAAATTGTAAGGAATTATAGATGTTACTATTTTAACATTCAACCTTGAAATTTATATACAAGAAACTGCAATCCATTCGATTTCAGTCACTTTTTACAGAATTCAAATCCGATGCTGGAGAATAAATTTATGACGCTTTTCCCTAGGTCAAATTTTTGAGATTGAATTTTGGAGCATGAAGAGACCCTAATTTCTTCGTACCATATCTCCAAAATTCCTTCATTTCTGAATGGGACCATTGTTGAGGAAGTATACATAAAAAAAGAAGAAGGATTTGAGGTAAATAATAGAGATACTCATGTATGTCGACTCAAGAAGGCCCTATATGGATTGAAGCAAGCACCAAGGGCATGGTATGCAAGAATGGATGCATATATTCTAAGAATTGGGTTCATGAAGAGTAATATTGATCCAAATATATACAACAAGGTTGAGGATAATGAGCCAGTCATTATCATACTATATGTGGTTGATATATTCATCATTGGTGTGGAGCAAAGAATTCGAGAGTGTAAGAAGATGCTGGAAGTTGAATTTGAGATGAAGGATCTAGGAATAATGCACTATTACCTAGGTCTGGAAGTATGGCAGAAACCTGAAGAGATATGTTTGGGGCAAGGAAAATACATCATCCAAAATTTTCAGAGATTTGGGGTGATGGATTCCAAACACATGACTACTCCTATGATCAAAAATATCAAGAAGTGGAGATGATCTTACTCAAGTATTGTGGATCCTACTTCTTATCGAAAGTTGGTAGGCTCCCTGATGTATCTAGTAAACACTAGGCTGGATATATGTTTTGTTGTAAAAATTCTTAGTTAGTTTCAGTTGGAGCCTCATCACGATCTATGGATAGCTTCCAACCACATATTAATATATCTTCGTGGAACTATACATCACTGCCTAAAGTATGATAGTTAGGAATTCAAGCTAATTGGCTTCACATATTTTGATTGGGGTGGCAGTGAGACCGATGGAAGAAGCACTACTGGTGGATGTTTTAGTTTGAGAGTTTTTTTGGTCTCATGGATGAGTAGGAAGAAATATCTCCTTTCATTGAGTAGTGTTGAGGTAGAATAAATGGCTACATGTGAAGTAGGAAAAGAGGTTTTATTGTTGAGGAGGCTTATGACAATTTTATTTTGGCTCCACATGTTTTAAATTTAAGCTTTTGAAGATTCGTATAAAAATCTTTATAGAAAAAATTCCAAGATTCCCTGTTTGAAGCAGCAAAACCCTAGAATCCAAAGCTCTCATACCAAATGTTATGCAACAAGATCACAAAATAGAAAAAATAATAGATCAACGACTTAAAGATTAGCCTCTTCGGGGGGGAAACCTACTTTAGATCACATAAATGAACAATTCTTGAATGATTTAAATGATAAGTCCTCCTTGGTATATATAAGAGTCTAAGGAGTCACAATATAATCAAATCCTACATAACAATAATAATGTAAGGGCTAAAAAATAAATATAGTCGACATGGCACAACAATAACAATATGAGGGATACATAGGCACTAAAATAACAATAAAGGGGCTACACTAACTATAACCATAAGGGGGATACACTAGTATTATAGTTACATAACAAGAAATTTATGTTGGAAAAACTGAGAAGGGGGGGGGGGTGAATCAATATTCCTTTCAATTAGAGCATTAGTTAATCTTCAATTATTATTACTGTTTGTACAATGATAGTAGTAAAAAAAAGGAACACAAATACACACAGTATTTAAGGTGGAAACCCACTCCAGGACAAAAACCACCTAATGCTTTTCTAATAATTCTTTAATATTCAACTCCAATTGAAAATAAAGCTCCAACTTCCTAGAATATAGAAAAGCATTAGGATGGACACTCCAACAACCGAGATTCTTCAGTAGTCAACTGAATGGATGCCCCAACACCTAATGAGATACAACTCACCCTAGCACCACCCTACCACCCTATAGAAGAATAAAAGAAGAATGGAATCCCGTACTAGGGAAAAGAGTCCACTTTACAATAATATAGAATGATGTAGAAGAAGAAGACACACTAGACCATAACCCCAACTATGACACAACCACCGAATGATGATCCTAGACCTCCCGACACTGCCTCTTCAAATCTTGGCAGATAGATACTAATACAATTTTTACAATAATGTATTTGCAATGACTTAGTACAATGATACCTTTATAGTGACTGTATGCAGTGTTGTCCACTTGAAGACTTCATGTGATTAACTTCTTGCTGCTATTTTTCACCTTAATTATTGCTCTTGTCATGCTACCCTCTGCTGCACCTTGCTTTTCTTTGTTGCCCTAGAAAGTCTGGTCCTTTGAAACCCTTGACAACACATGATCTAGTTTTTTCTTACCTTCTATGAGCTCTATATTGAATCTGGTGTATCTCTGTTATTTCAAAACTCCAATATGTGATTTTCGACCCTATAGTATTCCTCTGAGTCTTCTTTCCAATGCCACAGGTCTGACCCAATTTTGATTCTTCAAGGGATAGTTATTCCCAATCTCATACAATACCCTAATTATGGAATGTTTCAGTAGAGAAAACTTGTATGGCATGCCACGTGGCAATGTTTCTTCATTCGGCTCTGAAATTTATACAACGAAAACTAAAGTTCATGCAATATCTATCACATATTATAGAATTACAATCTAATACTCAGAGAGAAAGTTATGACAAGTTTCACTTCTTTGAGATGAATTTCAGGAGCCTACGAAAACACTGACTTCCACAGATAATATCTCCGAAAATATTGCACAACTTGATTTGAAATATTTACAGGAGCTTCCTTAGGAGTTTGGCTTCACCTCACAAAAATTTCAGCTTCTGAACCTTCTTAAAAAAAAATTTATAGCAAACATTCCATGATGACCTACTTCAAATAGCGAAATCCTTGCATAAGGAGGATATGAGGATCACAATTTATATAAATGCTTAGATTGAGAGGGGCTTAAACAAATTAATGTCGAAGGGATTTTGGGAGCTTAAAAATGATTAATTATTGACTTTTAAATGACCCATGCCACAACCCTATGGGGTTTTACCCACTAAATGGGGTTACAAACTTCAAACATGAATATCTCTCAAACCGTGAAGAATTACATGGCGTGCCATATATCAACGGAAACATCTCGATAAGTAGAAACCATCAAAAGAATTCTTGACCTAGAATATAGTAGTTTGGTAGGTCAAAATTCCCATGAAATATTGGGGTAGCCCCTGGTGCTTCTTGGGTTGACATCAATGACAACCGTTGATCAACAATCTCCCCCTTTGGCATTGATGGCAACACAAGTACTCCCCCTGCGCTCATGACACCTCTTTCTACAACATTCTCTCCCCCTTTTACATCAATGGAAAAGGGTAACTCCCCTTGACACAAAACCATTTTATGGACCTATACACACTTCCACTCCCCCTGACACACAACCATCCTGCAGACCTATACACACTTCCAATCCCCATTTATATTCTGAATAAGGAAAATATAATGAAAACTTGGGAGAATCCCAAGCTTCTAGTGAAGATATTCCAATGCTTCATGAGTACTCTCACGATCATCAATGCTTCCTGCCCAATCTGCATCTGTAAAGGAATGAATAATGAGATTGTTACCCTTGGGACACCACAAGACATATTCTGTTGTTCCCTTTAGATATCAAAGAATTCTTTTGATGGAAATAATATGTGATTCTTTTAATGCTGCTTGGAATATTGCTCCTTGTCCAACTTCTTGCATAACATCTAGTCAGGAGGCTGTTACATATAGAAGACTACCAATCATAGATTTGTACAACCTTCGATCCACATCCTTAGATGAGTAGTCTATGCTCAATTTTCAACCTGTTACCATCGAAGTAAGGATGGGTTTGCAATCTTCCATTTTGAATTTCTTGAGCATTTCCTTGATGTACTTGGCTTGACATATAAATATTCCTTTCCCTTGCTGTGATATTTGAAGCCCTAAGAAGTATGTCAGCTCACCAAGTAAAGACATCTCGAAATTAATTTGCATATTTGTAGCAAACTTCTTACTTAGTCGATCATCATTGCTACCAAATATCATATCATCCTCTTAGCTATTATACGTGCTTTAGTTGCTTCATCTAGAACATATATGTCGTTTGGAGCTCGACTTGCTATAGCCACAATTTCACCATACCTGACTTTCCTGATTTCAAATTTTGTGGAGTTCAATAGTATTGTGTGTCCTTGATCACACATTTGTCCAACACTGAGCAGATTGTGATTCATGTTTTCAACCAATAGAACATTCTTGGCTAGAGCATCTTTGCTTCTGAGAGTGACGGTACCTGATCCTATAACATTTGAAGATCCATCATTTCCAAAGGACACAGTTACATCCTTCTTCTCTTTCAGAGATACAAATTTTTTTTTAATATCCAGTCATATGCATTGAGAAACCGCTATCAACATACCACACATCTTTTTTGTTTTGAGCCTTGAGAGCGAGAGCACAATTATCAGTCTTCTTCTTCTTCCATGTTTGTTCGTTATGTGGCTTTGAAGATTATTCTGGAGGATTTTCAAGTTTTTACTCTCTGGCTATGTGTCCAAAGCTTCGACATTTGTAACATTCAATATTATTTCTTAAATTTTCAAATCGATTGATTTTTCGTTGAGCCCAAGGAGGTTCATATTTGACAAATCTCCTGGAATTGTATTAGTTCCTAGGGTATGAGCGACATTCTACAACTTTATGACCAAATTTTCCACATGAATAACAATAGCCATAAAAAATATGTTGGTACCTGGATGGAAATATTCATCGAGGAATTTTCTTCCAAGGTTGTTCTTGCGAATCTTGTCCAATGAATTCTACATACATGTCAGATCTCATAGGTTCATTCTATTTTGTTGTATAAGATCCTACTTCTTCTTCTTTGTAACCGAGACCAGTTCTATCATTGTAAGATCATTGATTGTTTATGAGTTCTTCCAATGCCCTTGAGCTATTGGTAGAGTTTTGGATAGTTTTTCCCTTCTTCACTTCCTTACACAGCGAGACTACTTCGGCTTCTAATTCTTCCCTTTCTTGGTTTCTTTCTTCCAACTTATTTTGAAGTGAATTTTCAATGAATTTATGTTCTTCAACTTAAATTTTGAGACCTTGAACTTATTATTCAAGAGTATTGGAATAGATCTTCTCAGCCTTGAGCTCTATTATAAGCTTGATTGCTTCCTTAGAAAATTCTTCTATGGTCAACCCTTCTTCTTCGTTGTTTGATACCTCTTGTTCATTGTGCTTGGCCATAAACAATACTCTCTCATTGGCTTCTTCTTTGCTGTCATTTTCTTGATCAGATGATGAGCTATATTCTTTAGAGAGAAATTTCCTTTTGGATCCTTTCTTGTTGAATTTATCAAAGCCTCTCTTTCCTTTTGAGTTGCCATCACTTCTGTTCGGACGTTTTGATGCGAAATGCCCGACCTCACCACAACCGAAACATATCAATGGAAGTTTACCTTTGAATTTTCCCTTACCAATTCTTGTTTCTCATAAAGTAAGCATATTATTCATTTGAAATACCTTCTTCATCATCTCCATTTTCTTCACACTTGCAGGTGCATGTATTTTTAATTGAAGGTTGTTTGTCCTTATTGGTTTTCTTAGATGCAACGAACGTATTTCTAGATGCGAAGTACCCTCTTCTTCATCAATTTTCATTTCATATGCTATGAGAACTCCATGTAATTCCTCTTTGTTGAGTTTGTCCATATTTGCACTGTATTCTAAGATCGATACCTTTGGGTTAAATATCCCTGGTAACGTTCTAAGAATCTTTCGTATAATAGTCTTCTCGTCAATTGGCTCTCCCAATCCTTCCAGAGTATTGGTTATTTCATCAACGTATTGGAAGTAGGCAACAATGTTGCAATCTTCTTTCATTCTGAGTTGCTCAAATTTTTCTCTATAGATTTGAAGCTTTTCTTCTTTGACATTTGAGTCACCTGCATATATATTCTCAAGCTTGTCCCATACATTTTTGGCGGTCTTACAACCCAACACCTTATGATAAGAAGATTCAATAAGTCCACTGATAATAATATTCTTTGCTTTTGCATCATTTACTAAATTCTTCTTACCTTGTTCATCCACGGTTGATTAAATCCATTTTGAACAGTGTCCCATACTTCGTAACCTTGTGCCAAGAGATAGACCTCCATTCTTCCTTTCCAGAATGCATAATTATTTTCATTAAACAAATTTACACCATTATTGGTATTCTTAGTGACCTCCTTCCAGCTGTTAAACTGCTATTGAAGGAACCAAGCTCTGAAACCAATTGTTGGAAATACTGGGGGGGGGGGTGAATCAGTATTCATTTCAATTAGAGCATTAGTTAATATTCAATTACTATCAGTGTTTTTACAATGATAGTAGTAAACAAAAAGAATACAAATGCACACAATTTTTAAGGTGGAAACCCACTCCGGGACAAAAACCACCTAATGCTTTTCTAATAATTATTTAATGTTCAACTCCAATTGAAAATAAAGCCAACTTCCTAGAATCTAGAAAAGCATTCTTCTCCAGCTCCCACTAGATGGAATCTCCAATGCTCAAGATTCTTCAATAGTCAATTGAATGGATGCCCCAACACTCAATGAGCTATAGTTCAGCCTACCACCACCCTACCACCTTATAGAAGAATAAAAGAAGAATGGACTCCCGTGCCAGGGAAAATGGTCCACTTTACAATGATATAGAATGATGTAGAAGAAGAAGACACACTAGAAAATAATCCCAACTATGACACAACCACCTAATGATAATTCTAGACCTCCCGACACTGCCTCTTCAAATCTTGGCAGATAGAAAATAGTACAATTTTTACAATAATGTATTTACAATGACTTAGTACAATGATACCTTTACAGTGTCTGTATGCAGTGTTGCCCACTTGAGGACTTCATGTGATGAAATTATTGCTATTGTTCTACACCTTGATTATTGCTCTTGTCATGCTACCCTCTGCTGCACCTTGATTTGCTTTGCTACCCTATAAAGGCTGGTCCTTTGCAGCCCTTGACAACACATGATCTATCTTTTTATTGCCTTCTCGGAGCTCGATATTTAATCTCGTGTATGTCTGTTATTTCAAATCCCCAATAAGTGATTTTTAGCCTTGTAATAGTCCTTTGAGTCTTCCTTCCAATGCCATAGGTCTGAACCAGTTTTGTTTCTTCAAGAGAGAGTTATGCCCAATCTCTCACAATTCCCTAATCATGGACTGTTTCATTAGAGCGAACTTGTACGACATGCCACCTATCACTGTTTCTTCATTTGGCTCTGAAATTGATACAACGAAAACTAAAATATGTGCACTATCTTCCACATTTTACAAAATTCCAATCAGATACTCAGAGAGAGAGTTATGACGATTTTACCAAGCTCACTTCTTTGAGATGGATTTCAGGAGCCTTCAAAAACACCGACTTCCGTAGATCATATCTAGAAAAATATTTCACATCTTGATCTGAACTTCTTATAGTAATTTCCTTAGGATTTTGGCTTCGCCTCATAAAAATTTCAGCTTCTAAACCTTCGTAAAACAAAAGTTAGAGTGAAAATTCCACGATGACCTGTTTCAAATAATGAAATCCCTACATAAGGAGGATATGAGGATCACAATTTATATAAATTCTTAGGTTGAGAGGGGCTTCAACAAGTGAACGTGGGAGGGATTTTAGGAGCTTAAAAATTATTAATTATTTACTTTTCAATGACCCATGCGACAAACCTATGGGGTTTTAGCCCACTAACTGGGGTTACAAACTTCAAACATGAGTATCTCTCAAACCGTGAAGAATTACATGGCATGTCATATATCAACAAAAACATCTCAAAAAGTAGAAACCATCAAAAGCATTCTTCAGCCAGAATATAGTAATTTTTTAGGTCAAAATTCCCATGCAATATTGGGGTATCCCCTGGTGCTTCTTAGGTTGACATCAATGAAAACCGCTAATCAAAAATTTAGAAGGAAGAGAGTGAGGATCAGTAATCCTCACCCTAGGGTCATTCAAAAGTTTTGGCTTCCAACAGAAAACCCTTGCAAGTTATATTCCCACTGTCAAAGACTCTTTTTGTTGATGATCTCTAGAGTTGGTCAACATCATACTTGTTTCAATTGATCTTGGCTTTTTCTACTTAGTTATAAGACTTCCTCACTACTGTTGAGTCTAAATATAATGATATTTCCACCACATATTAGCAACAACAACAAAAAATCTCTTTGGTCACAACTGAACCCAAAACAAGTAACGAGGAAGTACATGCCACCCCGATTTCTCATTGATTGGTCTAGATGAGCAACATTGGTCCGATGGGGTGGTATCATCCCAGAGGTAAAAAAAAAAAAAAAACTTAAGGGGAACTATTGGGCTGAATAAGCACTTGTAAATAGTGGCATATCACATTGAATCCATGAACTAATAAGAAAACACTCGAGACATGTCACTCTAGAGGCATTGTTCTAGAAGGAAATTCAAATGTGTAAATGAGAAGCTCTGAGACATAATGGTGTATAAAGTAGAGGTCAAATAATGAATAATCAAAGTATAAATGGCAAGGTGGGTCCATGTGGGACATGTAACATCGAACCACAACATGTGGTGAAAAGAGTTGGAGGGGATAAGAACTTCAAGGACCAGGACATGGTTATATACAAAAGTGAAGACTAAGGGTGCAAAAGATTATAAAATAGTTTTAAGCCCTCGAGGATATAATGCAAATGGCCCCACAAATTTATATTTAGTAGCATATTTTAAAGTTATTTGGGGCTAAAACAAAGTGATTGTGGGTCATTTTTGAAATCCTAAAGCATTAATGGGTTGGTAACTTTGAGATTTTGTTTAGAGGCTTTGTTAAAGAGTTAATGCGAAAACAAATCGATAGCTAAAATTTGGCATTTTATGCCAAACATAAAGTGTGTTGAAATATTTAAGAAGGAAGGCATGAATGAGTTGGTAGCAGGATAGTGACATGGATATATTTAAAAGAAGAATTTAGTGGTTTCGATAAACTTGGTTGTAACAACCCCGGGTTAAGTTTCCATGTAAAAAATATAGGGTCATGGTCATGGGACACGTATTCCAAGCTGAATGGTGGGAAAAACATCCTAGTGGGCGTCACTTTCAGTTTATTTATAGCTAAGGAAAATGGAAAAGGTATTGGCAAAGGTAAAGATGCATTGATTGGCATTTATTTTGTGAAAATAAAGGAAAATAGGAGAAAATGAAAGTGAAGAGACACATATTTTCATGAGAGGGAAATTGAAGGAAAAATGAAGGAAAATGAAGAAAATAGAGATCTCAATGATAAAAAGGCTTCCGAGGATCAGTTCACAATATTTCTTTAGTTCAATATTTGGCATTCTCATTCTATTATCTCTCTATCATACTCTTGCACACGTAGAGAAATCTAGGAGTATTGTTGGAGCATGATTGGAGCACTCCAGTTTTCATTGGATTTGGAAATTAAGGAAAAGGAAAGTGGGAAAGTGCAAGGGAAAAATGAGATCGATAAATACAGTGATGTTTCTTTGCAGGTATCAAGTTTGATGTATGATTTACTTTCTATTTTTTGCATGTATGGTACATGCATGTGGTTTCTCAGTTATGTGTTGTCATTGGCATGGAGGATTGCCTGAATTGAAAATGGTTTTTCCTATCCTTGCCATTCTTGGATGCTCATAGTGTTGTGGTTTTTTCAAATTGTTATTTCTGATTGGTGCTTAGGTTCCTTATGGTTGTGGGTTGAGTTACTAGTTCATGGAGTTATTTGTTGGAAAAAATTCTTTGGAGCCCTAGAATAGCTTAGGTTGAGTTACTAGTCCTCGAGACTTGGTTGGATAAATAATTTGGATCCCTTGTTGAGTTGAGTTACTAATCTTGGAACCTTGGTGGGAAAAATTATCTGGATCCCTAGAAGGTTGTGGGTTGAGTTATTAGTTCATGATGCCATGATTGGGACAAATGCTCTGGAGCCCAAGACAACTTGGGTAGAGACCGATCTAGTTGGTGTTAGTGATGTACGGCCATGAGATAAAATAAATGGTTGAGGGCTGAGGTGGTTTTGCCTCTGGAAGCCTTGGTTTGGTTTTGTTTTGTTTATTCCATGAGATCCAACATTCATGCTTGGAATATGGCACAAGGGTGATTCACTGAAAGAGATATTTGGTTTAGGCCAATATATGGCCAGGTGGTACATGGAAGTTTTGGAATTGGTTGGAATTTTCATATATTAATAAGAGGTATTTTCTATTGTGATATATGAGCATATGTGTTGATCACAATAGTGATATTATGGTGGTGTTTCCATGGTTTATACATTGGTTATTTGTTGGTTTCTATGTTGGTTATTTGTTGGTTATATGTTGATTACAGGATGTATAATGTCTATGTCTATTGAAATGTTTGATGGATATATGAATGGTTGATGAATTAATGGACTAAAAATGTTATTACAAATATTATGAGAGGGAATTTTTTTTTTTTATGATTCTCATATAAGTATCAGACACCCATGTTCAGATATGAATTCATGACCTGTAGATTACATGTTCTCATTGTGTTTGTTGAAATGACTTTAATGGTTAGGCCTGGTAAGGAAAAAAAAATATTAAACTTTGATTGAATGGATTTTTCACCATGTCGATTATGATTCTATAAAGTCTCATTAAGTTTTGGGTAGTGGTCTGGAGACAAGCCCTGAAAATGTGGCATTGATTATGGGGTTGTAGGCTCAGAACTTGGAAATTTGGATGACAATCGCATGGATGTAGTGTTATGCATGCAGCTGGAGGCCTAGTATGGATGTAGTGATATTGTGTCGTACTAGTATGGACTGACTTGTGTAGATGTGATAGCCTCACCTGAGATAGATTGAGGTATGAATTTGATTACGTCATCTATTGGGTTATTTAATATGTTATTTTTACAGTTTGTTTGAATGTTTGATTAATTACATGATATGAGTATGTGTCTATAAGATTGTGTGAAGGAATGATCTTGTTTTAAGAGGGTTTTACTAACACATTATGTGCTAAGACATTGATATGTACTTGAGTGAAAGTGGGAACTAGTTTTAGTATTATGATTAATGATTATAATTTTATTAATATTATGACATGGTTGTTAGTATTGGTAAAGGATAATTTCAAATTAATTAGCATGATATCTTGATCTTTGGAGCATGTTTCTAACATGTGTGAACAGTTGCAGGGAAACATGTTTGGTACTAGCATGACAAGGTAACAGTTGATTTTTTTATATAACTAATAGTTGGGTGATGTGATAACCTGCAATAAGACTCAATTTTAGCAAGTTAAAAAGGGAAAATAAAGGAATTGGGTGAGAATTCTTTTGGCTATGTTTGGAATCTGCAATTCCAAACGAACAAGTGCTTTGCATGAATACATGATTTATTCTTAACCTTAATTTTGTTTGACATTATGTTCATATGTGATATATTTATGAACATTTATATGAAAGCTATAAGAGTTGGTTTCTAGTTATAATTGGATTAATCCATAGAATTGGAATCCTTTGGGAGGTGATAAATGTACGTGTTCACTTATAGGGTAGTGTGCTCGGTATAGTGAGGTAAGGTAACTAGTATGTGTTATATGTATTTATGAAATGAAAATTGTGTTTTTATGGCAGTATGATGCAGGGGGATTGCATGGAAAAGTAGGCTGCCATGAAATATTTAAGAAAGCCCAGGTTGAGATTTTGCTTGGAAGTATTGGGAACCCATGGGGTTGAGTCATGGTATATGTTGAAAGTTTTTTTCTTTTAGTGTTTGGTGATTTTTTTGCGCTTTATTTTTAGTTTTTCTTATGACTAGTGCATGTTCATGCCACTTTGATTCTGGTGTCTTATTGTTATTTGATTTCATGGCTTTCTTCTTGTTTTCTTCTTCTTCTTACCTTTTTATGTTTTGAGGGTCTTGGAATTGGTTGGGAAAGAGGAAAGTCAATGGAGATGGGGGGGAGCTTAATGAAGCAAAATAGGTAATGTAAGACCTGGATGAAGCTGGTGGATGTAAATTTCAGCTGAAGGCAAGAACATGACAGCCAGTTGAATTGGTTGGGTGAATTGGGTAAATAGACGGTGATAGGAAAATCACGAGAAATGTAACAGGTAAAGGTAAATTAAATGGATTGGAGGCATCAGATTCCTTGGTTTTGTTGGTATATATCATTCTCAATGTTTTTCATCCTATGCATGGATAAAGGGAGTTACCTTAACCTTGACCTTATGATATCTATTAATTGTGTTGATGTCTATATATGTATATATGTATGTATGTATATCGTTTATTGACAGGGTTGTCAGGATAATGATTGTTTTATGCTAATGTTTATATGTATATACGTATATTTTATGTTGTTGTATGATAGGGTCGTCAGGCATCATGCTTGTGGAAGAATGATTTCTTATGCAAATGAATGGCATGAAGAGGTTCTTAGATTATGAGGAATGAAGTGGAAAGAGTATCCCTGATAAATATAGGAGGTAATTATCATGTAGATATGACTGATATTATGTGTTTATAATATGTCTATGTTTATGCTATGGCATGTAATCCTGAGGGAGACATAAGAAAAATGAAATTAGTGTGATATACAACATGCTAGAACATGCATGGATAGTGGAAAGACACTAGAGGTAAGGTTTCATGGTACATAAATTATGGTCTATGGATGTGCAGTAATTTTGTGATGTATGTGTTGTACCTATGGTGTTACGTACCTATGGTATGTTGTCCATGCCATATATTCAGTGCTATATATAGATGGTGTTGTGTACATGTTGTATATGTTGTGCTATGTATAGTTGTTTTTTTTACATGTGGTATATGCGATGCTATGTACAAATGGTGTTGTGTGCATGTTATAGATGTGGTGTTGTATACATGAGGTGCAGTGTACATGTTGCGCATATGGTGTTGTGTGTGTGTGGTATTATGTACATATCATACATGTGGTGTTGTGTGCACATGGTGTTGTTTTCATGTTTTTCAAGTGGTGATGTGTACATGTTGTGTAGGTGGTGTCGTGCACCTGTGATGTTGTGTACACATTGAGCAGGTCATGTTGTGTATATTTGGTGTTGTGTACATGTTGTGCAGGTGGCGTCATGTAAATGTGGTGTTGTGCACACATTGTGTAGGTGGTGTTGTGTACTTGTGGTACTGTTGTATCTGTGGTATTGTGTGCATGGCATACATGTCGTGTTGTGTACATGTGGTATTGTGTTCATGTCATACATGTGGTGTTATGTGCATGTCATACATGTTGTGTTGTGTACATGTGGTATTGTGTATGTACATTTTGTATTTGTGGTAATGTGACGTGTGTATTCGTTTTGTTGTACTATGTGTACGAATATGTATTTCATTATACATCGGGTGTAGGTGTATGTGTTGTATGTTGGGTGTAGGTGTATGTGTTGTATGTTGAGTGTAGGTGCATGTACTATGTGGTGTTGTATTCCATGTTTTCTTGTATGTGTGTGGTGTACATTGTATGTATGGGTATGTGATTGAAGAGAAAAAGGAACTGGATGCTTTCCAGGTGTGGAAATTGATTTGGTGTGTGTACGAAACATAAAAGAATAAAGGTATAAGAAAAGGACCGATTGAAGAATAAGTATTAATATTTTATTTCATTTTTATTACGCATGTGATCTATGATTTTGATTTATGATGGTTTTGTTTTGAGCTAATCGGATGTGATATGTTTATACATGATCATTTGATCAAAGAGCTAGTTTGACTTTTTGTGATAGGAAGTAAACAAAATTGTAGGTGTACCTTATTGAAAAGCTAACAATGAGGTCTTATTTTAATTTGTTTCAATTTGTTTGGAATCCAATGAAAATTATGTGCTTGATACAGAAAATAATGGAAAATTCCCAGTCTGGGTGGCTGAAACTAACTACAAGAATAAGAAACAATAACAAAAATGAATTGGAATAGGAAACAATATGCTGGTAAAAAGAATTTAGGAGCAGGGTCATTGTGTGATATTGGTACCTAATAGTGTCCATTGATTTCCAGGAGCATGATATGACTGGTATGATGGTTTTAAGGAAGGGATATGCCTTGGTTTTTGGACCTTTTGATGCGAGGAAACCTCGCTAAGGGATGGATCTCCTAAGGGACTATGTAGCGGACAAGAGGATACCAATAGAACTTGGAAAGTGTGTGACTACATAGAATGGGGTGACCGTATTTCCTGAGGGAATATTTAGCAAAGAAGGGAATGCCAGGGAAATGAATTTGTTTTGGTCATTAGCATTGCTAGATGGAATCAGAAACACATTGGGAGTGTTCCTTGGAACAATGAGACAATAAATTTTCTTTTAGAGGAAAAGTAACATGAGGATAGTAGAATTGTATAATGGATGAACACTTGAATTTGGAAATGGGTTCTGGACTTCCTAGGAATGAGGTGAATCCTAGTACTACTTTTGAGGGTGGAGGTGTGAGCCTCTGAATTCCCTTGTTTACTGATGTGACCATCACATCCTTTTATTTGTTGGTTGAAGAAAATGCGCATATGTATATATGTGTATATTATTGTAAACATTGTATCAAGTTGTGTTTATAAAGCTCAATAGACAATATGATTATTTTCTAGTTGAAGCCAATGTGCATAAGTACATGTTTTTTTCATTGTAAATATTTCATCGAGTTGGGTTATAAATCTCCATAAGAAGTATCATGGTTATTTGTTTCGCATTTGATACATTATAAATATTGCAACAAGATTTGTTATAAATCTCCATAGGCAACATGTTTTGTTGGTTGTAAGCATCATTGAACACCGAGGACAGTGTTATCCCCCAGGGGAGGGGTTTGTAACAAATCTGGGTTATGTTTCCATGTAAAAAACTATAAGACCAAGGTGATGGGACTCGTATTCCAAGTTGAATGGTGGGGAAAACATCCCAGTGGGTTTCAATTTCAGTTTATTTACGGCTAAATAAATTGGAAAAGGCACTAGTAAAGGTAAAGAGGCATTAATTGGCATTTATTTTATGAAAATAAAGGAAAATAAGACAAAAGGTAGGTGAAGAGACACAGATTTGCATGAGAGGCTTTTGAGGATTAGTTCAAAATATTTTGTTAGTTTAGTCTTTAGCATTCTCATTCTATTCTCTCTCTCTCATACTCTTGCACATTTAGAGAATTCATGGAGCATTGTTGGAGCATGCTTGGAGCACTTTAGTTTTTATTGGATTTGCATAAGAAGGCAAAGGAGAGTGGGAAAGCATGAGGGAACAAAGATATCAAAAAATATAGCAAGATATCTTTGTAGGTATCGAATTTATGATATTATTTCCTTGCTAGTTTTGACATGCATGATACATGCATGTAGTTTCTATGTTATGTGTTGTCATTGTCATGGAGGATTGCCTCGATTTATAGTGGTTTTTCCTAGCCATTTCATTTCTTGGATACAGATGGTGTTATGGGTTTTTCCACTTGTTGTTTTTGATTGGTTCTCAGGTTCATTATGGTTTTGGGTTTAGTTACTATATCTTGGATTCGTTTCTGGAACAAATTCTTTGGAGCCCAAGAACAACTTGGGTTATGTTACTAGTTCTGGAGCCTTGGTTGGAAAAGCACTTTGGAGCCCTTGGTGGGTTGAGTTAATACTCCCGGAGCCTTGGTTGGAAAAAATATCTAGAGCCCTAGAAGGTTGTGGGTTGAGTTATTAGTTACTAGAGCCGTGGTTGGTACAAATGCTCTAGAGCCCTATAAAAATTGGGTAGAGACCAATCTGGTTGGTGTTAGTGATGTCTGACCGTGAGGTGGAATCATCGGTTGAGGGTTTAGGTGGGTTTTCCCTGTTTTGGTATCATTTTATTTATTCCATAAGGTTCCACATTCTTTCTTGGAATATCACACGGGGGTGATTGGATGAGAGAGATATTTGGTTTATCCCAATCTATGGTCAGCTGGTACATGGAAGTCCCTAACTAGGTTGGCATTTTCATATGTTAATAAGAGATATTTTCTATTATAATCTATGAGCATATTTATTTATCATGATGGTGATATTATGGCTAAGTTTTCATGGTTTATATGTTGGTTATTTGTTGGTTATTTATTGGTTATATGATGTATAATGTTTATGGCTCTTGACATTTTTGATGAATATTTGAATGTTTTATGAATGTATGGACAAAAAAATGTTATTGCAACCATTATGAGAGGTAATTATAGATTCTTGATGATTATTAGATAATTATCATACCCCCATGTTCAGATATGCATTCATGACCTATATATTACATGTTATCAAGGTGTTTTATGAAATGAATATCATGGTTAGGCCTGGTTAGGTCAAGATTTTTATTCAATTTTGATTGAATGGATTTGTCATCATGTCATTTATGATTCTAGAAAGTATCATTAAGTTTTGGGAAGTGGTCTGGAGACAAGCCCTGAAAATGTGGCATTGATTCTGGGGTTGCCCCCTGAACAAAAAAATTTGGATTGCAATCACATGGATGTAGTGTTATGCATGCAACTAGTGGCTTGCAGTCACATGGTTGTTGTGTTATGTGTGCGATTGAGAGTATAAGTTAGTGAAATAAATATTCAACTCAGGATTTAGGCACTGAGAGTCGTTATTTAGCTTCTGAATGTCCTGTAAGTCTTGTAGGATGTTAGTTTGTGGTTTATAGGTTCAGTTGTTTGCCCCACTTCCATAAGTGTAGCTTGGAGGTCAGTTCATGTCTTAGTAGCTCTTCCTCTCATCTTTACCATAGAAAGCTAGTGAAACTAGGTAGATGTGGGAGTGGTGTTTACATTGGCAATGCTCCAAAATTCTAAAAGTTCTACTAAATTATGAAAAAAATTAGAATGAAGAAAATTAGTAGTTAAGATAAGTTATTTATGTAGATATAGGTAAGAATTATTTGAAGACTTGAAGAGAACATTTAGAAGGCTTGAAAGAATCAAGATAAAGGGAAAATTAATGATTCATGCAAGCATTAAAATACAAGTTAACTAAAGAGGAAAAAACTAAAAATATCATTCTGTTGTGCTATGCAACAACTCCCCCCATTTTTATTTTCAAAATAATCTAGACCTTTGATAAACAGAAATATGGACCCTTCTTAAAAATATATTTTTCATTTTAGATAAAAAATCAAACTCCAAAAACATTATTGCTTTTATTAAATAAAAACATAAAAAAAACAAAAGGAAATTAATAAAACATACTTGTGATTACCCTATCGCAAATTGCATCCTGCATAATCTTTTCTCATTAAAAGATAAGTAACAAAACAACGAAATCTAGATTTTGTGATTAGCGATTGGAGTTTCGGAAGTGACAACATAAATCACACATCGCAAATATATGTTTGAAACTTTAAGCAGACTTTATGAAAGTTCCAATATTGTGGCAACTCCGATTTTGTGATATTCTGATACTGCGATTTTGCGATTTCGTGAAATCGCGAAATCTCATATCTCATAAATAAAATGTAATGTGCTTCATAAAGACAAGTTCAAAGGGCGCGATGCAATAGATTTGACAGATTTAAATAAATGTTTTACGCGAAAATAAATCATGTCAGGAGCTATTAAGTGTGTTTTATCATCCCAATGTAAACAATTATTGATTAGTTACGATTAATTAATGATATAGCTGTTTCTCATATCTTTTCATTTAAATTTGGTCATTTCAATATATTTTCTATCATTTGATCATTATTCTATCTTTAATTGGGAATTTTCTTCAAGATATGTCCATAAGCAAAGTAATGCAGAAACACGACAAACAGATTGTTGTAGAAGTGGAATACATAGAAATGTCGCTGATAGTCTTAGATACGGTCTGTACTACAGATGGAGGTGCTAAAAAGTGGCAAGCTATCTATACTATTCTTGAAGACAAAGAACCTGAAGTAGTGTAGGTTAAAGAAATTGTTGATAATGCAACACCCTCAAATTTACAGTTTAAATATATTGCATGCTCCTTCCTTCATAGGATAGCAACAAGGGCCACTCTTTTACCATATATTGACATGATTAGGTGGGTGCTTGAAAATTCAAAAATCAAGGACAGACAATTAAGAACCGCTAAGAATGAGAGATTAGGTTCTTTCAGAGCTAAAGATTTGAAAGTCATGTACAAGCTACCCGACCAACAAGACATCTATGATAATAGATTTATTGAGAAATTTGCAAATAACAATGAGGACCCTTTCAAGACAATTCAAGGTTGGAGGAAACTGGATAACAAGTTCAAACATGAGAAATCAGGTATGTATCCTATCACCTCACTGGAAAATCCCTACAATTTTGTAGCTTCCATGCTATGCAGATTATATGGTCTCCTTGATAATAACAAATTCTCCATAAATTCACTTCCCTTGATTGATTCCTATGTTAATTCCCACATCATGAGTTGGGAAACCATTATTTCTAAAAATATAGCTAAAGCAATTAATGAATATCACCAGACAAGAGCTTCTTCCTCCAAACCCGTCCCCCAATTTTTCATGAGTGCATATGTTTTCGATGCTATCTGTTTTTCTACCAGTTTTCTAGTTATGGGTTGGAAATGAACTCTAGAGGATCCCACCCCTATTCATTTGATTCATAAAGAGATATGGGAGCATAATTATGCACCACATTTTCACAGGCTATGTTATGGAGTTGTATTACCATTACATCAATTAATGTTTGACAGAGTGGGACCTAGGTTCAATAAGGAAGCCATTTTAGACCTTCAAATGATAGGGAGATGTTTTATTGAAGAATATTTTTCATACATAAGAGTATTTGGAAGCTCACTCCTCCACATGTTCTTCCTTTATATGTTTCAGTTAAATTAATTGTGAGAGCAGTCGCTTACCAAACTGTTGGTAATGGACTTACTAAATCTTTGAAAGACAGTAAAGAATATTTATGGCCAAGTTTACCAATTCAATGTGGTACATTCACCCTCAAAAATTTCAATCATACATTGAAATAATGTCAGAAGATTGAGCTTTTGAAGCTCCCCGTTTTACCCTCAAGGCAGTTAGACCCATAGAAGATTGCTAATAAATTTACTCTGCCAATTAAAATCAAACCTATCATACACACACATGATAGATTTGAAGACATTTTGGAATATATTAGAACTTTCGAAGAAGTTCAAGATATTGTCAAATTGAATCTAAATCCAGAAGAATTACAAAGATTCAATGAGTACAGAGACTAAAGACTTAGACGTATCCCTCTAAATGTCTTGGTTACTATTTATGTAACTGAAACAAGCAAAGAAATAAGAGCAGAACAAAAAGATTCACAAAATCAAAGTGAACTAGATAAATTTTGGACTTCAACTAGCAACACATTGATAAATACTCGAGAGGTATCATATTCAAAGAAAAATATAGAATTTCAGACTCCACAGGGACAAATAGTTTCAGCAAAAGAAATCATTGAAAGTCCTAGAATAATCTCCCAAGATACATAAGTCATTCCTGTGTTTCCTACTAATGAGATTGTTCTGAAGGTGACTGATATCCCTCCACTTGATGTATTCTATAGCCTTGTTCATAAAGCTGTAGTGAGGAAAGAAAAAAAAGAAATATTGAAACACCCCCAGTAAATGAAGTTATGGAAGTTGTATGGAAAGACACTCCTTCAAATCCAATTGAAAATCTGACTCAACTATCACAATTTGCTGGAGCATACACTACTGCAACGATGGATCTATTGGTTCAAGAAAAAGATGATAAAATCATGCAGCTACAACAACAACTAGATGAAGAAAGGAACAACCTGAATCAAAAGGTAGAGCAAAAACTCCTCAAATTTTAGCAAGATATGGAAGTGCTTATGATAAGTCATGAAAATGACTTATCTAGAAAAAACACACTGATTAAAGAATTGAGAGAAGATCTTACAAAATATGAAGGTATTCCTACTGCAGAGGAATTCATAAAATAAGCATTGGCATTAAATTACTTACTCTCAAAACAACAAAACTTGTTTATCTTACAAATGTTAGACATAATCCCACACTTGGAAATCAGTGAACAGTTGACTAATACAGTCATTGACCAGAGAATTGAGTTTAATGAACTCAATACCAAAATTTCTGATGATATTGAATGGCAGGATTCAGAGGAAGGGAGAAAGTCAAGTATCCCAAAGATCAAAGAAACTTTTAAAGATATAATTTTTACTGACTAGGATGCACAGGTAAAAGAGGCAGAATTGGCCATAGCCAGAGCGATAGGTATATCAAATAGTATGGTTAAAATGATTAACCACATGTTGCATACCTCCAGTTTGATTAAAGAAGGAAATCACAAATCGATTCCTGATCTCAGAAATTTAGAGCAAAGTTGGAAAAACACAGGTCAACTCCGAGAATAAATGATTTCTCAGCTGAAAAGGACTGATTGGGAAGCATATTGGCAGCTACTAGTTAAGCCTCATAGTCAAATAATGAAATTGAATTTTTCTCTGGATTCCATACTGAAAATGCAGCCACTTTTATTGATGCTATATTTACTGGGCAGATGAAGACACAGTTCAGGAAGCCTCCACAATTTCAACCAATATCTGATATTTGTGAGCAGAAAAGAATAGCTGACAATAATCTATCATCGAGCATGATTATAAGTTAGTTTTTTTTTAATAATTTCAATTTTAGCAATTAGACACTAGGAATGAGGAAGGTTGTTTGAAACCACCTCATAGGATATTTTGTATATTCTCTTTTTGTAAGTAGTTAATGCAGTATTTAAACCCTTCTCATGCATTTAGAGAAGGGTTGAGAATTTTTATTGAGAACATTTACAAAAAAATGCTTTATTGTAAGTTTGTGGATGCCTTGACAAAATGATGGAACATGGCCTTGTCAATTATATATGATTTTTTTTATCACTGTTAATGCACCTTTTTATTCTCCTAAAGACTAATTGATAGAAATATTGATTGTGGCCTATTATCATTGATCAAATGAACAGGACAGTACACATCTGGTATTATTATCATGTATGCTAAACTCTATTTTAAACATTAGTGATAAGTCTAGCTTTCATGAATTATGTATGAAATGAATTGTTTTTGTTTGAAATATTAGTTGCACTATTGTACGATATAAGGATAGAAATTGATTTGCTTTATATATGATCATCAGAATATATGCGATATGTTTCACATCTTCTTTTGATTAACTATATCACAAAAGAATCATCTTACAAAAGTATTAATTCTATTAAGTCTATGATTGATCTAAATCATCATATACTAAATAGATATCATTCTAGATCGCATAAAATTAACATTATCCCGGTTTAGATTAGATTAGACTTAATTCAAATTTTTGCATTCTAGAATAATTATTTTTTAGTTTTTAGTTATTCTTCCTAAAAATCATTTGAGAAAAACCCAACAATCGTACAAAACCCAAATCTGGGAAACTGGTCCCATTACACCCAGTCGGAGCCACTATCCCAAATGGAAAAGGAACTGCTTTAAGGTTTGGACCAGGTGGTTATCCCCCTTGTTGTTGCCATGGATTTTTGAGGCCTCAACACATTCCAAATTTATTTATAAGAAGAATTGAATTTGTAAGATTGTGGTTGTTAGTGTGTGAGATGGATTGATGTTCTTGTTGTGTTTGGTGTTTTTTAGTTATCATAAGTTTTTGAAAGTGTTTTGATGGTGTGTATGGTGAGTAATTCTAGTTTGAAAATGGAATGAAAGATTAATCATTAAGGTTAGGAAAGTGGTAGCTTGCGGATTAGGGGTTGTATCTCGTTCCAGTAGTAGTTGGTAAATGTTAGGGGTTTGAGCTCCTTTAAGTGGTAGCTAATAAACTTAGGGGTTGTATATCCTTTCACTTGTAGCTAATAAATTAGGGAGTAGTAGATTCCTTCTAGTCATATTAAGAGAAATTTATAACACCAAATAGCATCTTGCTTTTTTGAAGTAAATTGAATAAATAATTTGAAGATATTGTGTGTATTATGTTGATTATTTCCATGCTTATCTAAATTAATTACTAACGTATTCATTTATTTCCTAATATCTTGTGTAAGGAAAATAAATTTTGAAATTCATACAATATTGATTCATCCCCCCAGTATTGTATTGATTTCTAACAAGCACCCTCTTGATATTAAGTTATCTTGCATATGTCTGCAACTTTGACCACGTCGTTCCCTTGATGTCATTCCTTCCTAGGTTTTCTTCTTTCAGTGAAAACGATCAGTCTAAGGATTTTTTTTCCTAGGGTTTTGTAGTTTAATATTTTTTGTAGGGTTTACAAACCGTAGATGCTTCAATATTCAAAATTTAAAAGATCTGTCATCTTCCATATTGCAAACATATTCTAGATTTTGCAATAAGACCCAATTGAATAGAGGAAATTATATTGTGTTTGCACCTCATGATCTCTCTCAACATCAACATATATTATGAATAAAAATAGTTGTAAGGCTCTATCAGACTTGAGGAGGAAACTGATTTTTCCAATACATGACTTTTTATCTTTAATTTTCAACAGAATTGATTTTTCTTTCTTGAATGAGTTCTTTTCCGTGTATTTCAACATTCTAAAAACTATCTCCTTGAGGCAGTCTTGGTATTGTGCTTACAACATAGATCTGAATCTTTCACAGACTTGTTCCACAAAGAGGATTTTGAACTATTGGACATACCAAAGAGAGTTTGGATGAGTTGAAAACTTTGATTCCATGGATTCAGACTTTTGGTTATATCAAATCTACAAGTGTTTTGAGGATTAGCACAACCTTTCTTCCACTAAATCAAACTTCGTTTATTAAGATTTTATTTATGATAGTGATATGTCTTTCATTTTCTTTCAGAAACCGAGTTTTTATAGTTCAAGAGTGATATAGTTATTCAATATGTCATACCAGTTATTTTATAAGATACAAATAAACTTGATGTCCATAATGCAACTTTTTCAAATAAAGGTACTTCCATATTTTTAGAGCTATAGTAAGGATCACAAAATAATTACTTGAATTTTTGCTGAGGCAACTTTCCTTTTATTCTTCAAATTTTATCAAAGTAATTTTATTAATTTTTGCATTTGAGACTTCTTGAGAGGCTTTCGACCTTTAGTATTCTTTTACAATTAGATTTGAGTTTATTGTAACCTTTCCTTTCTGAAACAATCTATCAAGGTCTATTTTTCCAATCCCACTAAGGCTTTTAGAATTATAAACCTTTTGAGGTAACTTTGGTTTTAGGAGTTGAATTTTAATTTAATGTATTTTTCTTTGAGGCCTCTTCATACCTAAGAAAATATTTATGACTTCAATCTAAGAGATTTTTCCTATTAAGAATAGATTACAGAAAATGTAAGAAGGTATAATTCTAGACCTTCACATAGAATGGATTCCAAATACTTTGCATCACTCATATATAGAACTAGGATATTATGATAGAGAATATTCCTTTAAGTGAAGTTAAAATATCTCCATAGACTTTAGATTAGCCGCAAGATTCTGCCACATGATTCATATCATTCCACATTGAGAATGGCTTCAAAAGTTTAGTCTCCATTACTTTGTCCTTCATTTCTTCAAAATAGAGATATTTGAGTTCAGATCCATGCGCTTTAGGAGTGATACAAATGTCTATTCTGATGGTGACCTCATGATACAAGAAAATTTTTGTGGATATATTCTTTAGATTTGATTAAGAATCTTGGACTACTTATATTTGAAAATATATCTTGAACTAGTGTAAGAATGACTAGCTTTGATACCATGTTGAAATTCGAGTGCAATCTAGAATTTTTTATCATGACAATTAATTATCACTGATATATATTCTTAATTCTAGCATTTAATTTTATTCAGGTATGTGATCAAGAAATTATACAATCAACTACATAAATAAAGTAGATATCATAGTGCACAAGAGAAAATATAGACCAAAAATTATGCCAGAGGCTAGGGAAAAAACCACAAGGGAGTAAACCCAAAAATCCTTTCCCTACATAATCTTTATCAACAAGAGAAATACAAGTCACATCTCACTAGACTAAATCAACCCTCCATAAATAGCCCAAACTCCACCACAAATCTATCCACAAGGTATTCAACAAGTCTAGCACATGTTTATCCTTAGATCCCATCTCCCACACACATATATTGCCTAAGGTAGCTCATATTCCACAGCGAAAATAGTTCTCAAGTAGATCAAATTATCACAAAGAAGAAACTTTTTATATCCATAGAAATAACCTCTTCAAAACATCGTATTAATGCCTCAGACATGATAGTTCGAACTGATCAGAACTTAGCGTTTGAAATTGTTAGTATGGATTCTTCGTCGAAGTGTACGAAAAAGAACCACTTTAGCTACGCATAACTAATAGCCCTAACACCAATAATGGCTGCAAAACATCTTCAGATCTGCAGTTAGTAGTTAAAGTGCTGCAACAAACAGATCTATAAATGGAAAGACATTAAGCAGTTAAGTAAAGAGTTTGCTCCATGCATCCAACAGACAAGACAAGAACACGATTTTTTGAATGAATTTTTATATTATAGGGCACCTGGGAGGAAACAAGAAGGTGTATCCAGATCTCCTCAATGGGATGGGTTCTTTGTAGTCCTCAGCACTTCAGATCTAAGTTTTCTCTCTCTTGTAGATAAAAAACCCAATGTAGAAGGTAGAGCTCAATGGGAGCAAAATGGCAGAAGTGAGACCAAGTGTATAGATCCAGAGTGATCTAATAGGCAACAAAAGGTGAAGAATGATGGGGAAAACCCTCCTATTTATAACAAAATATTGGGTCCTTCTAGATCTTGGTGCATGATTAAAATAATGTTAATCACATCTAGGTCCACCTCTATGGAATATTTTATTATTATTTGTTGGAGGGAAAGGGTGTTTGACTTGGGTCAAATCCCTTGATTAGTGAAAAATAAATAAATAAATGATTTATTTATCTTTTTAAGGAAGTGGTTGGGATATAATCAAATAAATAATGATTTATTTGATTAATGGTAGTTGATTTGGTCATATTTAACAAGGAATATTATTAAATAATTATTCCTAGAAAATAATAAGATAACTATGGGTTTATCTCATTAATTTCTTTGTTTTTGGGTTAAACATGACTGGGAATAATAATTAAATTATGGTTTAATTAATTGTTCCTTTTGGGGTTTCCTAATTAACATAGTGAAAGCAGTTTTACTTGGGGTAAAACTGGTCTTACATGGTGTACTTGGGTCCATCTAATGATGAAGAGTTAGATGACCAAAAGATGGTGTAACGGTGCCCCCCGGCGTCAGTATCGAGAGAAAATCGTATGACGAAGTACGTTGTCCAGAAAGACAATCACTAGACAACCAAAAAGAGGTATCTCGAATATTAATAGAGGTAGATAGTGTCTTGAAGGACTAGACCCTGCTGAAGGACTAGACCACGAGGAGACGAGACTCGCAGTGCAACAAGTCTCTGTTATGAGGAAATTACTGTGCTAAAGGCGGGGAGAGCATACTATGCCCATGGTGACAAAGTAAAAAGAATAGTGTGTGTCCAGTAAACAGGGCCAAGACCATAAGAAATACGGTAGCATAATCAAGGGCCAGATAAAAATACAATGAAGAGTCTCACATACATGTTGTGCCTGGGATAACAGCCAGGACTAGTACAATAATATCTGAGTACATGAGATAAATACAACCTAAATGCCCCCTGTAAATGGGGAAGGGCTCACAAAATCTGACTGATACATGCAAATCATAGAGGTGCTGCAAGTGGCTAAGGCCAACATCATCAAAATCTGGAGTGGCATCAAAGGCTGCAATGAAGAGGTCATCCGGGCATGTGGGGGGCTACCTGCAGGGCCACCCCCTCATGAGGGCTGAGACATCTCACACACGCCCGGGAATCATCAAGAGCTGCTGCTGGGTCACTGGACTGTCCGGTATACGAATCTCGATCATGCTGAAAGGAGCTGGAGAAGCAACCAAGTCAAAGGGAAGTGAGAAATCCCCCTGCCTGATCCGAGGCACCGAACAAAAGTGGAAGCTGGAACCAAGGTACACGTATAGACCTTGTACACGGAATAAATGTACTGATGTCGACAGAAGGAGGTCCGCCGTAGGTGAGGCAATAAGAGATCCTCAACTAAGGCACGAGAGAAGAACAATAGAGCGACGGACAGACTGACACTAATGATGATGGTGGAAATGGGAAGGATGGAGTGGCGAATGGACGACTTCCCTTGTTAGAGCATAAAGGGCATGAATGACATGGCAGCGACTGACACAATATGGAAAGGGATAGGGGACAGTGGGGCTGAAGGTCATGATATGCGACACAAGAGAGGAACCAAGCAAAAAGGAATGGAGGGCTATAGTAGGGTAGAAAAGGCCGCGGGATAGACTCCATGAATGCAATGATGACTCAACTCGGATGCTCTAAACAAGGGTGACATGATAGTGCTGCCACACAGTAAAGGCCCCAATGGGGGACCAAGGAAGCATGAGTACAAGGTGGGTACTCATGACGAAAATCGACACGAACATGGACGAGTAAGGGAGCGATATGGTGCCCCAAGTACAAGTGTCGTAAGTGAGGAAATTCAATTTTAAGGAGTAGTGAAGTGACCCTTCGTGGAAAAAATGTGTCCGGGTGAAGTATCAAATCACCAAAAACTAAGTAAAACCCATTTGAGAGCTTGGTGAGATCTAACTAGCGGTGCTGACGGTTCGTCGAACGGGGCTACGGTGTGGTCGCAGCAGTTGAAAGAAGAAACATGGGTTCTCTTTTAATGAGGCAGTTTTCCCTCCAAAATCATTCATTTGCTATTGTTGCTGTGGTGAATGTGGAGAGGAGAGAAGGCCCTAAATCTTGCGGCGAATGTAGCGGACAAACCGACCGTTGGATTCGAGATCTGTCAGTTGGAGGTAAGAGGCCTAACCTTGCTCTTGCATTTTGATGGATTAGATTTGCAGTTTAGGGCCCAACACCCCAGAAACAGCCCCTCCCTCATCTCTACGGCCGGGTCGCACTTTTTGGGGCAAAAAGTGCGACTCAGGACGCAGGTTTGAGGGCAAAAAGTGCGACCTGGTCCAGAAAATGGCAGAAAACTGCGACCTGGGAGATGAGGGGGGCTTGGTGCTGTTTTATGGCTGGGAGTTGGGTTTTGGTGTGTGGTTATGGTTTTCCCGATCTGTACCCTGAAAAAAATAATGTGTTTGTGCAGGTATGGCAGAGTTGCGGGTCAACTAGAGGGAGAGGGATCTGGAAACACTTCGGACAGAGATCCAGGCGGATCAGGGCGTTCGTCGTGTATTGGCCAGATTTGGGGTTCTCAAGTTTGTGGAGAACCCGTTGATGAGAGCAGGGGAACCATTACTGGCCCGGATTATCAGTTATTGGGATCCAGATCAGGAGATCTTTGTAGTGCAAGGGCACAGGATCGAACTGACGGTCCAGGATGTGTACTTCCTGACCGGCCTCCCACCACTGAGGATCGTGGGAGACACACAGCCAGTGCTGCCGCGGGGGCGGCATATCATGGAGTTCGTGGAACGCCATTGTCGACCGGGTCTTCAAGTCAAGGGGACTCGAATATCGGTCGGGGATCTAGAGAGGCTAGAAACCCGTGCAGTGGCCGCAGCTGTGCTGCAAATCCTGGGTAGCCAGGCGTTCCATCACATCACCGGTGGGCAGATGATGATAGTGGAGAGTGTGTTGGGTGGGACCTACTTTGGGTGGGCCCAAATGATGTTGGTGGCGCTAAAGCGACAGTTGTCGCTATGTAGGCGGCAGGTGAATCATGATTGCTCATATGGGACTTTATTGTGCACCTTCTTCTTTGAGAAGATCCCGACCTTGAGGCCTCGTGTGCAGCTTCCAGATGGGGGCCCGAGAGAGCCCAAGATGCGTCGTTGGGGACGACTACTCTGCAGAGGAGGAGGAGGGGCGGTCGGGCGAGTGTTTCGACCGGAGTTTTTTGCCCATTGGGATCAGATGCCGTTGTACATAGACGACTACCCGTATAGTGGGATGAGCTACTGTGGGGATCCGGATCTGCCACTTCCGTCTGGTCGAGTCTGGGGGCCCGATGGTAAGTGACAAATTGTTATTCTTATATGGGCATGTTAAAGTTTTTGAATAGTAAATAATGATACTGATTCAGGGACTTTTGGTATGCAGATATAGCACCGGTAAAACTGGCCGGATATATGGGACGACCGGCAGCGTCTGGAGCTACAGGTCCGAGTGGGTCGAGAGCAGCGCAGAATGAGGATGCAGCCGCCCTACTGGAGGACATCCGCCGTAGATGTGAGCAGCTTTTGACCGGAGTATTGGAGCACGGGTGGCAGGATTTAGACGACCAGTACATAGAGCCATGTGTTGGTCTCCCCTCGGAGTGGCGAGGTATCATGCGGCGCATGGCGATGGCTGGTCAAGCTATGCGTGATCTACATGTTGCAGGGGCAGAGCCATTGGCCCGAAAGCCTCCAGATAGTGATTAGGGGCATATGGTGCCCCCTCTGATGTATGTAGGGGCAGGTGGTGCCCCCTATAGTGTATGGAGGGGCATATGGTGCCCCCAGTTGTTTTTTGGATTTTGTTTGTAACATGTTGTGGGCATGTCGTATGTATATGTATGGAGGGGCATATGGTGCCCCCAGTTTTTGGAACATGCTATGGGCATGTCATATGTATCAGAGTAGATGGACTCATCAATATATGGTTTGCGACACATATTATGGATATGCATCGTCTTTTGATGGTTGATGTAATGTTATTGTCTTGTATGAATTGTGTGTGATAAATGCCAATCTTATTGTCACATGGTTTGCAATACTATCGACGTAGTGATTCTGGTCTCTGGGTACATGGTTGAAAGTTATGGTTTCAAACGCACGTATTAAGACTTTCACTCGTAAATAGCGTCTAAACAGCACAGGGTTATGCACATGATAAACACCATTTAGTTGCATTACAAGAAGCAGGGAATCCAAACGAACGTGCAGATGGCGGATGCGATGCAACAAGGCATCGGCTAATAGGCCACGCGCTGCATCATATTCGGCCTGATTGTTGGTGGCGGAACCAATGCATACCCCGTTAGACAGAACGAGGTCATGCAAGGGGGTGAAGATGGCCCACCCTGCCGAGGCAAGATTCCTGGAGTAGCGACTTGCACCGTCGGCGTAACCGATAAAGGGTGTGGACGGGGGGTCCTGCAAAATGGTGTGACAAGACAATAAATGAGGGGATGAAAGGAAATGACGACAGCGTGAGGGTACAGAAGTCATCGAGCGGTAATGGCAAGAGGAAGGGGCAGGATGATCAAGACTCAAACAAGGTGGTGTATGAGAGCTATCGAAAACATGGCGAGGACTCGGGCTGCGGAGGTCAACAGGGACACAAGTGGAGTGATCTCGAGTATCAAAAGACACAACAGGGGAGGCTGCGGGCGGGCTAGGCTCCGAGTGTTGTGCAGAGGAGGATAGGTAAAGAATGGTGACTGTAGACTCCGTCATCTGAACATCAGGGGGGGGGGATGTGGATGGGAGCGGGGGGATCCTCAGGCTGGCCTGAAGCATACTGCGCGAGAATGGGAGAGGCGGATTGATTTTGTTCAACCTCATACTCGCGGATCACCTCAAGGGAGGCACGGTAATGTGTCAGGTGAGGACAATAATGGGAGTAGTGGCCATGGATCCCGCACAAAGCACAGGGCTTGTTGGTGCGGAGAGTCTTGGGGTTCTTGGGGACGGTCGAAGAAGGAGTGGGAGTTTCGGGGACCGTAGTGTCGGGGAACGCGACGTTTACCATGGGTCGGATACGAGGTAACTCGGGACAAGCATGGGTGGCATGACCAATGACATCACATAAGGCACAAGGCTTCGCGGGCGGAGAAGGAGCCGGGTCGGTCGTGGTGGTTTGGTCGTTGGTGGCCCTTTTGCGGGCTTTTCCTTTCTTCCTGGGAGCCGTCACAACAGGAGAAGGGTCCTGTGGAGGTGCTGGGGGCACAGTGGCTATGGAGGAAGCGAAGGGGACCAGTTGAACCGGTGTCAAAGCCATGTAAGGTTTGGGGTGACCAGGGGGGGTGGCGGCTGGGGGATCAAGGTACCAAACTGGGATGCCCAAGGTCAAGTTAGGGAGGGAGAGGGTGGCCATGACGGGGACAGAATATACTCCGGGAGGGGGAGCTAGGAAAGGGATCTGCCCAGCAGGGAAATGACCAGGAGGGACGGCTCCGAGATGGTTAAGGCCAGGGGGAACTGATCCGGGAGGATAAAGGGGTTCAGGGATACCAGTTGTAGGGGAAGGGCCAGAAGGAGGAGGTCCGGCTGGCTGAGATGAATGGCTAGGAGTTGGTTGCGGAGGGCGGGGGGGAGGTTGTTGACTAGCCGAGGTAGGCCGCTTATGGGCAGCCTGAGACGATTGCATCATGCAAACATTCGACAAGCTGGGATCAGTGACCGAAGGAGGGGGAAGATGAGGGAAAGTACCAAGCAAGATGGAATCTTTGTAGACGCCGGGGGAGACACTGGTCAGAGAATCGACAGTTTGCTTGTTGGCTACAGAAGAGATGGTCGTCTCGGAGGAGGTCTGAGACGACGGCTCATGATAAGATAGCTGGTCAATAGTGACTATCTTCCCATTGTGTGGGAAAGACATCTTGCGGAAAACCGCGGATGGGACAGCAGACATGGCGTAGGTGTAGCTTCACCCCAATAGAATGTTGTAGTCTAGAGGGGCATCAATGACTTCGACATCAACGCAAACGGTCTTACCGGCGAGGGTGATGGGACAGTTACGAAACAGGCCAATAGGCTGGGAGGCATGACCGTCCCATGCTCGAAGGGTGATCGTGGAAGGGGCCAGCTCAGGGGATCCGAGTTGTTTCCAAACCGAAGCGGACATCACACAGGTGGATGCCCCCTCATCAATTATACACTGGGATACAGTGGCGTTCCGGATTTTGACTGGGATTTGGAAAGCAACGGAAGGAGGGAGAGGAGGATGGTCCGATTGAGTGGCGTCAAAAACAATCATTTGGTCGTCAGCAGGATCAACATCGCCCACGGCAGATAGTAGAGCCTTCCTTTGAGAAGGGCACGACTGGAGGAGTTCCAGTGTAGAAATGGCAGCAGGGGATTGCGCCAAATCATCTACTATACTGTACGATTGAGCGGCTCGATCGGAAGCAGCATTTCGGCGTAATGGGCCCTTTGGAATCTTTGGATGAACCTCAACTTTGGGTTGAGGGATGTGCAAGGGGCCACTGGATGTCGAAAGAGGCTCTGTAGAACCTGAAGATGGAGGCTCGGGGGCAGACTGAGCAGGAGGCTTGGGGTACTAGCGAGACCGAGTTTGAAGGTGAAGGTCGACGGCAGGGGAAGGATCGGAGCGCATCATAAGGATCTGATAATCAGAGGAACCAGAAAGGGACGAGGGGGTGGCTACATGGCTGTCGGGGGGTTGGGTAGCCACGAATCCTTGGTGAGGGAAAGGATCAGTGAACACAGCTGGCTGGGTGGTGGCCACATTAGGAGGAGCATGAGGGGAGGCGTGTTGTCCGCGCAATGTGGCTTGAGACTCCCACATCTGTCGCATCTGGGGTAAGAGAGGAAAATCGTGAGTGTAGTGACCGTAAACACCGCAACACGAACAGGGCTTGTTTGTGCGAAGCTGCCTGTCCGGCCTGGGCGGAATGCCCTGAGGCTGGTTGCCAGTGTTAGGGTCCACACCGAAATTGGGTCCTCGGTTACCGGGGGCGGATGTGTTCTGGTTGCCTTTGACCTCTCGCCTTCTTTGAGAAGAAGGGGGATTATTCACGCCCTACTGTGCAAATACTTTCCCTGGAGGAGGCTGTAGGTGCTGTTGCTGGGGTTGAGGAGGCACGGGAGGAGGAAGCGCATATGCTGGAGGAGCTGGCGCACCAGGCTGTGGATAAGGGTAATGGGTAGGGTGAGCAACATTAGGGTAAGCAGGAGGTTGGGCAAAGGAGGAGGCATACGTATACGGATACATGTTCTTGATGAAGGTAATGTGGTCTTGTGGCCTCCTGTGGCCATAGCTCATGAGAGGGTGAGCAGATGGGTGGGAAAGAGATCCAACAATACCGTCGGCGGAATGAGATGCCCCCGGGGCGTTAGCGCCACCGGGCCTGGGGATGTCAGGGAGAACGGTATAAACATAACCAGATTGAGCGTAGATCAGGTCATATTTTAAAGCTATTTGGAGGGCGACTTCTTCAGATTGAGGAAAGTGAGAGGCGACATCTTTGCCGATGGGAGACGGGAGGGTGCGAAGGAACCAGTCCATGTAAACCCGATCTTCAAAGGGAGGGGCTCGACATAAGCTCAGTCTTCGTCGCCATTCCTGAACATGGGCAGAAAGGCGTGTGGAAGAGGATTGCTTAAATGAAGTCAAGAGCTCCGTACCAGTGTCGTATCGGAGAGGGAGCTGGAAGTACGACAAGAAGGCTTGGGCAAGAGTCTCGAACGTGGTATGGGAGGAAGTGGTCTGTTCGACATACCATTTAGAAGCTTCGCCGGTAAGCGTGCGTTGGAACAAACGAAGACGGATGGAGTCATCAGTAATGGAATTGGAGGAACACCACATGTGGAAAGACCGGACGTGATTGGTTGGATCTTCTCCATTAAGGCCCTCGAACTTAGGGATATCGGAGGGCAGCTTGGTGGGCATAGCGAGCCAGGTAGCATTGTGGTGAATGGGATCATTAATCAACTGATAGAAATCGGGGAGGCTGAGGCCTGCAATGTACGACAGCACAGGGGTGGCCGGGGTAGTGGTTGTGACGGTTCCGCTAGAAGTAGGGGGGGGGCGGCATTGGGCGGCCCGAAGCCGGCGCGTTGAGCCGAGTCGGGGTATAGTGGAGGGCGGGGCTTGGGGGAGGCTGTTTTCCGACACAGGAATCGAGGAGGAGTCGGTGCGGACTCGAAGAAGGTGGAGCGGCTCGACGACGACGGTGCGGAGCAGGTCGATCAACCAGAAACTGAGGGTAAAGGCCAAGAAGTCTCCGGGAACGGCGCCTTGGGGGCGCAATGATGACAGGAAGAAGGAAACCGACAAGGGCAGAAAGGGACAGAATCAAGGAAGGTCAAGGGCAGATAAGGTGCGGTGACAATTGATTTTAGAGTCTTTGCCAGGCGGTGTTAACCAGGCGCTTCTTCACTTAGGGTCAGTGTGTGGCGTGCGTTAATTTTTAATTTTTAAACCCTTTCCGTTTTGAGAGCAAGAAAAAAGTGTGCTGCGTAGCTGAAAATAAACCTACGGTTAGAACGGGGAATAAAATCTTATAATAACGGAAATACTTTCATTTACATGCCATCAATATCTAACAGAGGTGATGAGTTCTTTCTCACAACTATCACAAAAAAAAAAACTAGGAGCACCTGTAACTCCCAGCAGATCCCTGAGCCCAGGAGGCCGAGGTCTGAGGTGGCATGACAGTGTGATCACGACGAGAGACGAGCAAGGTGGGCACCGGAAAATCGAAGCTTAGGAGACGGGCGCGGAGGCCTTCGGGAAGGAGGTCCAAACAAAACGACGAGAGGTGATTTGAAAGGAAAAGAGGTTGATTTCGATGGATCTGGAAGTGAGGTCACAGATCTGGAAAAAGAAAGGGCTGAAGCTCTGAAACCGACGGCTGAAACAGCTGAAACTCTTCCACAAAAAGTGGAGGGTACTAAAGCCCTAAGGAGCTGGGTTCCCACTTAGATGAGTAAAAACAGATCAGATCTTGGTCGGGCGGAAATTTGAGACGAGGAAAATTTGGAAGACCACTGGCAGAAGGAAGGCTGCGGCAAAACCTGAAGAAGTGCGGAAAAATCTGAGGAAAAACGTCGAATTCGCAGTTTAACACGATGCGAGTTGGTCGCGAAAACGGTGAAAAGTGCGACACGGGGGTTGGTCGGGGTTTAGGGCAAAAGTGCGACCCCCACATTCCGGTTGTCTCGACGATTTTGAGAAAAGTTGCCGTCTCGATTGCGGCTGAGTCACTTACTCGCAATGAGACGGAAAACACACGGAAGTTAGAAATTTTTAAGTTTTTAGGGTTTTATGTAGAAGAAAAATGACATAAAAGAGGAAAACTAGCGCTGAAAAGAAACCCTAGGGTCTGAAGTAGCTGGATATGCAGGAATAGGAAAAACGACAGCGGTCGTAATTTAAAACCCAGTGGAGTCGCCATTTGTTAGTATGGATTCTTCGTCGAAGTGTACGAAAAAGAACCACTTTAGCTACGCATAACTAATAGCCCTAATAGCAATAATGGCTGCAAAACATCTTTAGATCTGCAATTAGTAGTTAAAGTGCTGCAACAAACAGATCTATAAATGGAAAGACATTAAGCAGTTAAGTAAAGAGTTTGCTCCATGCATCCAACAGACAAGACAAGAACACGATTTTTTGAATGAATTTTTATATTACGAAGGAACTGCACAGGAGGAAAACAAGAGGGTGTATCCAATTCTCCTCAGTGGGATGGGTTCTTGGAAGTCCTCAGCACTTCAGATCTAAGATTTCTCTCTCTTGTTGGTGTAGAAGACCCACACAAAGAATGGAACTCAAAGGGAGCTCACACAACAAATGGCAGAAAATGGTGACCAAGTGTATAGATCCCGAGTGATCTAATAGGCCACAAAAGGTGAAGAATGGTAGGAAAAACCCTCCTATTTATAACAAAATATTGGGTCATTCTAGATCTTGGTGCATGGGTTAACTAGATCTAGATCCACTTTTTATGGAATATTTTATTATTATTTGTTGGAGGAAAGGGTGTTTGACTTAGGGTCAAATCCCTTGATTAGTGAAAAATAAATAAATAAATGATTTATTTATCTTTTTAAGGAAATTAGTTGGGATATAATCAAATAAATAATGATTTATTTGATTAATGGTGGTTGATTTGGTCATATTTAACAGAATAAATACTTTAAATAATTATTCCTAGAAAATAATAAGATAACTATGGGTTTATCTCATTAATTTCTTTGTTTTTTGGGTTAAACATGACTGGGAATAATAATTAAATTGTGGTTTAATTAATTATTCCTTTTGGGGTTTCTTAATTAACATAGTGAAAGCAGTTTTACTTGGGGTAAAACTGGTCTTACATGGTGTACTTGGGTCCATCTAATGATGAAAGGTTAGATGACCAAAAAATGGTGTAACACAAGCTATTAAGCTTACACCAAAGGAACCTGCTCTGATACCAATTTTTGAACCCTTATTTAAACTGAGAGGGGGGGGGGTTGAATCAGTTTAATGCATTAATGTTCTTTTAAAACTTTTCATTAAACTTTATTAACACCTTCATTTCATGATCAACATAATATGTGAGCAATCTTTATTTGTGAGAAGAAATTAATAAGCAGATTAGATAATGTACCAACAGTCTTAATATGTGTGTAGCAAGTATTAATCAGAATAGATATACCCTATCAACACATAGACATCATGCACATAGACACCAGATATAAGTGGAAACCCATAAAGGGAGAAAACCACATCTTATTAATGTTGTGATGCAAAGGCAAGCTCCAACTCCCTCTCACCACTGATTTTTTGTAGGCTCCAACCCACATGAGGCTCCTACCTCAATTCTGCAAGCTACAACTTGCAAGGAAGCTCCAACTCCCATCAATTTTCTGCAGGCACCAACCTCCAGGAGGCTCCAACCTCAGTCAGCTACAACTGAAATTTTATCAAGCTACGACTTGATGTGGAAGCACCAACTCCCATTTATTTTCTGCAGGCACCAACCTACAAGAGGCTCCTACCTCAGTCAGCTACAACTGACATCTATCAAGCTACAACTTGATAGGGAAGCTCCAACTTCCTTACTCTTTCAAAAGAAAACACTTGCTGATTTACCTTAGATATCAGCTCTGTTCTGTTCCTTCTTTTCTGCTGTCCATCAGTCCTCATATCTGCCCTGTATCATCTCTGCATCTTCTCAGTCCTCTATAAGCTCCTCCTTCTTCTCTGACTCACTGCTTCATTTCTTAATTCTCTAACCTCACTCTCTAACATCTTATGCGTATCAAAGTGATATCATTTATAGAGTTTGCCTCATGAATGTTTTTATTCCACAGGGAATTCGAAGTGAATAGCCCTGAATTTTTTCTTTATACCTTCTCATTTCTTTGTCCAACTCATTCAGAAAAATATAGCAATTTTTATACATTTCAGTTTTTCAGTGGAGTTTTGTTTTCCTATCGGAGACTTGCCAATGTATCACAAACAATATAAAACAATTAAAAACTTTTACATTCATTTTTTTTCAATTACATATATCAATTTCACTTAGTCTTCTTTCCAGCACTTAGCTTGTTGGTTTTGTATTTTCTGTTGCTGTCAGGTAACTATTCTACCTACCTCTTCTATTCACTGCAATTTTTTATCTGCAGCTGTCATGTAACTATTCTGCATACTCTCCTGCTTTTTGTGCATGTATACTTGTCAAATTCATTCATGTGCATATTCATGTTCACTGTGTATGTATACCTGTTGAGCCCACATTTTGATTCCTTCATCACGGAAACTTCGTTTATTAACTAAAGTAATTTGCCTGAGATTCTTCTCTTTCAATTTATCCACAGATGAACATTATAAGCCCTTTCATTCTTATGTTCTGGAAACTATAATATATCAAACATAAGTATTTTCTCTTTCATTTAAAATTAAACATCTCTTACTGTTGTTTTCACACGTATATAACTTTATATAAAGCCAAATTATGACTCTATGGTCTGGTAACATATATTATATCAGATATCAGTCTTTGCATGGGTTAACACTTTACAACCCACCATATGATAGTATTTCAGCCCACAATTCAATCATGTGGAAAATTCACACTCATTGGAACTAACATTCGGGCTTCAATCTAATGTATTGTAGCTTATGTTCACACATATGGCCCACACTCATTTCATACAAGCTTCACTTTATTACATAATATATATACCTCGACATACATTACACCTTCACAAAGATTCGGATCAACACTCAGGACTTTGGCAATCCGCCTCATCAATCTTAACTCAACCATAATATATAACATATATTACGCTTCCCATTCAAACATTATGGTAAAACCCACACCTTTTATTTGATTTATTTAAAAGCCAACCTTTTCTTATGCTCCGATGTGATGAGCCTCCTCCAGAAATTTCCGATTGCGATTGCTCCTCTTGCGATGGTTCCGATGCAATTAATCGCAATCGCAAACCTCAATAGTATGTGCCGATGTCCTACTTTTACTCCTATACGATTGATGCCTTTGTGATAGACTCGATGCAATTAATCACAATTGCAGCTTTCAATAGTATGCTTCGATGTTCTGTTTTACTCCAATGCGATTCGTGAGGGTCCCACCTTATAATATTTGGTTTGTTTTAAACCCGAAGTATCTCCATGACGCATATATGTAATGGTCACTCTTATCAATACTTATTTGAATAACATTCATATATGCTCATTAACATATATCCTCCCATATAGTCGAGCCCACATATGTTTGATACCCACTTATTCCAAAGTCCACACCTTTAATTCATTCCAAATGAAAGCACCCTTTGAACAGTCTAGCCCAAAAATCCTTGGATTAATCACAACGCACTATAATAATGGCCCATATTACCTTTTACACATATAGATATGATGTGCCAACATATAAATCCAATTATACAAGGTTCGACTCTTGGATTAATTCAACTAATCCAACACATTAACTTTCGACTTAACACTTGTGATATTAACAAATGATTCAAAACCTTTAGACAGACCTGCAAGCACTTATAACATTTCACCATAGCTTATAACGTTAACATGATGTTTTATATTGCATTGCATTTCAAGGGCCCCACACATAACTATTCAATAGTGTTAAAACTGATGGCATACCTTGGCTTATCCTCCGTGCAAGTCACCACGCGACTGTCGTGTGATCTCCCTCTCTCCAGATCAGATGATGCTCATCGGTATTGCGTTTTTTCAAAACCTGAACCTTAACACACAAGACTTACGCGATGTGAGAGGTATTCCCTGGGCGACATGTCCCAAAAGTATTGGATCGCGTTTTTTTTGAACCGGTTTCGCCTTCGACCAAAAGCTGCACAATGAGGGTTGTTTTGGTTTCACAAAACCACTCCGGGACTAAAACAGTAACTAACCGGGTCTCCCACTATGGTTAACGCTTTCCTTCACATGAACTTCGTCTCATTAACTCTGTGGTTAATTCTTCAACAATATCGTTCAACAAATAAAACACAAGGTTATTTACTCCAGCGGACTAGGTTATCACTTTTGACAGAGGTTCAATGTTCTTTGGGAAAACAAAGTATGACATGGGTTTTTGTTTCAACAGAGATTAATATTCTTCGACAGACAGAGCACAATAATTGGTTCGCTCCTTGACAGAGTCCTATATTTGACCTCTCTTAGGATTCAATACAACATATTCAATTTCGAGCGCTGAGAGCTTGAGCTCTGATGCAAGCAAACCCTACAAAACCCAGAATCTCTCCCAATCTCATGCATATAAAAATGTGTCTCAAATAATTGCCCAATAACTCTTCAGTGTCCGGGCAATCTCAACTTTTTCTTGCGGAAGCTCATACATTAACATTCAAGAAGAATCCTTCGTTATATAATACTTGGTTATAGAACCATTATATCAGTGGAAACTTGCCAAACCCATATCAACCAAACCCAACATTTATATAATTAACTCTCAAGTATTTTCATTCCGATATTGACCATGACAAATATCCACACCCAAATCTGATATTATAAATATTTAATAAGCTTTTCAAACTTACCACTCCGCTTTTTTAATACCCACACACCACTTCCGGCGATGGCAACCACGAAAAGGCCAGACTCCAACAATGCCAACCACATTATTAGTGCATTGAACCCAACACATATCCATTTAGCCATGCGCTCATTTATATATTTTCCAGATTACATTAAATTTCCCAAATCAAATATTGTGAATATTTTGGGTTTCAAGATCCAATTTAGTGGACCTAGCGATCAACACATAGTAATTCATCTTACCTTTCCAATCATCTTCCTCGGACGCGTTATTTTCTGCGTTTAACACTTTCCCTCACTGGTCAACGCGTTCACTGATTTATTCACATAGTCGAGTTTCTTAAACAATTTCTACAACTGTGCCTTTGTGCCTTCGACTATACAGTGCGTTCTTGATGGATCATACGGGATTCTCTTTCCATGGTTCAATTCCTGATTGCGTTGACACTGATTTCACCTCTTTTCATTTTGGTTCATGGCTTCTTACTCACTCAGCAATTTATAATTCTGGGCAATCAAACTTCCAATCGATTACCTTCATTCTATGTTTACAGTGCATGCCAACCATAGCATTAGATAATATATCTAAATATGATATAAACAACCAGACACTTCCAGATCGATTTCACTCGATTTTGTCTCCATATTAATCCAGAAAGGCGTATTTGATTGAATGTGCTTATTCTTCAACGAATTCGTTGATTCGTTCTCTTGAAGACTCACTGCCATCACATAATTACTCCCTCTTAGAACATCTGAATAGAGTTAAATTTACTCTGCCCTACATCAGCTTCAAACATTCATTACGGTATCTCCTATTCAATAATTCAGCACTAATATCGCTCTCCCATTACAATCTTCGTTTGTTCGGTTCATCGCTGAGGAATTAAAGAGCGATCCCAAACTGAAACACGACAGCATTGCTCTGTTGTACTATGCGTTCTCATACAAACTTGGTATCGATTATGCAATTCAGGTCCTCCGTCGATTCCCACTCAACGATCTTCGACACAGAATCATATTAATATAAAAACCTGCTCCTTGCACTCTGTTTGCACGCTTTTGACCTCACGCCTTCAATTTCCTCCAATGCATTTACCGAAGTCTTCCACTGGACTTTAACTGCACTCCTAGTTTAGTGTAAATAATACCCTTTGACTGAAGCCCGATAATGCACAAATTGGCCAAAGGAATCGGAATCTAAGTCGATCGACGCATCACTCAGCATCATGACTTCCCCTCAAATAAACAAAATTTGACAGCATCATACCCCAATCGGCCAAATGCAAATACGGTTGGAGTCTAATCATTAAAAGAAATAAAAACATGACCAAACGTGGTCACGCGCCCTGTACTTTTTTCATTAAGACTGGATAGAGATCCTTCATAAACAAACAAGAAATCAATACAACAATCCTCTTGGTTCATTATGAAGCTCTATGGCTTCACATTCACTTGGCGCTCCATTTTTTTTCATTGCTATCAATTAAAACCACAGATCGATATAAAATATTCGACACCATAGCCTCTCATTTATCTAATACAAATTTACCATTACAATTAGCAGTCGCCATATCAACATTAAGTAGTATTGAATCCTTTCGGCTATGTGCAGAGCCTTATGTCGGAGACTAATCCCTAGTTTCCATATACTTATTAAATCAAACATATTCACACAATCAAACTCAACAACACTCATATGGTTCAAAATTCAAAATCCCCATATATATATATATATAAACAAACAATTACAAAGAACTTTCTATTCGTGGCCAGATATTCAAAAATCCATGGCCCTTTCTCTCCTACCTCTCTCTCTATTCTACCTGATCTTCCTGCCTATTTGGCCTTTTGAGGCTCATTAATTTATACAAATTGAATTGAACCAATTTTTGTTCACATCCCTTTATTAACTCAACAAATCCTCACATATCTCAACAAATCCTCAAATATCTCAACAAATCCTAAAATCTAGATTCTTATCCCTAAAACCTTGAAACTAAATCTAATCTAGGCTCATAATTATCTCTTAGATATATCTCATCTAATTTCCCTCATGTTTTCCAATTACTTGGAAACATTTAAAAATTCTCACATATAATTAATTAAAATATAATTTAATCACTCAAAAATAATATTTTTTTTTCTCCGTAAAACTAATTCTATTAAGAGAACGTATGGTACAATATGAAATTACATCCAAGAGAAGCAAGAGAATGGGCAGCCGGAAAGGATGAACTATCCACCTCGGCCCCTGAGTGGGAACAAAAAGAGAGCAGTGCTAGGCAAGAAGTAACAAAAACAGAGAAACAAGAGCTGAACAGGGGAGTCTACCCAGCGTGGGTAGAATCAACTATCCGACATTTTTTTCCTTTATTTTTACCAACTTTGACCCAGCCAAGTTGATTCTGTTGGGCTGGCATGATTTGCAAACTGAGCGGGGCTGACGAAGAGGTCTCCTTGTCTGAATCCGATGGAGAGGACTCATGAGCTCTTTTCTGTGAGTTTGGTGGGGCATTGGAATCCTCAGTACAAGCTGAAGGCAGATCCTGTGCCGGCTTTGCGTCCATTCCTTCCGCATCCCCTTCCTCTTCATCTGAGCTGAAATCAAAATCATCCATGGGGGGAGGATCATGAGGTTTCCAGCTTTTGGATTTCGGCTTAAGATTGGCTTTCTTATTTTGGGCAGGCATCGAGGGACAAGAGCTCTGAAGGTGCCCTATGTTATGGCAATTCCGGAATCGGAAGGCTGTGTTCTCGTAATCCAGGGTCTAAGTCCAATGGAAGTCTCCAATTTTGATTTTAATCTGATCAGGTAGACCTTTGCTCATGTCTATTTCTGCACATATTCTGGCGAAGGTGTAAATGCCCTTTTCCCCTCTAGAGGGGTCTGTAGCCAGAAAGCAGCCTAGAGTATTGCCGATCCCTTGGAATACAGCAAAGTGCCATAGATGCGCTGGGAGATTAGGAAGTCTGACCCAGATGGGGAGCTTGGTGATGACTGCTGTAGAGGGGTCGAAATCTGGGAACCAGGGGGTGAGGAATAACCCTACTGAACCCCAACACCTAGGACCATCAGTTAATGCTTTTTGGTAGTCCTCACTGAAAGCAAACACTACAATGAAGAAACCCTTTGAGCAGAGTAGAACCTTGCAATTGTTTGTCCAGTTGGAGTGAATCCATTGGTAGAGGTCTGTTGTGCGTGGCCATAGCCCATTAAACCTGCAAATAATGGCATGCTCTGCAAACTTTTGTATTTTCTCATCCAGCGTTGGATGCTTTACTTCAACGGTGGGGGTTTCCTCCAGTTTGTCCACCAAAAAGGGTTTTGGAGCCTGAGCTGGGGGATCTGTTTTCTTAGGTATCTGAGCATGGACAACATCTTTGTATGAAAAAGCCGCACCTGTAGATGACTGTCCAACAACTCCCCCTCGCAAACGAAGGGTAAAAATGATGGAAGCATTTCTCTTAATGTCGTAAAAAGAAAGGGGGTAAGGATCTTCAAGTTGTTTACCTTCGTGGAGGAGTCGCTGAGATGCATAGGGAATCCCCAGCTTGTATTGTAGGATTTGCTTGAGGTCCTGCACTAGATCCGAAGAGCTCACCCATTGTAGCAGAGTTTTTCTAGAAAGGAGTAAGATCTGTATCTGAAACGAGGTAGAGTGATCAGACTGCTGCTTTCCTCTGCAAATCTGAGACGAGAGGCTGCAGGTACTCTGGTGATCCACCTTTTCCGCCCAAAAAAACTCCCATGGGCGCGCTCCAGGCAGATCCAAGTATCTCCAGGAATTCTGAAATTGAAGGACAGAAATTCGGTGGTTCGGGGAAGGCTGAAGCTGATTGAAAGGGATAGAGCTACTTTTCGGAGCATAATCTTTCTCCCCAAGAGCCGCAGCCTGAGGATATGATGTATTATTCTCAGTCGTTCCGTCCTTAGGCCTAGCCTCGTTTATCTGAAGGGGGCGGCTGAAACGAAATACCATAGCAGGGGGCCGAGTTCTGTCCACGCTACTGTCTAGAGCGGCATGGAATGCAGGCGATTCAGCATTGATGGAACAAACCAGCAGTCCAAAGCTGCTTGATCGATCCGCGCAGAGAGAGAACAGGTCGGCGGCATGGAAGCTGGAAACGAGATAAACCCTAGATGCCATCGCGTCGATTCCCATCCTTGCTGTCTTGAATTTACTTGAAACATGAAGATCACTCAAAAATAATATTAATATTTACATGAAATTAATATTTTCTCAAAACATGAGACCCCTAGGTTTAAATAAAATACAAGGTATTTTCCTGAGTCTATGCTCCTACATCAAGATCCAAGATAGACAGAGTTCAACACCGACCCAACCACATTAAGGATTAGGGATTACCAGGTTGTGTCCCTCACAAAATCAAAACCTCATCCAATCTTCATCGAAACCTTCACACAGGGGATTATACGCTTTCAGTAGAGAACATGAATGCTATTAATTTAATTCTACACAAGAGCATATAACAACCCTTCCCTGTATTATAACCAGCAACTATAAATCGACCTTCCTCAGATTCTCATATAGGCTAAACACCTTCGAATTATACACAGAGAGCATATGTTCACACACATTCATCTATCAAGTCCTTAACACATATTTTAACCATACAGGTTCTTCATGCGCTCTCTTCGATTCACTGCTTGTCTCTGCTTTAACACACTGCTTCCTCTGCTCCTTGACTGATGTTTCTCCTTACTTCTCTTTTTGCTACCTCTGCTACCTCTCTTTTTGCTTCCTCTGCTCCTTGACTGATGTTTCAGGTGCTCCTCCTTTGTCATCTCCTTTGCCATCAATGACAACATTTCCAACACAATTTGACCCATTATCTTTCACTAACTTACCAACAAATAAATTTAAAACATGCTTCAGCCATGATTAGGCTAGATGACTGAAAAAAGACTCCTTTATGCACTAGTAGTGGTATTTAGACTTACACACTTTCAGAAGTTCTATTTTTTATTTTTATTTTTTTGGATATGGGGCTTTACCTCTTTTCAAATCTGCCGTCTTTTCCGTTTTTCTATTTTGTATTTTTTTTTTTTGTGATTTCTCTCAATATCTTTTCATCAAACAGTGATATGTACAATGAATAAGAAATTATAACTAAGACTTAGGAATCTTGGAAGAAATAGTGCTTGAGCATCCTGCCATTTATAGGACCTCCAAAAATTTCTTCTCCATTAAGCCCTTGTAAAAAGAAAGCATTATGACCTCTAACCTACTGAATAAGGTAAGGTGCCTTCCACAAATTCTCAAATTTAGCATGTTTACCCTTATCTTCCCTCCTAGAATCCCACTTTAGTACAGTGTCTCCAATGTGGAAATTATTAGCTTTGGTTCTTCTGTCAAAAATTTTCTTTATGCTTTCTTGCATTGCCTGAGTTTTGTTATACACTTCTTCCCTTGTCTGCTGTAAATGAATGGTTTGGTTCAACCTCCTTTGCATGTAATTTTCTTCTGATTGTACATCTTGGAGAAGTATTACCACCAGAACTCCCAAAGATGTAGAAAAATGGCATCCATGCCATACACTAGTTGATAGGGAGACATACCAATTGATTTCTTGGTAGTTAGTCTATCAGCCCATAGTGCATGTATAAGCTTGCCATGCCATGCCTTTTGATTCTATTCTAGGAGCTTCATGATGATATTGACTAAGATTTTTTTAGAAGATTCAGCTAGCCCATTACCCTAAGGGTAATAAGTTATGGAATGTCCTAGCGTGATATGGTATTTATGACAAAATTCATGTTGAATCCTTAGTTAAACTGAGAGGGGGGGGGGGGGGGTGAATCAGTTTAACACATACATGAGCTTTTTTAAACTTATCATCAAGATTATTTACAACTTAATTTTATAACCAACTTAATATGTGAACATTCTTAATATGTAGTAGCAAGTATTAAGATAATGTTACACCAAACTTATTATGAGAGTGGCAAGCATTAAGCAGATTGGGTAAAACATATCAACACATAGGAAACACACACAAAGACATCAGATATAAGTGGAAACCCATAAAGGAAGAAAACCACATCTTATTATTGTTGTGATGAAAAGGCAAGCTCCAACTCCCTCTCACCATTGATTTTATGCAGGCACCAACCTACAGGAGGCTCCAACCTCAGTCAGCTACAACTGACATCTATCAAGCTTCAACTTGATAGGGAAGCTCCAACTTCCTCATTCAATCAAAAGAAAATATTTTCTGATTTACCTTAGATATCATCTCTGTTCTGTAGCATCTCTTTCTGCTCCTCCTTTGCTTTATCTTCTCTGCCTCAATTCTTCATACACTGCATTCTCTAACCTCTCTCTCTAACGTCTTTATGAATATCAATGTGATATTATTTATAGAAATTCCCTTATGACTGTTAGCATTCCTCAGGGAATTTGAAATGGATAGCCATGCCTCTTTGCCTTCTGCCTTCTCATTTATTTTACCCGCTCATTCAAAAAAAATATAACAAGATGCATTAATTTCAATATTGCAGTGGGATTTTTGTTTTCCTACCGGAGACTTGCCAATTCATCAAAAACAATATAAAATCAATTAAAACATATACATTCAATTTTTCAGCTACATATATCAATTTCACTCAGTCTTCTTTCCAGCACTTGGCTTGTTGGTTTTGTCTTTTCTGCTGCTGTCAGGTAACTGTTCTTCCTTCCTCTGCTATTCACTGCAATTGTGTATCTGTAGCTGTCATGTAACTATTTTTCATACTCTGTTCACTGTTTTTTTTAGTTCTGCATATTCTCCAGCTTTCTGTGCTTGTACACCTGTCGAAACCACATTCCCATTCCTGTGCATATTCACTTGTTCATTGCAATCATGTGTCTGCCGTATATATATATATATATATATAACTGCATTACAATATATATAACTACTGACTTTAAATCTGGGCAATTCACATAAAACTTCGATTCATTATAATATATGTGTTTGCCAATGCGAGGATTAACAAGCCTCATGCCATACTTTATCGTTCCCTTTCATGCGAGGTTCGACTTATCATATAATATATATCGACATGTATATATATATATACTGCCATAAATATGTATTCACCAATCAAATGTTATAAACATTAATAAACCGTGGCTTACATTAGACTCCTAAATCTTCAATGAATAATTATCAACGTATTAACCCTTTGTGCAACCCACATGCACTCATTAAATAATCATTTTGATTATTTCTCCATTCTTATGTTTGTGAAATAGTCGATAAGCCTTAGACTTTATCAACACCCATTAAACTTATAAACCTCGGGCCCACTTGTCGAACTTTGCTTATTCCCCGATGCGATGAATCACTTCTGAATACTTCTGATTGCGATAATTCTGGTGCGATTAATGCCTTTGTGATGGATCTGATGTGATTAATCGCAATCACATCCTTCGATGGTATGATCCGATGTTCCGCTTTAACTCTGATGCGGTGATTCACTGTTCACAAGTGTAAATATATATATACTGTTTCACATAAATATTTACCGCTTTGTTTCCTTTTAACTCTTCAACTTCGGTCAAAAACTCGGAGTAAACATATACTAATTTTCCTTTTGTATGGAGCCCACATTACGTATACACTCCACCTGTTTTATATTTTCAATCGCAATCGCAACTTATAATTCCTTATTCACTTATACCTCCGTTGCGCCGATGTGATTGGCAATCTCCAATGAGATCACTCACTGTGAATCCAATGGTTGCCATTGATTGGGATTGGACGGTTGCAATTAAATCACACCATCGCAATTGCATGGTTCAATGATCCGTTGTTCTGTTTTACTCCGATGCGATTAATCACTGTTCACTTCACTACACCGATGCGATGGGTCCCTGTAGACCCCACTCTGATTTTCTTTAGATCGAATGGTTGCAATCTTCAATGATTCAACAGTTGCGATTGGATCGCACCATCTCGATCGAAATATTCAACAGTTTGTTCAATTTCACTTTTACTTCCAATGCGATGAATCACTCCGATGCGCTTTAAGTCAGAATTCAAACAAATATGAGACTCCCGTGTATAATGAATCAGGTCCGGGACTCAATCGCAATCAGAACTTTTGTTAACATGTTCCTCTGCCATAAGTTTCTCTGATGTGATTCGTGACTCGGCCCCCACCTTATAATACTTTGTTTGTTTTAAAATAAAGCGCTACACACACACACACACACACACACACACACACTTATGGCCACACGGACTCATATATATATATATATATATATATATATATATATATATATATATATATATATATATATATATATATATATACTTTGCCGCTTGGGTTAAGATTCTTGGAATAGATTTTATGTATCCTTCAGCTTGGGTTGGGATTCTCAAAATTTTATGTAAGGGGGGAGGGGGGCACACTACATATAATGTTCTCCGTCAACATTATATTAAGTCTTTGGCTCAGACTTAAGCTCAGCGCTAATATTATATTGAACCTTTTCCTTTGTTTATTATGTCAAGTGTATTAACCCGATGCACACCCTTCTTAACTCGCTCTCTAAGGTTTGAACCTGGTATAATAAAACACTTGCACAAGGTTCCGCTCTTGACTCCAGGTTTCAGTTCTCATAATTTTTTTTAACTCTTATTAAAATAATTCTGCTTTCGCTCCTATTTCCTCTTGCATTCTCGACATTACAATACGGTGCTTCTATATGTTGAACGCCCGAATCCATTAGGTTTTCACTATGTAATTATGGTTCCTTTATTGGTTCTGCGCCTTTACTGGTTCCACCTTTGTTATTCTCTGACTCTGCCTCAGTTATTCTCTGTCTCTATTTCATCGTACTCTTTGTAACCTTTCTCTGCTGCTCGACCATTTCATCTCACGGCTCTGCCTTTGTATTCTTTGTCTCTTCTATGCTATCTCCTTTGCCATCTCCTCTGCCATCAATGAAAACATTTCCAACAGTCTCCCCCTTTAGCATTAATGGCAATAAACTTCCTCTGCTTGCCTTTTAGGACCCTTTCTTCTGTTGCTTGCTTTTCCTCCCCCTTTGACATCAATGGCAAGGGGTTACTCATCTCCTAGTGTGCTTTTAAATCTCATCCATGTTACTCTAATCTTGACGACCTGTTTCATGCTCTGTTTAGTTTCTTTGGCCTTTTTTTTTGAATCTCTTTGTTGACTGATCTCCCCCTGGAATGATGTCTTCTTTTCTGTTCTCCCCCTAGAATGAAGCTTTCTTTTTCTATCAGAGAGTAGTATCTGAATACACTACCCCTAGTTTGTCTCTCAGATATTCGAATGGCTATCTAGCAAGAGGTTTTGTGAATATATCTTCTGTTTGTTCTTTTTTTGGCACATATTTCATCTTCACTACCTTCTGTGCTACTTGTTCTCTTAGGAAATGGTACTTGATTGGGATGTGCTTAGTTTTTGAATGAAGTACATGATTTTTTTATATACTTATTGCACTTGTATTATCAGATTTGATAGAGATAGGTTCATCAATGCTTACCTTCATGTCTTGGAGGGTTTCTTTCATCCACATGACTTGTGTGCAACATGTTGCTACTACTATGTATTCTAATTCTGCTGTGGATATAGAGATAGATGTTTGTTTCTTTCTTAGCCATGCCACCAAACTTTTTCCCAAGTAGAATGCACCTCCACTTGTGCTTTTCCTGTCATCCACACAGCTGGCCCAATCTGCATCTGTATATGCTGTCAAAGTGAAGCTCTTACCTTTTGGATACCATAGCCCATACTGTACAGTTCCTTGTAGATATCTTAATATTCTTTTGACTGCTAGAAGGTGATTTTGTTTTGGTGCAACCTGATATCTAGCCACAAGTCCTATTGCCAACATAATGTCTAGTGTAGATGCTATTAGGTATATCAGACTTCCTATCATGGATCTGTAAATTCTTTGATCTATATCAGCAGATCCATCATCAACGCATAGCTTGCATCCAATGATCATGGGAGTTGACACAGGTTTGCAGTCTTCCATTTTGAACTTTTTCAACATCTCTTTTAAGTATTTTTCCTATGATATGAACGTACCTGTGTTCTTTTGATGAATTTGAAGTCCTAAGTAGAAGGTGAGCTCTCCAATCATAGACATCTCAAACTCTGATTTCATCTCTTCAGCAAATCCTTTTGCTAACTCATCTTTGTTGCTTCCAAACATAATGTCATCAACATATACTACAACAATCAGGAGTTCATTTTCATGGGATTTTATGTATAGATTGTTGTCTACTCCTCCTCTCTTCAAGCCTTGTTTCTGCAAGTACTTATCCAGCCTTGAGTACCAAGCCCAAGGAGCTTGTTTCAGCCCATATAGAGCCTTCTTTAGTCTGCACACATAGTCTTCTTTATCTGTTAATGAGAATCCTTCTAATTGTTCCATGTAGACTTCTTCTTCTAGATCTCCATTCAGGAAGGAAGATTTCACATCCATTTGATATACCTTGAATTCATGGTAGCATGCAAAGTCCAGAAACATTCTGATGGCTTCCATTCTGGTTACAGGGGCAAATGTTTCATCGTAATCAAGACCTTCAATTTGTGAATATCCCTTGTATACAAGTATGGATTTATTCCTGATTACCTGTCCTTGTCCATTAATTTTATTCTTGAATACCCATTTTGAGCCTATGACATTTTTTTCAGTGGGTCTTGGAACTAATTCCCAGGTATTTTTCTTCTCAATTTGGTCCAATTATTCATTCATAGCATTCACCCAATACTTGTCCTTGCTAGCTTCTTCAAACTTCTTTGGCTCGATTTGTGATAACATAGCTAGGTATACCTCTTCTGTCTGTTCAGTTAGCTGTCTTCTTGTTTGGACTCCTACACTCTTGTCTCCAATGATTTGATCTTATGGATGGTTCTTTTGAGTGTATCTTGAGGGGACTTTTGATCTCAGTTCAGCATCTTCTGTTGTCTTGCTTGTTTCATCATCATCTTGGTTTTCTTCTTCATGATCTTCTGGAAGATTGCTGCGATCTGTACTTCTTGTCTTGTTTGGTAGTTCTTCATCAAATCTTACGTCAATTCTTTCTACAATTTTTCGAAGAGTCTTGTTGTAGCACCTGTAACCTTTACTCTTGGATGCATATCCTAAAAATATTCCTTCATCTGCTCTTGCATCAAACTTCCCCAGATTTTCATCATTATTATTTATGTAACACTTGCTTCCAAAGACTCTAGAGTGCTTGATTGATGCTGGTTTACCATGCCATAGTTCATAAGGAGTCTTGTCATTGTTTGGACTTAAATGAGCTTTGTTTAGAATATGCACAACTGTGTGTATTGCTTCTGCCCAGAAGGTTTGAGGAATGTTACTTTCTTGCATCATGCCTGTGGCAATTTGTTGTAAAAACTATTTTGTCTCTCTGCCACTCCATTCTGTTGAGGTGTCCCTGCAATAGTAAATTCTTTCTTTATCCCATGTTCATTGCATAGGTCTGCAAAGTCATAGTCTGTGAATTCACCTCCTCTGTCTGATCTGATGCATTTAGCTTGCATCCAGTTTTATTTTCTGCCAATGCCTAGAAGATCTTGAATTTCTCAAGTGCTTCCGATTTATATTTGAGAAATGCAACCCATGTCATTCTTGAGAAATCATCTATTATCAGCATGAAGTGGGATTCTCCACTTGGTGTTTTAGTTCTTGAAGGCCCACATAGGTCCATGTGTACAAGCTGAAGTGGCCTACTTGTTGATAGCTCATCTTTGGTCTTAAAAGATGTCCAGGTCTCTTTGTCTAGTTGGAAAGATTTGCATATAGTATTTGAAGGCCTTTTTATTGCTGGCATATCTCTGAAAGCTTTCTTCTTTCTTAGTCTGATGATGTGGTCGAAGTTAAGATGTTCCAATCTCCTATGCCATAACCATGACTCCTTAAGTTTGCTAAGATGGCATGCTTCATTCTCTTCTTTCACTATGTAGACATTACTCTCTATTCGAACACCTTTAAGTAGAGTCTTTCCTGTGGTGCTTGATCTGACTTCACAGTCTTGTGCTCTAAAAATAACCTCACAACCTTTATCACACATTTGAATGACACTCAACAAATTTTCTTTCAGCCCATCCACAAATAGTACATATTGGGCCTTTCCTCTGCCATTATCTAGGCTGACTGAGCCTTTTCCTTTGATTTTTCCTGATTTATCATTGCCAAAAGTAACATTTCTAGATTTCTTTTCATCAAAAGTTATAAACTTGCTTCTATCTCCAGTCATATGCTTTGAGCAACCACTGTCCAAATACCATTGGCTTTTCAGGTCTTGAGCTGTTAGAGCTAGATCACATTTATTAACCTTCTTTTTCCACTGCATGCATCCTTTTTCTTGGTACCTTTTCTGAGATGATGACCCACATTCTCTGAGAGGACATTTGGAAGGCATATGTCCAATTTTATTGCATACACATCATTTAATCGTATTTTTAGCAAGATTATGAGTATGAGTAAACTCTCCATGATTCATAAACCTCCTTGAGGTTTTGAACATCAGTCTTCATCCATAATTTCTGCATTCTATGATTTTATGGCCAAATTCTTTATAGTAAAAATAGTATCCATAGAAACAATTTGCATACCTAATGAAAGGTTGTTTTCTCCATTTTTTTGCTTGAGATAACCTCTTCACTGTTTGCATCCTTTGCTGGTTTGAATTAATCCTCCTTGTGTGACAGTATGCAGCAATGCGTCCCAGCTTGTGGCAGGCATAACAAGTGGCATTTTTCATAGGAGGAAAGAATCTCCTTTGATGGCTTCCAAATTTGACATACTCAGGGGCATATGACCCTTTTATTATTGGCTGAGTATTTTTATTATTATTTGTTATTAGAGGTTCCTTCTAGTTTATGTCTTCTTCATTGCATGTTTTTTCTTTTGTGGGAATCATTTGAGCTGCTTCATCATCCTTTTTTGATTTTACAAAAATAATATTTTTGTTTTCCTTTTCTTTGCCTTTACTTGATTCTCCTTCATAGCCTATCCCTGTTTTTATTACAGGAGATCTTTGAGCATCCAGAATTTCATTCAACTTATAAGAGCTTGTCATTTGAGAAGAATTTATAGACACTTTCTTTTGGGCATTTTCTAATTTCTTCCTCATGCATACTACTTCTTCTTCCAACTTCTCTTGTTCCTGAATTTTATCCTTGATTTTCTTAAGTAACATGTCTTCTATCTTATTGGCTTCTTCAAGCTATACTTTCAGCTGAGTGAGGAATTCTGAATTTTTGTTCTTCTCTTACATACTTGAGAAGAATTTCTTTTTGTTTTCTGCACTTCAGTTTGAGTCTGTCAATCTCCTCCAGAGCACTTATTAGCTCCCCCTCAAGATCAAATTCACCTTCTTCTTCATCTTCTAGAAGGAGTCCTTCAAGTTCTTCTATGGCCATCAACATGAATTCAGAGGTTCCTTCTTCACTTGAGGGTTCATCTGAGTCTTCAGATGCATTGCTGTCTTGTTGAGCATAGAAATATTTTCTATTGAATTTCTTTCCTTTCTGCCAATTCTTTGATGTAGTTTTCTCTAATTCTTGAGCCTGATTCCTTGTTTTCTTATGAGGGCACTTAGCAGCATAGTGTCCAAGTCTTCCAAAGTTAAAGCATTTAAATGGAAGTTTACCTTTATATTTTCCTCCGCCTCTATCCAGTTTCTTGACAAATTTGGCCTCTTCTTCATCAGATCAAGAGCATATATCTTCCTTTTCTTCTTTCTTCTTCTCTGTCTTAAAGGTTGCCTCTCTCACACTTGGCTTCTTCTGTGGGAGCCTCATCTCATAGGCTGTTAGATTTCCAAGTAACTGTTTCATGGTCAAGGTTTCCGAATCAAATGTTTCTTCTATGGCAGAAACCTTGGGGTTAAAACTAGGTGGAAGAGATCTTAGAATCTTTTGTACAATTACACATTCTGGTATAGTTTCTCCAAGATCTTTCATATTATTAACAATTTCTGCAACTCTTAAGAAGAAGCTGCCAATATCTTCATCATCATTCATTTTTAAATTTTCAAATTGAGCTCTATATACTTGAAGTTTGGTTGTCTTCACCTTTTTGTTTCCCTCATGGATGTTTTCAAGAGTATCCCACATTTCTTTGGTAGTCTTGTTGTGCATTACTTTGATAAATTTAGCTTCACATAATCCATTTAAGATTTCATTCATGGCTTTTTCATTAGCTACAAAGTCTTTTTTAGCTTCTTTCTCTGAGTCAGATGTATTTGGGGCATATCCAAATTCTACAACAGCCCAAAATTCTATTCCTAGAGACATTATGTATGCTCTCATTCTGATTTTCCAGAAGGCATAATTAACACCGGTGAAAAAAGGGGCTTTATTGGTTGAGCTTCCTTCTTGACTAGCCATCTTGGGGACCAAGGATCTCCTTTCAGTGGTTAAATTGGTACAAAAGGAACTTGGCTCTGATACCAACTATTGAATCCTTAGTTAAACTAAGAGGAGGGGGGGGGGGTGAATCAGTTTAACACATACATGAGCTTTTTAAAACTTATCATCAAGCTTATTTATAACTTAATTTTATAACCAACTTAATATGTGAACAGTCTTAATATGTAGCAGCAAGTATTAAAATAATGTTACACCAAACTTATTATGAGAGCAACAAGCATTAAGCAAATTGGGTAAAACATATCAACACATAGGAAACACACACAAAGACAACAGATATAAGTGGAGACCCATAAAGGGAGAAAACCACATCTTATTATTGTTGCGATGCAAAGGCAAGCTCCAACTCCCTCTCACCACTGATTTTCTGCAGGCACCAACCTACAGGAGGCCCCAACCTTAGTCAGCTACAACTGACATCTATCAAGCTTCAACTTGATAGGGAAGCTCCAACTTCCTCATTCAATCAAAAGAAAATATTTGTTGATTTACCTTAGATATTAGCGCTCCTCTGTAGCATCTCTTTCTGCTCCTCCTTTTCTTTGTCTTCTCTACCTCAATTCTTCATACACTTCATTCTCTAACCTCTCTCTCTAACCTCTTTATGCATATCAATGTGATATTATTTATACAAATTCCCTTATGATAGTTAGCATTCCTCGGGTAATTTGAAATGGACAGCCATGCATCTTTTACTTCTGCCTTCTCATTTCTTTTACCCGCTCATTCAGAAAAAATATAACAATATGCATTAATTTCAATATTACAGTGGGAGTTTTGTTTTCCTATTGGAGACTTTCCAATGCATCACAAACAATATAAAATCAATTAAAACATATACATTCAATTTTTTCAATTACATATATCAATTTCACTCAGTCTTCTTTCCAACACTTGGCTTGTTGGTTTTGTCTTTTCTGCTGCTGTCAGGTAATTGTCTTGCCTTCCTCTGCTATTCACTGCAATTGTGTATCTGCAACTGTCATGTAACTTTTCTGCATACTCTGTTCACTGTCTTTTTCAGTTCTTCATATTCTCCAGCTTTCTGTGCTTGTACACCTGTCAAAACCACATTCTCATTCCTGTGCATATTCACCTATTCACTGCAATTGTGTGTCTGCTGTATTTATATATAACTGCGTTACAATATATAAAACTGCTGACTTTAAATCTGGGCAATTCACATAAAAATTCGATTCATTATAATGGTCCACATCTTGGAATATAAACTTTGATTCATTATAATATATGTGTTTGCCAATGTGAGGATTAACAAGCCTCATGCCATACTTTATCATTTCCTTTCATGTGAGGTTCAGCTTATCATATAATATATATATATATATATATATATATATATATATATATATATATATATATATATATATATATATATATATATATACCGCCATACATATGTATTCACCAATCAAACGTTATAAACATTAATAAACCGTGGCTTACATTAGAGCCCTCAATCTTCAATGAATAATTATCAATGTATTAACCCTTTGTGCAACCCACATGCACTCATTAAATAATCCTTTTGATTATTTCTCTGTTCGAATGTTTGGGAAACAATCGATAATCCTTAGAATTTATCAACACCCATTAAACTTATAAACCTCGGGCCCACTTGCCAAACTTTTCTTATTCCCTGATGCGATGAATCGCTTCTGAATACTTATGATTGCGATAGTTCCGATGCGATTAATGCCTTTGCGATGGATCCTATGCGATTAATCGCAACTGCATCCTTCAATGGTATGACCCGATGTTCTGCTTTAACTCCAATGTAATGATTCACTGTTCACAAGTGTAAATATATATATATATACTATTTCACATAAATATTTACCACTTTTTCTCCTTTTAACTCTTTAGCTTTGGTCAAAAACTCGGAGTAAACATATATTAATTTTCCTTTTGTATGGAGCCCACATTACATATACACTCCACCTGTTTTATCTTTTCAATCGCAATCGAAACTTATAATTCCTTATTCACTTATACCTCTGCTGCGCCGATGCGATTGGAAATCTTCGATGCGATCACTCACTGTGAATCCAATGGTTTGCATTGATTGGGATTGGATGGTTGCGATTAAATCACACCATCACAATCACATGGTTCAATGATCCGTTGTTCTGCTTTACTCCAATGCAATTAATCACTATTCACTTCACTGCGCCGATGCGATGGGTCACTGTAGACCCCACTCTGACTTTCTTTATATCCAACGGTTGCAATCTTCAATGATCCGACGGTTGCGATTGGATCGCACCATCGCGATCACAATATTCAAAAGTTTTTTCAATTGCACTTTACTTCTGATGCGATGAATTTCTCCGATGCGCTTTAAGTCGGAATTCAAACAAATATGAGACTCCCATGTATAATGAATCGGGTTCGGGACTCAATTGCAATCGAAACTTTTGTTAACATGTTCTGCTGCCATAAGTTTCTTCGATGCGATTTGTGACTCGGGTCCCACCTTATAATACTTTGTTTGTTTTAAAATAAAGAGCTACATATATATATATACTTTGTCACTTGAGTTAAGATTCTTGGAATAGCTTTTATGTATCCTTCAGCTTGGGTTAGGATTCTCGGAATTTTATGTAAGGGGGGGGGGCACACTACATATAATGTTCTCCGTCAACATTATATTAAGTCTTTGGCTCAGACTTAAGCTCAGCGCTAATATTATATTGAACCTTTTCCTTTGTTTATTATGTCAAGTGTATTAACCCGACGCACACCCTTCTTAACCCGCTCTCTAAGGTTTGAACCTGATATAATAAAACACTTGCACAAGGTTCCGCTTTTGACTCCAAGTTCCAGTTCTCATAATTTTTTTTAACTCTTATTAAAATAATTCTGCTTTCGCTCATGGTTCCTATTGCGTTCTCGAAATTACAATACGGTTCTTCTATATGTTTAACGCTCGACTCCATTAGGTTTTCACTATGTAATTATGGTTCCTTTCTTGGTTCTGCGCCCTTACTGGTTCCACCTCTGTTATTCTCTGTCTCTGTTTCACTATACTCTCTGTAACCTTTCTCTGCTGCTCGACCATTTCATCTCATGGCTCTACCTCTATATTCTCTGTCTCTTCTATGCTATCTCCTTTGTCATCTCCTCTTCCATCAATGAAAACATTTCCAACAGTCTCCCCCTTTGGCATTGATGGCAATACACTTCCTCTGCTTGCCTTTTATGACCCTTTCTTCTGTTGCTTGCTTTTCCTCCCCCTTTGACATCAATGGCAAGGGGTTTCTCATCTCCCAGTGTGCTTTTAAATCTCGTCCATGTTACTCTGATCTTAAGGACCTGTTTCATGCTCTGTTTAGTTGCTTTGGCCTTTTTTTTTGTTGACTCTCTTTCTTGACTGATCTCCCCCTAGAATGATGTCTTCTTTTCTATTCTCCCCCTGGAATGAAGCTTTCTTTTTATGTCAGAGAGTAGTATCTAAAGACACTACCCCTAGTTTGTCTCTTAGATATTCGAATGGCTCTCTAGCAAGAGGTTTTGTGAATATATCTTCTATTTGTTATTTTGTTGGCACATATTCCAACTTCACTACCTTCTGTGCTACTTGTTCTCTTAGGAAATGGTACTTGATTGGGATGTGCTTAGTTTTTGAATGAAGTACAGGATTTTTTGATATACTTATTACACTTGTATTATCAGATTTGATAGAGTTAGGTTCATCAATGCTTACCTTCATGTCTTGGAGGGTTTGTTTCATCCACATGCCTTGTGTTCAACATGCTGTTGCTGCTATGTATTCTGCTTCTATTGTAGATAGAGAGATAGATGTTTGTTTCTTGCTTATCCATGCCAACAGAATTTTTCCCAAGTAGAATGCACCTCCACTTGTGTTTTTCCTGTCATCCACACAGCTGGCCCAATTTGCATCTGTATATGTTGCCAAAGTGAAACTTTTACCTTTTGGATACCATAGCCTATAATGTAAAGTTCCTTGTAGATATCTGAATATTCTTTTGACTGCTAGAAGGTGATTTTGTTTTGGTGCAGCCTGATATCTAGCCACAAGTCCTACTGCCAACATAATGTCTGGTCTAGATGTTGTTAGGTATAGCAGACTTCCTATCATGGATCTGTAAAGTCTTTGTTCTATATCAGTAGATCCATCATCAGCACATAACTTGCATCCAGTGATCATGGGAGTTGACACAGGTTTGCAGTCTTCCATTTTGAACTTTTTCAACATCTCTTTTAAGTATTTTTCCTGTGAGATGAATGTACCTGTGTTCTTTTGCTGAATTTGAAGTCCTAAGTAGAAGGTGAGCTCTCCAATCATAGACATATCAAACTCTGATTTCATCTCTTCAGCAAATCCTTTTGCTAACTCATCTTTGTTTCTTCCAAACATAATGTCATCAACATATATTACAACAATCAGGAGTTCATTTTCATGGGCTTTTATGTATAGATTGTTGTCTACTCCTCCTCTCTTAAAGCTTTGTTTCTCCAAGTACTTATCCACCCTTGAGTACCAAGCCCGAGGAGCTTGTTTCAGCCCATATAGGTCCTTCTTTAGTCTGCACACATAGTCTTCTTTATCTATTAATGAGAATCCTTCTGGTTGTTCCATGTATACTTCTTCTTCTAGATCTCCATTCAGGAAGGCAGATTTCACATCCATTTGATATACCTTGAAGTCATGGTAGCATGCAAAGGCCAGAAACATTCTGATGGCTACCATTCTGGCTACAAGAGAAAATGTTTCATCATAATCAAGACCTTCAATTTGTGAATATCCCTTGCATACAAGTTTGGCTTCATTCCTGATTACCTGCCATTGCTCATTCATTTTATTCTTGAATACCCATTTTGAGCCTATGACATTTTTTTCAGTGCGTCTTGGAACTAATTCCCAGGTATTTTTCTTCTCAATTTGGTCCAATTATTCATTCATAGCATTCACCCGATACTTGTCCTTGCTCGCTTCTTCAAACTTCTTTGGCTCGATTTGTGATAACATAGCTAGGTATACCTCTTTTGTCTGTTCAGTTAGCTGTCTTCTTGTTTGGACTCCTACACTCTTGTCTCCAATGATTTCATCTTCTAGATGTTTCTTTTGAGTGTATCTTGAGGGGGCTTTCGAGCTCAGTTCAACATCTTTTGTTGTCTTGCTTGTTTCATCATCATCTTGGTTTTCTTCTTCATGATCTTCTGGAGGATTGCTGCAATTTCTACTTCTTGTCTTGTTTGGTAGTTCTTCATCAAATCTTACATCAATGCTTTCTATAATTTTTTGAAGAGTCTTGTTGTAGCACCTGTAACCTTTACTCTTGGATGCATATCCTAAAAATATTCCTTCATCTGCTCTTGCATCAAACTTCTCCAGATTTTCATCATTATTCTTTATGTAACACTTGCTTCCAAAGACTCTAAAGTGCTTGATTGATGTTGGTTTACCATGCCATAGTTCATAAGGAGTCTTGTCACTGTTTGGTCTTAAATGAGCTTTGTTTAGAATATGCAAAGCTGTGTGTACTACTTTTTCCCAGAAGGTTTGAGGAATGTTACTTTATTGCATCATGGCTCTGGCAATTTGTTGTATAGACCTGTTTTGTCTCTCTGCCACTCCATTCTGTTGAGGTGTCCCTGCAATAGTAAGTTATTGCTTTATCCCCTGTTCGTTGCATAGGTCTGCAAAGTCATAGCCTGTGAATTCACCTCCTTTGTCTGATCTGATGCATTTTAGCTTGCATCCAGTTTGATTTTCAGCCAATGCCTTGAAGATCTTGAATTTCTCAAGTGCTTCCGATTTATATTTGAGAAATGCAACCCATGTCATTCTTGAGAAATCATCTATTATCAGCATGAAGTAGGATTCTCCACTTGGTGTTTTAGTTCTTTAAGGCCCACACAGGTCCATGTGTACAAGCTAAAGTGGCCTACTTGTTGATAGCTCATCTTTGGTCTTAAAAGATGTCCGGGTCTGTTTGCCCAGTTGGAAAGATTTTCATATGGTATTTGAAGGCCTTTTTATTGCTGGAATATCTCTGACAGCTTTCTTCTTGCTCAGTCTGATGATGTGGTCGAAGTTAAGATGTCCCAATCTCCTATGCCATAATCATGACTCCTCAAGTTTGCTAAGATGGCATGCTTAATTCTCTTCTTTCACTATGTAGACATTACTCTTTATTCGAACACCTTTGAGTAGAGTCTTTCCTGTCGTGCTTGATCGGACTTCACAGTCTTGTGCTCTAAAAGAACTTCACAGCCTTCATCACACATTTGACTAAAACTCAACAAATTTGCTTTCAGCCCATCCACAAATAGTACATCTTGGGCCTTTCCTCTGCCATTATCTAGGCTGATTGAGCCTTTTCCTTTGATTTTTCCTGATTTATCATTGCCAAAAGTAACATTTCCATATTTCTTTTCATCAAAAGTTATAAACTTGCTTCTATCTCCAGTCATATGCTTTGAGCAACCACTGTCCAAATACCATTGGCTTTTCAGGTCTTGAGCTGTTAGAGCTAGATCACATTTATTCACCTTCTTTTTCCACTGCATGCATCCTTTTGTTTGGATCCTTTTCTGAGATGATGACCCACATTCTCTGAGAGGACATTTGGAGGGCATATGTCCAATTTTATTGCATACACAACATTTAATCATATTTTTAGCAGTATTATGAGTATGAGTAAACTCTCCATGATTCATAAACCTCCTTAACGTTTTGAACATCAGTCTTTGTCCATATTTTCTGCATTCTATGATTTTATGGCCAAATTCTTTATAGTAAAAACAGTATCCATAGAAACAGTTTGCATACTTGATTAAAGGTTGTTTTCTCCATTTGTTTTCTTGAGATAACCTCTTCACTATTTGCATCCTTTGTTGGTTTGAATTAATCCTCCTTGTATGACAGTATGCAGCAATGTGTCCCAGCTTGTGGCAGGCATAACAGGGGGCATTTGTCATAGGAGGAAAGAATATCCTTTGAAGGCTTCCAAATTTGACATACTCAGGGGCATATGACCCTTTTTCTGTTGGCTGAGTATTTGTTTCATTCTTTGTTATTAGAGGTTCCTTCTGGTTTCTGTCTCCTTCATTGCATGTTTTTTTTTGTGGGAATCATTTGAGCTGCTTCATCATCCTTATTTGCTTTTACAAAAATAATATTTTTGTTTTCCTTTTCTTTGCCTTTACTTGATTCTCCTTCATAGCCTATCCCTATTTTTATCATAGGATATCTTTGAGCATCCAAAATTTCATTCAACTTATCAGAGCTTGTCATTTGAGAAGAATTTATAGACACTTTCCTTTGGGCATTTTGTAATTTCTTCCTCAGGCATACTACTTCTTCCTGAACTTTATCCTTGGTTTGCTTAAGTAACATGTCTTCTATCTTCTTAGATTCTTCAAGCTCTACTTTCAGCTGAGTGAGGACTTCTGAATTTTTTTATTCTCTTACATACTTGAGCAGAATGTATTTTTGTTTTCTGCACTTCAGTTTGAGTCTGTCAATCTCCTTCAGAGCACTTATTAGCTCCCCCTCAAGATCAAATTCACCTTCTTCTTCATCTTCTAGAAGGATTCCTTCAAGTTCTTCTGTGGCCATCAACATGAATTCATAGGTTCCTTCTTCACTTGAGGGTTCATCCGAGTCTTCAGATGCATTGTTGTCTTCTTGAGCATAGAAATATTTTCTATTGAATTTCTTTCTTTTCTACCAGTTCTTTGATGTAGTTTTCTCTAATTCTTGAGCCTGATTCCTTGTTTTCTTATGAGGGCACTTAGTAGCATAGTGTCCAAGTCTTCCAGAGTTAAAGCATTTAAATGGAAGTTTACCTTTATATTTGCCTGAGCCTCTATCTAGTTTCTTAACAAATTTGGCCTCTTCTTCATCAGAGCAAGAGCATATATCTTCCTTTTCTTCTTTATTCTTCTCTATCTTAAAGGCTTCCTCCCTCACACTTAGCTTCTTTTGTGGGAGCCTCATTTCATAGGTTGTTAGATTTCCAAGTAACTAGTTCATGGTCAAGGTTTCCCAATCAGTTGTTTCTACTATGGCAGAAAACTTGGGGTTAAAACTAGGTGGAGGAGATCTTAGAATATTTTGTACAATTACACATTTTGGTATGGTTTCTCCAAGAGCTTTCATATTATTAACAATTTCTGCAACTCTTAAGAAGCTGCCAATATCTTCATCATCCTTCATTTTAAATTTTCAAATTGAGCTCTATATACTTGAAGTTTGGTTGTCTTCACCTTTTTGTTTCCCTCATGGATGTTTTCAAGAGTATCCCACATTTCTTTGGCAGTCTTTCTGTGCATTACTTTGATAAATTTAGCTTCACATAGTCCATTTAAGATTGCATTCATGGCTTTTACATTAGCTACAAAGTCTTGTTTAGCTTCTTTCTCTGAGTCAGTTGTCTTTGGGGCATACCCAAATTCCACAGTAGCCCAAACTTCTATTCCTAGAGATTTTATGTATGCTCTCATTCTGATTTTCCAGAAGGCATAATTAGCACCCGTGAAAAATGGGGCTTTATTGGTTGAGATTCCTTCTTGACTAGCCATCCTGGGGACCTAGGATCTCCTTTCAGTGGTTAAACTGGTACAAAAGGAACTTGGCTCTGATACCAACTGTTGAATCCTTAGTTAAACTGAGAGGGGGGGGGGGGGGGGGTGAATCATTTTAACACATACATGAGCTTTTTAAAACTTATCATCAAGCTTATTTACAACTTAATTTTATAGCCAACTTAATATATGAACAATCTTAATATGTAGCAGCAAATATTAAGATAATGTTACACCAAACTTATTATGAGAGTAGAAAGCATTAAGAAAATTGGGTAAAACATATCAACACATAGGAAACACACACAGAGACAGTAAATATAAGTGGAAAACCATAAAGGGAGAAAACCACAGCTTATTATTGTTGTGATGCAAAGGCAAGCTCCAACTCCCTCTCACCACTGATTTGCTGCAGGCACCAACCTACAGGAGGCTCCAACCTCAGTCAGCTAAAACTAACATCTATCAAGCTTCAACTTGATAGGGAAGCTCCAACTTCCTCATTCAATCAAAAGAAAATATTTGCTGATTTACCTTAGATATCGGTTCTGTTCTATAGCATCTCTTACTTCTCCTCCTTTTCTTTATCTTCTCTGCCTCAATTCTTCATACATTGCATTCTCTAACCTCTTTGTCTAGCCTCTTTATGCATATCAATGTGATATTATTTATAGAAATTCCCTTATGACTGTTAGCATTCCTGAGGGAATTTGAAATGGATAGCCATGCCTCTTTGCATTCTGCCTTCTCATTTCTTTTACCCACTCATTCAGAAAAAATATAACAATATGCATTAATTTCAATATTATAGTGGAAGTTTTGTTTTCCTACCAGAGACTTGCCAATGCATCACAAAAAATATAAAATCAATTAAAACATATACATTAAATTTTTCAGTTACATATATCAATTTCACTCAGTCTTCTTTCCAGCACTTGGCTTGTTTTTTTTGTCTTTTCTGCTGCTGTCAGGTAACTGTTCTGCCTTCCTCTGCTATTCACTACAATTGTGTATATGCAGCTGTCATGTAACTGTTCTGCATACTCTTTTCACTGTATTTTTCAGTTCTGCATATTCTCCAGCTTTCTGTGCTTGTACACCTATCAAAACCACATTCTCATTCCTGTGCATATTCACCTGTTCACTGCAATTGTGTGTCTGTTGTATATATATAACTGCATTACAATATATATAACTGCTGACTTTAAATCTGGGCAATTCACATAGAAATTCTTTTCATTATAATGGTCCACATCTTGGAATATAAACTTTGATTCATTATAATATATTCATTTTCCAATGCGAGGATTAACAAGCCTCATGCCATACTTTATCATTCCCTTTCATACGAGGTTTGGCTTATCATTTAATATATATATATATATATATATATATATATATATATATAGAGATATATATATATATATATATATATAACGCCATACATATGTATTCACCAATCAAGCGTTATAAACATTAATAAACCGTGGCTTACATTAGACCCCTCAATATTCAATGAATAATTATCAATGTATTAACCCTTTGTGCAACCCACATGCACTCATTAAATAAACCTTTTGATTATTTCTTCGTTCGAATGTTTGGGAAATAGTCGATAAGCCTTAGGCTATATCAACACCCATTAAACTTATAAACCTTGGGCCCACTTGCTGAACTTTTCTTATTCCCCGATGCGATGAATCGCTTCTGAATACTTCCGATTGCGATAGTTCCGATGCGATTGATGCCTTTGCCATGGATCCGATGCGATTAATCGGAATCGCATCCATCGATGGTATGATCCGATGTTTCGCTTTAACTCCGATGCGATGATTCACTGTTCACAAGTGTAAATATATATATATACTATTTCACATAAATATTTACCACTTTTTCTCCTTTTAACTCTTTAGCTTTGGTCAAAAACTCGGAGTAAACATATATTAATTTTCCTTTTGTATGGAGCCCACATTACATATACACTCCGCCTATTTTATCTTTTCAATCGCAATCGAAACTTATAATTCCTTATTCACTTATACCTCTGCTGCGCCGATGCGATTGGAAATATTCGATGCGATCACTCACTGTGAATCCAATGGTTTGCATTGATTGGGATTGGACGGTTGCGATTAAATCACACCATCACAATCACATGGTTCAATGATCCGTTGTTCTGCTTTACTCCGATGCAATTAATCACTATTCACTTCACTGCGCCGATGCGATGGGTCACTGTAGACCCCACTCTGACTTTCTTTAGATCCAACGGTTGCAATCTTCAATGATCTGACGGTTGTGATTAGATCGCACCATCGCGATCGCAATATCCAACAATTTGTTCAATTGCACTTTTACTTCCGATGCGATGAATCGCTCCGATGCACTTTAAGTCAGAATTCAAACAAATATGAGACTCCTGTGTATAATGAAATGGGTCCAGTACTCAATCGTAATCGGAACTTTTGTTAACATGTTCCACTGCCATAAATTTCTCCGATGCGATTCGTGACTCGGGTCCTACCTTATAATACTTTGTTTGTTTTAAAATAAAGCGTTATATATATATACTTTTCCGCTTGGGTTAAGATTCTTGGAATATATTTTATGTATCCTTCAGCTTGGGTTAGGATTCTTGAAATTTTATGTAAGGGGGGGGGGGGGGCACACTACATATAATGTTCTCCGTCAACATTATATTAAGTCTTTGGCTCAGACTTAAGCTCAGTGCTAATATTATATTGAACCTTTTCCTTTGTTTATTATGTCAAGTGTATTAACCCGACGCACACCCTTCTTAACCCGCTCTCTAAGGTTTGAACCTGATATAATAAAACACTTGCACAAGGTTCCACTCTTGACTCCAGGTTCCAGTTCTCATAATTTTTTTTTTAACTCTTATTAAAATAATTCCACTTTCTCTCATGTTTCCTCTTGCATTCTCGACATTAAAATACGGTGCTTATATATGTTGAACGCCCGACTCCATTAGGTTTTCACTATGTAATTATGGTTCCTTTCTTGGTTCTGTGCCCTTACTAGTTCCACCTTTTTTATTCTCTGTCTCTGTTATTCTCTGTCTCCGCCTCAGTTATTCTCTGTCTCTGTTTCACTGTACTCTCTGTAACCTTTCTCTGCTGCTCAATCGTTTCATTTCACGGCTTTGCCTCTGTATTCTCTGTCTCTTATATGCTATCTCCTTTTCCATCTTCTCTGCCATCAATGACAACATTTCCAACAAGTCAATCATCTTTTTAGATGAAAAAGTAGCAGCATCATCTGTGATGATCTTTCTGGGACAACTAAATCTAGATAGGATGTTTGTCTCGACAAATTTGATAATGACTGAATCAATGGCATTTCTGGAGGGGATGGATTTTATCCACTTGGTAAAGTAATCAGTGGCAGTGAGGATCCACTTATTTTGTGCAGATGAGGTGGGGTGAATTTCTCCAATGAAGTCTAAACCCCATTGTTGAAAATGAGCTTCAACCGTAATGGGATGTAAAGGTAAAGGTAAAATATTTCTCTTGCCATCAAATATTTGGCATTTATGGCAAGTCATGACTAGTTTATGGGTATCAAGGAAAAGGGTGGGCCAATAGTAACTATCTCTAAGGATTTTTTTGGTTGTGGTTTTCTAGTAAAGATGGCCTCCACACTCTCCTTCATGCAGTTCATGCATGATCTTACCTGCATCATCCTCAAGAAAAAATTTAAGTAGTATACCAACAGGATTCTTCCAATATAATATCCCATCTAAAATGCAGAGCTTCAAAGCTTTTTGTTTTAAGAATCTAGCTTTTGTCTTTGATAATGTAGGGGGAGCATTAAGATAAAAAATCACATAGAGAATATCAGCATACCAATATGAATTCATAAATGGTTCTTCAACATGGGGAGTAAGGCATTCTTCTTGTTCTTATAAAACATCAACCATGTTTATATCTAAAACCTTGAAATTTGTTTCAGCCATAAGTTTTGCAAGTCCTTGTCCTTTAACCAGTCTCGTGGGCCTAATATCTATGTCATATTATAATATAATGGAAATTCACTTTCCTTTTTTACCTTTAGGGTCCTAATTTAAAATGTCCTTGACAACTGAGTGTGGTACAAAAGCAATGACATGAGAATGTAGGATATATACTCTAAAGTCTTTCAATGCTTTGATCAAGGCAAAGGCTTGTTTCTCCATGATGTTGTATTTTAAAGGAGCATCTCTAAGGGCCTTGCTGAAGAATTCTATGGGTTGTTTTTATCCCATTGTGTTCTTTTGCAGTAATACTGCAGCAATGGTATGTTCAGAGGCAAATGAGAAAATGTAGAAGTCTTTGGTAAAATCGAGACTGATTAGAACCGGAGTTTGAGTGAGGAATAATTTGACCTGATCAAAGGATTGTTTGGATTCTAAGGTCCATTTAACACATATCTCTTTTTTAAGCATGTTTTTAATATTCCTCAAAATTTCATCAAGATTAGGGATGAATCTCCTTAGAAAGTTTATCTTCCCAATGAAATATTGTAGCTCTTTAATGTTTCTAGGATGGCTAATTTGTAATATGCCCTCAATCCTTTTGGGGTCTATTTTTATTCCTTCTTCTGAGATGATGTGACCAAGGATTTTTCCTTCCTGGACACCGAACAATGTTTTCTTAGGATTCAAGGAAAGGCCATATTCTCTACATTTTTAAAAAACTTTCCTTAAGTGGATTAAGTGTTCTTCATTAGTCTTAGAGTAAACAGTGATGTCATCAAGGTAAATGACTATGAAGTAGCCCATGTCTTTGGGAAAATCTATATCCATGCCCCTTTGAAAAGTGGAACCCTACATTCATCAATCCGAATGGCATTTTAACTTACATGAATGTACCCCAAGGGGTGGTGAAAGCAGTTTTGTGCTGATCACTCGGGAACACTAATACTTGGTTGTAGCCGGAAAAACCATCAAGTAGGGATATCCTCTTAGAGCAAACCACCCTTTGAATAATGTGATCCATCTTAGGCAATGGGTAATTATCCTTTAAGGATGCTCTATTTAGATTTCTAAATTCAATGAAAAGCCTAATCTCCCCGGTCTTCTTTATGATTGATACAAGGTTTGAAACCCACTCTGAGTATCTAAGGGAAACTATGATCCCAACATCATACATCTTTCTAATTTCCTTCTCAACTAGAGGTAACAGAACGAGGTTGATTCTTCTCAATTTTTGTTTAAAGGGTTTCTAATTCTCTTTAGAGTAATTTTATGTTGAATAATGCTAGTGTCATATGATTTTAAATCTTCATATCCCCATGCAAAAACATCTCTATATTCTCATAAAAGTTTAATATATCTTTGTTTTATGTCAGGAAGAAGAGTTCGGGAGACTTTGATCATTTTGGGTTCTTTTAGGCATCCAATGTTGCACTTCTCTATATAATTTTCTGTGGATTCCATCTTTGGTTTTTTAGCTACATCATTAAAGTCAAAAATTTCTTCTAATGGTGCTAGTCCTCTGGGTAAGGTATCATCATTGCACTCTAAAACCTCAAGGTCTCTTTGGTTTGGACCCTCAAACACTTCTGCTTCATAAGAATGTGTAAGCAAGTTTATATCAGCAGAAGGTGGCAACTTTGTTTCTAAGGTCTTTTCCTTTGTAGAAGCATCTTCCTCATGCCCTAAACTTGGTTTTGTCAATGTAAATTCATTTCTAGATTGCAAAAAATCATCAATTTGTTCATCACCATCAAACACTTGCCAATAATCAATGTTATTAGGTACTGTAGGCTGGTGTTTGACTTTAACAGTGTACTATTCACTTGCAAGTGGTATCTGACAGTTGCTAGCATCGAAGGCAAGCTCATTTGCAAGATTATTTTGGGCTCTAGGGATGTAAGCTAGCTCATATTTCTCAAAGGTTTTGAGGAGATCTAAAGTTGAATTTATCTAATCTCTTAATTTTGGGTTCTTAGCTGAATACTCACCTCTAATTTGTCTAATGGTTAGTTTAGAATCTCCTTGAGCAAATATTTTCTTAGCTCCTAAGTCTTTGAGCAGGTGTAAGCCAAGGAGGAGAGCCTCATATTCTACAATGTTATTAATGCACTAGAAGTCTAGTTTGTAAGAATGACCCTTATTAGTGTTATGTATCCAAATACCAGCCCTCGACCCAGCCTTGCCACAAGAACCATCAAAGGTAATGTTCCATAGTGTTTCTATTTCATATTCACCATTTTGTTATTGTTCGGGGCTGCTAGATTTTGGGATGATATTTTCTTCAGTTGAAGGTATGCTTGATTGTTCTAGTGGCACTATAACTTTGTCATTTTCACTCACTTGTTCATTAATGTCATTTTCATTATACAAGATGAATGAATACAAGTTTGAATGAATAGAATAGATAGGGGTGTTGTTTGGTCTATCCAAGTTACTCACTATATATTTCATGTGTGACTCTCGGTAAAGTTTTCTTGTCTATTTGAATACAGGGATAGTGGCATAAGAAATGTATAGTTGAAGGTTTCCCTGAAGTTTGACTCCCCAAGATCTAGACAGAATCATGCCATATTTAGGTGGAATGTCTGCCACCACTATGTCCATGACAAGACTTTTAGCAGGAATTTGTGCCAAGTTGACACAAAGATCTTTGATTAGGCCCAAACACTTAACCCTACTCGAATCAAATGAGTATAAGTCTTTGTAAGTTTTAGTGATTTCTAGGCCTAATATTTCCATCACAACTTTAGGCATGAGGTTGTGTGAGGCTCCAGAGTCCAGCATAGTATTGTGTAATATTTTATCATGTATGTTTAAACTAATATAGAAAGGAGGGACAACCCCTTCTTGATACTTTCCTTCAACCTTAGGTCCAAATAACAATTTAGGAACATCATCAGCTAAATTTATCGTGTCAGTATCATTTCCTAAGTTTAAGACCTTCATTACTTGGATTTATACACTCCTTGGGTTACCAGTTCAGTCAGAGGCATGGTTATCTTAATTTTAGCAATTTCCCATTCAAAGCTGAAAGGGACTTGGGTCTTAGACATACTTGCATCAGTTTCGTCTGCCACAATTTTCTCAATGAGTTTGATTTGCTGATTTTGATCAGGGGTTTTAGATTAAAAAAAAAATTTGGGGCCACTAGAAAAGGTACTAGGGTAGCTTGTGTCACCACT
>MU968411.1:106565232-106862001 GCA_034641835.2 Pinus albicaulis
TGTTTTTTGAAGACTTTATCTGTCTTTCGGTAGCACTATTGTTTTTCTGGGTATGGAGGTCCTGACCTTCTGAACGATGAATCAAAGTAGTAAGTTTTGTTTTAATTTTGGATTACTGTTTAGAAACCGTCTTTTATTAGGCTGTAGCATGTCCTTTTGGGTGGCACGAGTATATTTTGATTCTAGCATGTCGTATTATACGAATTCAAGAATTTGTGTTTGAATAGTTTCGAATGTATCATCTCATAGTTTACAGGATTTGAACTGGCACATCTATATAAACCAGAGTTTTTTTTCCTTTTTGAAAAAATTCATGAGTCTTTGATCATTATAGTAATTCGTATATTGTTGATTTATTTGAGAAAAGGGTTCGTTAACCTACTATGCAATGTTAACGAGTGCAACGTGTGTCTAAACCTAACATAATCACCTTTAAATATTTACTTATTTTTTCTCTCAGAATTGTTACAATTAAATGAAACAGTAAGCATGTTAAAAGAATCTACAAAAACAAATAACCTAAAGATATAATGCCATGATCTAAGCTTGTTACATTTCCATTTTTGTTCGCTTTGAACCTGTGACAATCATCTTCCTCGGTGGAGTAATTTTTTTCCAATAATAATCGAAAACTTGCAATACATAGAGTATTTAGACCTTATTACTCACAATTTGGACTTGAACGTCAAATATAAGATCATTATGATAATCATCTCAAATATAAGATGTTTATGATAATCATCTCCCTTGGCAGAGTAATTATTTCAATAATTCAGAAAACCTAATACAAGAAATGTTAGTTTTTTTTTTCAAATAGAAAAAACAGTCTTTCTTATATATTAGAAAAGAAAGTACAATTACATAGATCTTTCACAGTTCAGCGGGACTTGTCTCTACAAAATATGAGAATCAAAACGAAAGTATTACAGTATATGTCTTGTATATGCAACTGCTATCATTCACTAATTCTTCAATTTGGTCAAAATCTTGAAAGAAAAAAAAAAAAAAAACCAAAATGGGGCATAGTACATTTTAAAATATCAAATTACATGTATAAACTAAAAATTAAGAATAATGCCATAATTACTCACGGATTCATATTTGTATTTATAATAATGAATAACCTCAAGTGATAATGAAACTTCTATTTTCTAAAGTATTTAGCATAACCTAATACAAAATGGTAGGTTATTACTTACAAACCTCCTTTGAACTTCCAAAGTGTTAGGTTATTGCTTACAAACTGGACTTGAACTTCCAAAGTGTTAGGTTATTGCTTACAAACTGGACTTGAACGCCCAAAATAAAATACATGTCTAAATGTATCTAAAAGTTATATGTATTTTTTGTAGGTTGGAGAAGTGTAGATGTTTATCAATACAGAGTTTTTTTATTTAATAGTCAAGTTTTATAGTTATTATAATGAAATAGTTTCTCACAACAAATTTGATAAAATAAGTGAAATCTATATAATGAAGATTAATTTGTATTTAAGTTTTAGATATTTTAATAACTAAATTTCTATTTAAATGAATAAAACAATCAAATGTAAGAAATAGAAAACATAATGAAACACAATGTAAGAAATAGAGAACATAATGAAACACACACATACATATCTACAATCAACACAATTATTTTCCTAGGAAATCCTTATGGGAGACAAGAAACCCTAAAAAGTAATGATGCTCTACTCCTTTTTCCCTAGGAAATCCTTATGGGAGAAAAAAAACACTAAAATGTAAACATGCTCTACTCTCTCTTTTCTGGTATGGAAAATATGTGAGTACAAAGAAAGAGGTAATCTCTCTAGAGTTAGCTAAGACTTTTAGCGTGTAAGGTTGCTATAAAAACTTAACTTCATACGTTTTTCTCTCTAACTTCACACTCCTAGTTGTATTTTCAACTATGGAACAAAATACAATAACACAAAATGGAACTCTTATTCCTCCTAGTGGCCAAGTATTTAACATAGCGTGATAGCCAACTAGGTGTAAGATTTGACTCCATCAACCATTAATGAGGTTTGTGATTTTAGACCTTTTAGAGTCTTGTTAAAATTCCACATGTAGCTAGCTTGCTATGCATGAGTAATGGGGCTAAAATGACATTCTCTCGTACCATGGTGGTCAACATGATAGGTCAACTTACTAAAGGCATAAATTTTGAATGAACTTCATTTGATGTTTTTCTTGCACCATTGGATATGTCTTTAAGTGTAGAACAATGGTAAAGGTTTCGGCACAAGGGATAATCGTTTGACCCCAAGAAATGTCATTTAATACCTCAAAATGACTCCAAAAGGTTTTAGACCCCAATTCTCTACCCACCATTAAAATGACCCTATAAGTTGATTCTTTCAATTTTTTCACTCTATAAGCATCAAAATATATGACAAATAATATAATTATCCAATCTAGATCATTATTTAATAATTTGTTAAAATTATGAGTAAGAAATATACATCATGGAATTTAAATAACATTAATTCATTAAACACCCTTGTACATTCCTTGTTGATACTTTGAAAGTAATATGTTTTGAAAAATAATTTGTTTATGGATTCTATTTTCCACATTCTCTCAACCATATCAAAAACCTTCTTATAATATTTGAAACCATCTATACAACTTTTCATTTGTTTCAATAGGAATTAACATATTGAAATATTAATTGTATTTATGTCTTGTGTGCTAAGGAAGGGAGGTCGTGAACCTTAGGAGAAGAGATAGTATTTGTTAAGTTAGGAGGGATACTTTTTATGAGATAGAATTAATTTAAAATGCTTCTTAAGATTATGTAACTTTTGAACCATAATTACAAATTTATTTATTTTTTTACTTATCATTTAGTTGCTAAAAGTTGAAGAATTTATGTTGGTAAATAATTAATTAGGTCTATTTAAATCATTTACCACTTTTGGGTTTTTCATTTTCATGGTTTCATTCATAATTTCACTTTTTTGCAAATTTTCAATTTCAAATTTTCACACCACATGTGCACAGTCAAAGGACCTAAGGTCTTTCCCATACCAAAGTATGTTCTTTTAAAACATGTTTTCTTGGTGATATGGGTGATTTAGAAATGATTGGGAGAGCGAAATTCCTCATTTAATACACAATATGTTTGGTTCATGCCACTAAGCAAAGAATTTTAAATTCAACTGACTTTTAATATAACCAACTAAATCCTGCAAAAAAAGAATAAAAAAAATTATGTTAGGGTTGTGGATTTAGGCATTGAAACAACAAACCATGATATTTCAAATTTAAAAATAATGGTTTGAGTCCTAGGTAGCTTAGAATCCTATCTAGAGGTTTGTTTTCAAAATAAGGATGCACTCCAATTTGATTCTCATGATTAGGTTGTAATCATGAGGCTCTCGCTCAAGAGTGGACCTTCCCAAAATCTTGTGATGTCTTGTCACAAACAAAACCATCAAACTGAAAAACACATCATGCAAGAAACATAGCTTGCTGACATATCATTTTTCTCCTTCAAAGAAAAAAAATTCACATCATGTGAATATCTCCATGTACTCTTACATATTGGTGTACAAAACCATCAACCAAACACAAGTCGACAAAACATGCCTCTTAAAACAACTGACTCTCAAGTCAAATAATAGCATGTACAAATTTCCATATTTGTTGCATCTAAGTGTGTCAACATAACTCTACTTTCAACATCTTGCTTCATGCAACATGCACCATACTTTGAATTTGAAAAGAAATTCATGAAACATCAAAATACATGCAAGGCCTTAATTGGATAAGAAATCTAACCATCCCTTACCAAACCATTTCAATGGCGCTTCTTTCAGCTGCACTTCATCATCATGTGAATCATCCTGACCCTCATCGATTATGGAATCCTCTTTTCCATTCTTGTCAATATCTCTTTCCACCTTCTTCAAATTCCGTGGATGACTTGTTGGATACAAAGTCCAACACTTGTCTACAAGGTGACCTTTCTTATGGCAATGAGTGCAAAACAATTGCATCTTATTTTCAACATCATTTTCCTTGTCCAATGGGCCTTTGAATTTTTGCCTCATTTATTTAGAAAGTTTCATGTGCATGGATATGTTCTTCCAACATCTATAAACATTATGATTATTCAAACCACAAAAGGAACATGCAAACTTTTCCAAATCTTATGTGAATATTTACCATGTTTATCATAATCAAAAGCAATTTGATTAAAGGAAGATTTATACCTTGAACATTCACCTTTGTCACATTATTGAGGAGGTGAATTTGATGAGGTAGTGGCTCTCCTCGGAATACTAGCAATGAATTCAATGACTTTAGAGCTTTCAACATCCTCTTCTTTTACATTCTCATTAGCTGCATGATTATTAACATCTTCTTGCAAAGTGGGTGTCAAAATTTTCCATTCATCATGAAAACAAACTTCACAAGCTTGAGGTAATGAACACGAAATGAAATTCCTTCTTGGAACAGATTCATGTGCCTCCTTGGCTTGGAGCATTCTCCATCATGTTTTCCATAACCAAGACCCAAATAATTAGGCCTTTCCTCAACAACATTTGGCTCAACTATGCCTTGTACATGTTTTCCTTTAACCCTTTACTTTCATAGCCCATTTTCATAAAAAATTTGGACCTTATTCCTCTACTGTGTCTCTCAAAAGCACGTACACATTCACTTTGAGAGGAAATTGAAGACAAACTTGAATTTCATACCTCTTTTTCATTCACATACTTGGCTAAGGCTTCCTTTGCATCATAGAGTTGAATCTCCATGTCATGCATCCTTGCCTGGTTTTCATTTTCAATATGGAGTTGAGTCTCCATCTCATGCATATTTTCAAGAATTTCTTGCTTCTCCTCATTCTTGGAAATCAACTTCTCTTGAAGGATAATGTTCTCCCTATTATCTTCATACATCTCTTGCACCATATCATTCATGATGTAGAGCTTCTGCAACATCTCTTTATCAAAGATTTTTGTTAAGGAAGACTGATTAAAAGAGATACTCGATGAAGCTTCCATCACACTTGTAATGCATAAAAAGCTTCTTTGTCGTGATTTTAGAACTGAGCTCTCAATATTGAATTTCTCTTCACACACATAAACTTGCACACAACTAAACTCTCCTTGCATAAATACAAAAACCAATAGCTAATTCTTCTAGCTAACCTTGACTAAAATGAGCTAAATTGTACTTTGATGCCAACTTGATTTGAATATGGACAAACTAGTTTTGTTGTGCTATCTCCCTCATCAGTTAAATAAAAATGTGTTTAGGATCGTCTAAAGTTAGCCAATTGGGAAGGGGTTTATGTGTCAAGCTTTAAGTGTATTTTGTGAGAAATTTATGAGTTAATTAACTTTTAAAAACTCATGTGTACAACAAATAAAATGCAAAATTTTTATTTTGCAATTTTTTTTCCCTCAATCCAGATTCCGATCATTGGACATGTAAGAGGAAGAAAGAGGGAATTCACTTTTCAAATTCTAGACCTTGTCTAAACCAAAATAAACTAGAGGTTCGGTTTTCAAATACATTCACTTATTTGGAAAAGTTATAGCTACCAAAAGTCCATATGCCAATCTACCTCCCAAGAAATCCATTTATTACACCACTGGTTAGTTTTTTGTCTTCCTATATTCTTTATCAACCTCTTCGAGTGATTCTTGAAATGTGGATACTTAAATCCTTCCTAAAAATTTGAGCTCTAAAACGAGAAGACATACAAGGTCATTTTAAGTCATTCCTCTACCCAATTATAAAAACCAAGTGAATATTTCTACATATTGATTTCTGTCCCATAAACTGTACAATATAGGTCAATTTTTTCCTTTAACTTATTTAAATATTGTTAGCGCACAATTGTTCAATGGTCTAATGAAATTTCATTGATAAAGGCATGATTATGCCAATCCATGTTGCATATTTCCATTAACAATGTTTACTTACATGTAAAACAATGTTGTCTTTGCTTTTATGTTATTTTGAGTTTGCTTTTAGTGTTGAAATTGGAATATATGATATTAATTTATGACTTGCAATTATAGTTGCTGAGATACTATTCTTTTTCTCTACTATATTGTTATTTCTAGTCCTTTGGGTGCTTTCTTCATTTTTTTTTTTTTTTACTAATTGAAGGGATTCGTAATTCTATATTTTACCATATTGCTTGTTGGTTCCATGTAGATTTAATTGACATATAATAGGTGGTTTCTGTTTTTGGGATGTCTGTAAAGTTTTTGGCACATCATATTGAATTTCTATAATGTGTAGCTCCCTAAAATTCAGATAGAACCTTCATTGAAAAATGTGAGGGGGGTTTCAAATTCACATTGGATAACACCCTCCTTTGGGATAAAAAAGTTTAATAACAAACACAATAGCAGAGAAACAATTAGTGACGTCACCAAAAGATGTAGCCTCTTCAAGGTATCATATCCTCTCATCAAGGTCAAGAATCTATTCACCAAAAATGTCCTATGGAAATGATGGTTTAAGAAACAAAACTAGACAAAAACCTTCAGTGAGAACAACAAAATATAAAACCTCTTCAAGGTCTTCAATCTGCTCGTAAAGTTAAATTGTGTCTTGATCAAGTCCAACAACAAAGAAACATTCAGTGACAACACCAAAATCTACAACTTCTTCAACGTCTTCTAAACCATCTTCAAATTCAATATTGTGTGCATCAAATTCCTCACCAAGGTCATCAATGGAGTCATCAAAACTACTATTTCAAACTTCAATGCCAAAAATAAGTCAAAAGAATTCAATTTCTCCTCCAAAACCTTCTTCTCTGAGCAAAGCTAGCATGATGTCGTCGAGAAATTCAGTAATTCCACAAGGAAATTCTATCAAAGTTAAAACAAATCCTTTTCATCCATATTTAATTCCTACTTTTTCAGGTGGAACACCTCCAAATTTAAGGACCACAATTCCATAAAATACAACTTTACCTAATAGGTGTAGACCTAGAACCCCCAACTTTGCGTGACATGTACAACTGAAGATCCTATGGTAAGCAGTGTGAGAAGAGAGTCATGGTCACTGAGTTGAGAAAGAGAAATAGTTTGGTATGACAACCTTACTTGTGATAGGTCTAGCTAGCAGACTACCAAACTACATGGTAATGGCATTCAAAATGTGAAAATTCCCATTTCACTTGGAAATAATATGGTAGAGAAAGGTATAGATGAAAGGAGATATCTATCTATGGTAAAGAAATCAAATAGTTCTATCAATTCCACCTTGCAACTCTAAGAGACATTGAATTAAATTTCATCTCAAGACAAGGCTTTGGGAGGACACTCTCAAAGCCAACCTTCGTTATGGCTTTGAAACACATGGTAAGTATTGACTCAACAACCTTATTTGCATAATTTTTTCTAGCATGGACCTTAATGTCATAGCCTTATTTTGCCTAAAATGAATGCAAATTTCCTTGCAATTTGGCTTGCAACATTCATAATTCATGCTCATGGAACATGATTGTGTTGCAATTGTGATAACATCTGCTGTATGCAGAAGCTTTAATAAAAAATGATCGAAAATGACATTTTTGCTTTGTTTTTTTCAATATTTAAGGAAAATTACACCAAGTAGCTTCCAGCCTCATATGACCATCATGTCAAACTCATCTCAGGATATTGTCCAAGTAAGAGCCACCAAAATCAAGCAATCTAGTATACATGACTCTCCAATTTCAATTAGCAGCAATGACAGTTCTAAGTATGGTGCAAACATTGCTCCAGATCCTCAATGGGGCATGTTTGATGACAATAATTTGGGGAGTGAGAGAGGGAGATGGTAGGAGAAAAAATTCAAGGAATCCACGGGAAATTGAAAAATATATAACTAATAAGGTTTTGAATAAGATCAAACTAAAATTCCACAAGATAGGAAATAATTTGTGCCATTTAGTTGCTACCTGGATAATAGATGACATCTGGCATAATACTACACATTTTGTGCTTAACATCATGAATATTGTTAGTAATGGGTAGTTAGTGTGCATCAATTTCAGTGTTCAATCATCATGAGGATCATGACATCATGTCCTACCATAGCTTTTTTCCTATTCATTTCTATAGTTCTAATGTGATGGATGTTCTATGGAAGAATGTTTGAACATGATGAATCCTAGTTTCAATGTTGAAAGTTTTTTTCTAATTCATTTTCAATATAAAATGCTTCCTTTAACTATCAATAAAATATATTACATGTTAGTAATGTCACACAAAATGGTTCCCAGCTGAGAAGTCTCAACGATTGAAAAAAGTCATGTGAAAATCCCTTGTATCTATAAAAAGTTTCCCAACAACATAAAGCCTATCAAAATTGACACATGGACATAAATTTTAGAAGCAACATTTCTTTAAATTTGCTTGAAATAAGAGGGGGAAAAACCAAAATTCTTTCCATAAAGGCACAAAAGCAGTTTTCATAGATTTCCAAACAATTCACTAACTATCATGATGAAACTTGAAATTAAAGGGGTACCTTATTTGTCATTAGGAATGGACCACAACCATTATTATTTCCCTAAAAAATTGTGCTAATGTAAATTCAAACATCATTAACATGATAAAAATATTTGGTTGGCTTCTTATTCTTTGAAATAATGAGGAAAATTGTTAACAACTTATCAATCTAGGGTAGTGGTGGAGGACTACATGGACTAGCTATGGTGATTCTCGCCTTTAGCAATCAACAAAATTAGATTCATGACTTGGCCTTCTACTAGAATTTTGTGATTCCATAGAGAAAGAAGCTCGGGAGTATGAGAACCAATAAATTGTTTCCTGCTCATAGTGCAAAGAGATCCCCTAAATATTCTTGCAATTGGCATAGATATTGCACATCCTACTAACTTTTGCATTTGAAAAAAAAATTGCATCTAAATATTGAAGTCTTGCATATGTAGTTTATTTGTTTTCCGAAATAAAAATTTGACCATCTTAGCCATTGTTAAAATCTAAACAATAATTATTTCTTCTCTTACACACTTGAGAAATAGAATTCCAGCTCTAATAATCTATTGAGGTCTATGGAAGTTAATGGCCTAAGACACTTTGTAACCTAAGAGAGAAACTTGTTAGGAAATGGGTGAAGTTGGTATTACACACCCAATTGGATAACCTCGAGGAGAAAACATTTCTCCCACTTTATTTGTTGGCATAACCTAGTAAGTGTTATTCACTAGCATGTATTTTGTAAAGGCCTTGACCTAGTTCCAATTCAACTCCATCCACCAGGTTGTAGAGGATTCCAAGCCTAATTTCATGAAAAGTAAGTTGGGGATGATCACATTGACCTGCTTGATGACATGTCTATGAATATTAACTACCTTGAACTATTTTTCTGCGTAGGGAAAGAGACACATGAGACACATTCCCGTGTCTGAGCATGAAAACGTTCTTTGATATTGTTAATGCCTCTAGTGTTTACTTCTAGAAGTTCTATAGGCATAGTCTGTAAAGGGCCAGGTAGCATCTGGATCTCATCTTTTATGAAAGGTGACATATCTAGTAAATGCCCCTACAGTCAATCTCTGGAATGGATCTAAATAGAAGTTCTTCATTTTAATATCCATAAAACACAACAAATTTAAGGTAAACTATGTACATGTGTCATTTCTCCCACAAACTAAAGGCTTCCTGTAATATCAATAAAACACTTGCCACTTTAAGGTAAACATGTGTCATTTCTCCCACAAACTAAAGGCTTCCTCCCATTAATTTTAGATGTGAACTCTACCATAAAATTTTTAAGTCAAACTTTAAGATAAACAATGCACATGTCATTTACCTCATGATCTTGTGTCATTTTTCTCATGCATTTGCAATAAATGTCAATTTAATATATATATTTTTATTGAATTTGTTTTTTCAGGGATAAGAAAACCATTAAATATGGTTGAAAAATGGAAATTATGCATAGAAGTTTCTTGCTATCCCAATCCAGGGAAAGCAGTGATTACACATGTGCTTTCCAATATTGCGACTAGCAAAGTCGTCCAAAGGAAAATGAATATACTGAGAAGAACAACAAACAACGAGGCATATTATATTGGATTGATAGAAGGCTTGGGAACAACGATGAAGTATGGATCAAATGGAATTGTAGTTTTCACCAATTCTAAACTTGTGTGCAACCAGATGAATGGCATTTGCCAAGTTAAAAAGGAGAGGCTAAAAGAACTGCATGGAATAGCAAAAAATATTGTTAGCCAATTTCAATTTTTTAGTATAAGGCATTGTACAAATGTGAATAATATGTCTGTCGATATATTGCATGGGGAAATGCTAATTCATGATTCATCTATGAAAGATGAATTAGAATTATACAGAGCAATGCCAATGCAAGATTCATCTCTCAAAGATGAATTGGTTTTGAGATGCTCTTCTTCAAAAATTCAAGATTCATCTCTCAAAGATGAATTAGTGTTGAGACGCTCCCCTTCAAAATTTATTGATGGAAATTGTAACATATCTTGGATATGTTTGTGTTGTGTACTTATAAATGTGTCTTTTCTAATGAACATGTGTTTTTTTCAATTATATATCAAGTGTGCTCCCACCACACCATGTAAAGCGCAACTTGGTGAACTTCACATTTGCAACAAGTGAACTTCACGTTTTTATAAAATTAAAATGCGGAGACTTCAAGAAATTTTTGTTTAAATGGAGTTTCACGCTTCTTTTTTAATGACCATGTGTTTTTTTTCAATTTTATACCAAGTGTGCTCCCACCATGTAAAGCACAATTTGGTGAACTTATCATTTTTATAATTTATTTTTTGCTTAAATTGAGTTTCGCACATCAATTATTGCTTTGAAAGTTGTGTTCTACATAATTTGTGTACACTAAATTACAAATTGATTTCCTGAAATGTATTTTGTGTAAATGTCCACCAATAGATATATATATCATGGAGGATGAACGACGAAGATCAGCCGAATCCCATATGGAGGTTCAGGGATCGGGGAAGTTCACGATATGTAAATATAATCTTAAATATCCATACATGTGTGTACATATGGAATTGAATTTTTATTAACTTTGTGAGTTAAATTAGTTGTTAATAAGTTTCATTTTTTAATTTTTAGGAGGTAAGAGGAGAAGGGTTTCTACTCCATCCATGGAGTGTGCTCATGGTTCAGCCAGTCGTGGTATGGTTCATGCAATTTAATCAATGAATACGTATATATGTATTTATATGTACACATGAATTTATTTTTCAATTGATTATAAATTTGTATTTCTTTATGAAGATTCTCCCTCGTCTCGAGAGGTTGGTGGTGGTTCAAATCTACTTAGAGGGCCATCAATGAGTGGTAGTAGGTTGCGTGAAGGGGGTGATATTTATTCCTCTGAAGGCCAATCAATGGCTGCTGGTTCTCAGCAAGGTCATGTTGGAGAAGATGCTAACCAAAAATGTCAAGGTTGTCATCAATTTCAATATTTTTTTCATTAAATTTGTATAAATTTTTTTACATGTGTTTTTTCTAATATACGAAATTTTATATATATTGATGCAGAGGCCGAAAATGTTCAAACTAGTTGTTAAAATAGATGCAGGGCAAACCGCTACATTCAAGAAGAAGGTTGTCTACCCAGCACAACTTATCCGGCTGAAATTACTGATATAACATGGGAAAAAAACATGGCACAATGCACCTTACAGAGGTGTGAAAGACTTCATGCAAAATTTCAGAGAGATCTCGTGGTTTTGTCTCTACCTGCCGAGAGTCGACAAAGCCTTGAAATAGTTACACATTCATTGGGCGAAATTGTAAATGTGTACAAAAATCTTGGGCCAATAACTGATACATTTGTAGAAGTGATGAGAAAGAAAAAAGAAACAGTAATGGGTTCAGATAAATGGGAGGATATAAAACAAAAAGTTACAAAAGATGTGGCCAAGTCAATGTTTAATTTCAAGGGAGGGCCAAAAAGAAAAATGTTGAAGGTGCAATATTTCAAGCACCTAGACATAGCTTGCTTTTTGTATGATAGTCACCTTGCGGCCTATGGAAGGCTCCCATGGAACGACGAGGTTCCTGTTTATTTTGCACAATTTTTTTACGCATAATTTGTTTTTGGTATGAAACCCAACTACAATGACCTTCCGTTAGAATTTTTTGGCCCAGGGAAAGGTCGATTATATAACCGTAAGGGTGCTAAGTGAGATGTGGAGTTTCCTCACCTTGAGCCACCATTGGTGAGTTGACATTTTCGGGTTGAAGCTCTGCAGTCAGAGATGGATGCGACTTCTGAAATAAGTCGAGAATAAAGGGATGTTATGATCGACAATGTTAGTAGCGGATTGGGTGGAGTCGATATTTGTTTAAATCGACAAAGAGCACGTGAAAATGCACGTGCCAATTTTGTGTATTGTACAGATGAGGAGATTGAAAACATGAATGTTGAAGATCTTCGAATATATGCAAAAAATTGTCGCAATGGTTTGCAAGACCTAATTCTTCATGAAGAAGAGGGCACCAGAACGGTATGTGTAACTAAAGACATTAGGGTTTGAAATTATTTTAACATACATATATACATGTGTACAATTTGTAATAAATACATGTGTATGTACATGTATACATTTATTTGTATTTGTAACATTAATCTAACAAAAATGTATGATTATATGTTAAAACACCATTTGTAGTTCTCACACATGATGCATGACGAAAATGTTAATATCACGTTTGGGACCTCTGGTTCAAACAACGTAGATGGGTCTGACCATCAAGATATGTTGGAAAATGTTAGTGTTTTTTAAGTGATTTTAAAATAAATAATTGTGCACACATGTACATGTACGTATATATAATTTGATAAAATGTTTTAACAGATATCGATTCTGTTCGATGTTTTTGGGATGGCGATACCTTCTTCTTCCTTGGGAGATGTACCTTCTACTTCCTTGGGAGATGAGCCACAAGTATGGACAATTTTTCACAAGTTTAAAATTTATGTTTAAAAGTTATATATATATATATTCTACCTCAAAAAGTTCCATTAAAAATTGAGATATATATATATATATATTGAGTTATTTAAAAATTTTTAGTTGGGATCTATAGAAGATTTCTTTAATCCGCGAACTCTAGCGACGAGAGATAGGAACATCCACAACATTTGAACAAGTTGCCTTTAGTTCCTTTTTCTTAATATTATTGAAAATAAGTTTATATATGTACACGTGAATTTTTTTTTTCATTTAAAATTTTTTAATATATATATATATATATATATATATATATATATATATATATATATATATATATATATATATATAACTCTACATCTATATTGTACAGTTTACCGCTGCAGATGTTCCTATGGGGGCAGAACTTGTTCATCAAATGGAGAGGAAACCTCATGAGGTATTGCATGCTTTTTTGTTTATATTTTGTTTTTTACATGAAGTTCTAGATATATATATTCTCACTCATTTTTAAAACATCAAATTTTAATGTTCAAGTACATGTGCATTGTCTATGTAGGTTTCCCATGATGCTTCACATGATAGGGCGTAGATTGAGACCCTGACAGGAAAGACGCTAGATCCGTCTCTATTTGATGGACATGATTTGTAGATTTTATTTCAAGATTTAGATGGTCTTAAAATTTGTTAAACTTGATACAGTTTGATGTATCCATGCTTCTGAATTTTCTCAATTTGTTTCCACTACATCTCAGTTGTGTTGTTGGCCCACAGTTCACAACCATAGAGAATCACCAGAATCACTAGAAGCCCAAAAAGAGTTAGAGTGGTATTCCAATCCGACAGCTCTGCCTCTCTACAGTTGTTTTGAAGAGCATAAAATTATTTCCAACCCCCTAAAGTTCTTTTCTTTCTACAACCATCCCAACTTAAATTTCTATTGAAGTCAATTCTGAGGTATTTCTGTTCATATTAAAGTTGTCATAATTTTTGTATTATGGAGGGGAGCTCCCACCTGCACGTGTGCCTACTGTCCCCCCTTTCCCTGCTCCTTCTCCATCTCATATCCCTTTTTAAATTTCCCATGGAATTTCCCTTCTTATGGGGATCCAACCCAACCCACCCCTGTCCTCTCTGACTCCTACCCTTATTCCCTTATAACTCCCTCCCATTAAACCCACGGTCTCTTATGAGCCTTAATAGACACTAATTATTTTTTTAATATTTTAATTAATTTTTAATTTAATTTATTTATTTCATTTAATTAATTTATATTTTCATTTTTAAATATTAATGATTTTATTTATTAATTATGTAATTTTTTTTATTATTAAAATTTAAATATAGTTTAAAATTAGAAGTTTATTTAATTTCATTAATAATTTGTATATATTAATTTCAATTTGTGTATTAATAAAAATACCAAATTTTTTGCCTAGGCATGCATTTTTCAGAATTGTCACGGTATTGACACCTTGACTTTGGAGAGATGTATCCTGAGTTCTACTTGGAAAAATGATGCACAATATGGCTTGTTGGAAAGCTAAAAACATGGAGAAGAATAAGGAAGTATTAACTCAACCAGATATGTAAATTTAATATGCTAAAACAATTATCAGAAGATGAGGCTATGAAATTGTAACGAAAAATCAATTTGGGAATTCTTTTGAAACAATTTCATCTACCGAAACTTCTGTTGTTGCAAATTCATTTCAAGAAAACTTTCTTGAGCCATATAAGTCTTGACATGGTTCGATGGGAAGCTCAAATTTGTTTTATTTCCATTTATTTAATTCATTTTAGTTGGAGAGTTTTCTTTTGGCCGTTTGATTTTTATGTGCAAAATTAATTCATTTTATTTCATTTTATTGCAAGAGATATGTTGGAGAGGATGAAGCTAAAACATATTGGACCATTTATATTGCACCAAAAAAGAAAAGGAAGAGGACTTGCAAATCCAAAATAGATGAATCCAAAACTTGTTGAACAACTTTCCATCTTGGGATTCTTTTGGGATATGATAAATTATGAAGGAGGGGGTTCCTCTCCTCTACAAATTAGGAAATATAATAACTTTTTTAATGATATTTTTACTTGTACATAGGGAGGAAATCTCATATATGAGTTATTGGGGGTTTTATTTTTGAAATCTAGACTCTGTATTGGAGGTTGAGCCTGCACTTTTACGATTCTTTCCTTTTAGTAACAGAGCTTATGATTTGGGAAATATTTTTGGAGATTGAATCAAGGAATAGAGAAAAGGGATCATTTTTTATTAATTGTATCTACAAGTTCTATTTTTTTAATGCAATTTCATTCATGTAATGGCGGCTTTATGCTAATTGATTCATATTTTTTCACTATCATTGGACATGTTATTGATTATTTATTAGATCAACTAGCTTGTATAATAGAATCATCGATCACTTATTTATTTCCTTATTTCTCAAGTACCTAAATTAAATTTATGAGGAACTATTTACTTAGAAATATGCCATCTAAAGCTGATTTAATTATTATTACAATTCAATGAACTATTTCCTAGTTTTGATAGAAAATTATTTACTGCTTTAAGATCTCTGAACAAAGCATGTTTCAGAGTAACACTATCAACTATTAGAAATATTTTATTAGCCTGATAGTAATAATGAAAGAGATATTTTAAATCCCCATTCATTTAATTACATTTATCTTGGCTGGGTTTATATCTATATCTTCCTAGTTGAGATAGACTTGGGATTTATTTTTTGTCATCTGCATTCTTAGAGTATATTTTAATTTAGGTTTTATCATTGATTTTTATAAGCCCCCTTAACTAGAGGATAAAATTAGGTGTCGCTTGGTTGATCCCTTATGTCATCCTAACGGTTTTCTATCTTCCAAGAGTTCCGCAAGAGGGTATGTCTGATTTATTTCTTTTTGCTGATTAGAAATTGGTAACATCACAAGACAACAGGAAGAAAGAGGGGGCAACTTGACCTAAAATAACTAGTTGGAACCATTATACAAATGAAAAATAGTATAATATGGGACTCCAATAGGGGGACCTTATCTCATGTTGATGAGGTAATTTTTGGCCATCAAAATTTTTGGCGCTATAAGGACGACCTAATGACTTGTTCTCTTTTGGATTTTTTGTGTTTATTTATTTTCAATGGCTCCTTTATAATTACCTATTTGGAGTTTTTTACCAGAACTCATCCAAATACCACTCCAATAAAGGCAGTGAGCCTCTTGTCCAAAATAAAATACAATGGTAATACTTCTACTTTTGATCATATCCTTTTATTTATTTTAGATTGTAATACTTTTGATATTGACAATGGTGTCATTTGCACGATATTCACTCTTGCATTGACAGGAATGGAAAAATACTGGTGCCAGTCATTACCAGTTTCCTTTGTACACATTTGGGATGAATTTTTGAAACATTTCCTTCACACTTTTCAGGAATATGATTTTGAAAATGTTTTGGATTAGTTAGAAGAATTGCAAAGAATGATAGATGAGCCATTGGATGATTTTCTAGTTTTATTTAAATTATGTTGTTTACAATTTCAATCCAAATATTTTCCTCATGATTTTTAGTTATTAGGATGGTTTAGACATTTAGTGTTTCTTCCTTTTCATTCTAACGATTCTAAGGAACTAGAAGGTATGCATTTTATAAACATGTTAATTTCTTCCAAAGAATCAATGGATCAAAATAGTAATGCAAATATGCTACAAATTTAAAATTCTAATGCTTCCAAACAAAAATCTAAGAAAGAAGATGATGCTTTTGAAACAAATAATGTTGATCTCGAAGTTGATTTTAATCATAAATGTGTTGAAACATTAAATCATGGTACCTATGCTAAAGAAGAGAATCAGCAATATGTAGAGTCAATTAGAAACAAACAACAATCAATAACCCCAACAAATAATCGGCATCATTAAAATCAACAAGAAAAACTCCAAATTAAGTATTTATATGATGAATTCTCTGCTCTAACATTTTTTGAAATTATAATCAATCACAAATTGTTTTGTATATTAGCAAAAATTTCTATGACAACCAAATGCATATCTCTCCTTCAATTCTTTTAAAGAATAGAAAATCTAATTTTTTGTATTATGGAAGACATTAACCAAGAACTTGAAATACACAACAATGCAAATATGGAGGAATTTGAAATGCACATTATGAAAAATGATGAAAAACCTTGAGATAGAGAAATTTTCAGGTATATATCCTCTACTTATTATTTCTTCCTATATCCTAACACTTTTAGTAACAATAACTCAATTTTTAATGAATAAACAATCCCTCTAAACAAAAATTTAATTTTAGAAAAGAGAGGAGTTGCTATAAATTAAATTAATAATGAATTATTGGTAAATTCCGATTCATGTCGAGAGGATATATAATTACCCATGCTTTTAATAGTCATGGAAATTCTCTTAATTGTGCATTAGATTTTTTTCTTGGTTCATATTTATAAATTCCAAGTCTTTTCATCCTTTGGTAACGATTTTGTTACATTTTTATAGTTTCAATTCTCTAAGTCCAACTATATTTGAAAGTGAGAAAAACACCATTACATAATTTGTTCCGCTTGTTTCTCATTTTAAAACCTCCCAACATTGTGATGATTTCATTTTTCGAGAATCCATCTCAATCTTTTATTCTTTATGTCGATGAAGTTTACTTTTCTGATCATGAAATTGAAAATTTTTCATTTCCACGAGTGGATACTAATGATAACTTTAATTTCATTCTTTCAATTGATACTTATGGGAATAAATATTTTGTAAAAAATTCGTAGCTATCTTGTCTTATTATTAGTAAAATTACTGTAAATTTTTATTTGGGCTTTCTTCATTTTCCTCGATTTCAATTAATTTTTGAATATATCGCCATATTATGTTGGAAATTCAAGCACATAGGCTCTAATCACTCGCCAAATGAGGTAATGAGAATACATGAGAATATATTTCAAATATCTAACCATAAGCATTAACAACTCTTAATTTTTCAATTGTATTTGATTTTTATTTTTTATCAATGCATGTCTTCTTTCCCAATGAGCTATTTACATGTTCGATCACTTGTAACTGGATTATTACTAATTAGCCATCATTCCAATTTGGCCAGAAACATTCTTAAAGATTCATATTTCTTCCACTTGCACATCGTTCATTCATTTGAAAAGTAATTGGAAAGCTCGATATCACAAAATAATTTTGGTGATGTTTCTTCTTTTGTATATAATACTAACTCTTCTCCACAGTATTATACATTTAAAGATATATTATTTAAATTCAGTTTGCTATATTATTCCATGAATCTCTTCTAATCAGTAATGGATATCCATCCGAATTTCTATGATCTAATTGGAAGGTAGTTGGAAATATTTCAAGGGAATTTTGTAAATGAATTTATTTTTCTTTACTTGTTAGTTGTTAATGTACAAAAGACGTTGAATTGTTTTTTAATAATTTGTCTACAACTTTATATGTGTTACTTATTTTTGACATTTTTATATACGTAAAAATAAAATGGAGTGAGTGGCTTCACTGGAAATATGACTATATCTAGTCATATTTTCCGTTATGCAAATAGATTAGGAATAGAATTAGTTTATTTATATTCCTTTTTCTTTGTTTTTCTTTTAATGTTACAAATTTTCAATAAGTAGGTAGTGATCTAATTATTTTTTGGTATTCATTTAATTTTATAGTTAAGAGTGTTGTAGAATATAACAAACATCAAATATCTTCAGAGCATATACATCCTTATGATGGACTATATTATATTTATTTGCAAAGATTCATCACACTATTTCATTTTCTGTTTCTTGAAAAATAATGAATGATTAAGTTCCAAAGAATCGCTACAACTAGGCGCTTTTGAAATTTCAATTTCCAAATCCATAAGTGTTTCTAAATGGTGGATTTTATCACTCTTGTTGCTCAATAAAAATATGAATTGAACGAAAATAAATAGTTCATTACTATGCATTTAAGCTAGATTTAATAAATAAATGATTTTGAACATTTTCCAAATTCTAAAAAAAATGCATGAGAGAAGGTGAATATATAAGCTAATATTCCTATCAAATTGTTCCAGGTATGCATAAACAAGTTCACCTTGATATTTTGTTAGTTTTCATTTCTAAATTTGTTTCATCTTTCAAACATATTTTATTTGTTATTTATACTTCTTTTTGCAGGTCTTCATTAGCTTGAGTTGGAGACTTGATTTTGTGAGTAAATTAAATTATCTTTAAAGTGAGTATTTAGCCTTTTCCTACTCACATATGTGTTCAATTAAAATGGAAATGCTTAAATATTGCTTGTTCTACTTTTTCTCAAGCCTTTATCTTCGTTCATCTTAAATATCTAATTGAAGGGACTCAAAGTAAATGAAAATTGCAAAACAATCTTGTAGCAGTTGTAGAATTACTCCTATCCATGGTTATTCCTATGCTCTTTCCATAATGTTGCATTTTTCGAGATGAATTGAACCTCTACACCACATTATTCATTATATATATTCTATTTTAGTTGCAACTATTTTTAGATCCTGGTATGATTAAGTGCATTCTAGTTTATTCAATTAACATTTTGTATGCACATGGTTCACTATTGTTGGGTCTTTCATTCGCCATTCATTCCTTGAGCTTGGAGCCACTTCAACCAGATTATCTTTGGAGAATTTCATTTATTCATTTATGGGGAGACATGTATAAGTGATCCCTTTACCTTCACTTCATTCTTGTGTATATTTCTCATTAACTCGAAACCCCGGAAGCCTGTAACGTCTTAAAATATAATTCCAAAATTTTTTGGGCATGTGGGAACCAAGATCCACATCATCACATGCTACTTTATCCATGCATATTTTATAATTACGTTATTCTATAACTGATGGCCTCCACTTTCACTTTGATAATATGCATACCTTGAATCCCAGAACCTTTTCCAAATTCCAATTCATGATAGCTTACAATAATCGAGGCCGTCGTCTACTACCCTACCTTCTCTAATCAATCCATGCCTCTTATACCCAAATCTTTATATTAACTATTTTAAGTCTCCCTCTTCTAGGCTACTACGTACAGTCTCTCTACTGCTACCTGCAATCTCGAAAGCTTGAATAATTAATGAATTGCATTTCAAGTTTCTTTTGCGCACATCTTCCTCCGAGCAGTCTTAGTTGGTTCTCACTACCATCATTCCTACTCTTTAGACAGCTCGGTGATTTCCTATGGGCGATTTCATGCTCCTCTCGAGTTACCACCTTTCCCTCTTCAACCAATTGAAAAAACAGTTTATATATTTTAAAATTGATCAAAATGGTGGTTTATAAGAGGGTTGAAAGCTAACATGTGTGGGAAGCACAAGTAGACCCGTTGGGGTACTGAACAAGATCATTGCCAGTAGGGCTATCTTTGAGTGGTACTAAGACATATTTGTTGGGGCTATGGATGCTCGCTAGTAGTGAAGATATTCTTAGTAAACAATATTATTTATATTGATGGACATATACTTTCTTTAAAACTTCTTATCTGTAACTCTGATGCCACTCATAGAAGAAAAAATTAAAATTAAAATATTTCCCTAAAGACACAAATTCGTGGTTTTAGACTTAATTTTTTCAGGTACTTGCCTTTTCACAACTTATATCACTTGATAAATTTATGTGGGACCCATGGGAAACATTTTAATGTTTGAAGGCTTGATAGGATTCATCATTTCAAACTTTTGGTAAATTTGAGGTCATCATCTTTTTATGAAGAGATAATTATTTCGTCTCTTGTGTCACCCATTATTGTGGTAAAACAACAACCCCCCATTTTTAATTTATTGTCTTCATAATAATAATTGGGACCCTGCATGTAAATTTTGGTTGTATCTCCATTTAATGCTTTCGTTTGGTTAATTTCATGATTTTCTTACGAGATTTTTATTTTTATCGATTTTTACTTTAATTACTTTATTGAGTGCCATTTCTCTCGACCTTCCCAATGACTCTAATTTTGTATCATTTGAACTTATGGTTTTCAAATGGTGCTTATTCAAAGTTCGATTAATTTTCACAATCTAGGAATTAAAATATACAAAACACACTTTATTAGATTTTGTATATTATTTAATTAATTTATATGTTAATAAAGTTATCTCAGTAATTTAATTAATTTTAACTAACTAATTTAATTAATTCATCTAATCCAAATTAATTAAGGTAATTGTATTTTATTTAAAATAATTTGTAAATAGATAATTTTTAATTATTTTATTAATTCTTATTTACTTATTATTTAATAATTTAATTTAACTAACCTACAGAAAAACAAGAGGTTCAAAAAATCACGTGTATAGAAAAACTATATAATAAAAATATAATAAAAAATCTCTTAGAGAATACAACTGTATATTTATATATATATATAGGATCATTGATCTTAGAAAGACAATTTAATTTGAATTTCATAAAACCTAACGGGGATCCGACCTTCCAGGAGTCATTATTAAAGTGGTTGTAGTTTTTTAAAGTAATGTGGAATCATATAAAATTGGTTGTAGTTTTTATATTATGGAGGGGAAGTCCGAGTTCCACCCCTTTCCCGACTTCTTCTCCATCCTGTATCCCTTTTTAAATTCCCCACGAGATTTCCATTCCTCTAGGGATCAGACATCGCCTATTCCCATCCCCTCCTAACCTTATGACTGTCTTTCCATTAAACGCATGACCTCCTATGAGCCTTAACAACGACTATATCTGTTATTTTCTTTAATATTTTAATTACTAAATATTTTAATTAATTTATGCTTTGATTTGTAGATATTCATGACTTGATTTAAAAATTATTTAATTTAATTTTTTCATTAAAATTTAAATATAGTTTAAAATTAGAACTTTATTTAATTTCATTAATAATTTGTATCTATTAATTTCAATTTGTATATTAACAAAAATACTCAAATTTTGACCAGGGATGCATTTTCCAAAATTCTGGTTATTTTGATACAATTACTTTAGAGAGTTGTATCTTGAGTTGTAATTGGCAAAATGAGGCCCAAGATGCCTCATTTGAAAGCTATAAATGTGGAGAAAATCCATGAGCATTAACCCAACCAAATGTGCACAACAAATATGCCAAAAATTAGTAGAATATGAAGCTACAAAATTGTAACAAAAAATTAATCTGGGAATTTTTTTTTGAACCATTTTGTTGGGTCCCTATATTACTACTTTAGTCCCTTATTGTTATTAGTGTAGCCCCCTTATTTTTATTGTTGTACCCCTGTAACCCCAATATTGTTATTATTGTGCCCTTACATTATTATTGTTAGGTCGACTAGGATTATATTGTGGTCCCATGGACTCCTATATATAGAAGGAGGTTTTGGTCATTTGTATCATCCAAGAATTGTTCATTTATGTAATGTATTGGAGGTTTACCCCTCGAAATGGCTAATTTATAAGGCAGTTATCTCTCTTTTCTTCTACTTTTGGAGTTGGTTTCATAACATTTAGTATTAGAGCTTTAGATTCTAGGATTTCACTGCTCCAAACAGGTCATCGTGGAATTTCCATTATAAATTTTTTTCTACGAAGGTTCAAAAGCTGAAATTTTTACAAAGCAAAGCCGAAATCCTGAGGAATGTTGTGGAAAAATTTGAGATCTTGGCTTGCAATATTTTCGGAGATATGATCTGTGCAAGTTAGGGAGTTTTGCAGACTCCTGAATTTAACCTAAATAGGTAATCGTGGAATTTTCGCTATAGATTTTTTTTATGAGGGTTCAGAAGATGAAATTTTTACACAGCGAAGCCACAATCCTAAGTAACGTTGTGGAAAAATTTCAGAGCTTGATTCACAATATTTTCGGAGATAGGGTCTGTGAAATTTAGGGATTTTTCAAGCTCCTGAATTTCATATCAAAGAGGTGACTGTGGGAAAATCGTCTTAACTCTCTCTCTGAGCATTGGATTGAAGTTTTGTAAAATGTGACTGCAAGTACATGGACTATAGTTTCCTCTGTACTAATTTTAGAGCCAAAGGAGGAAACAACGACACGTGGCATGCCATACAAGATCATTCTACTGAACCAATCCATAATTATGTCATTGTGGGAGATTGGGCATAACTTTGTCTTGATGAATCCAAATCATATGAGACCTGTGGAAATTTAAAGAAGCTTCATAGTGCTACTATAGGGCCAAATTTAAGATATTAAAGATCTGAAATAAAAGAGATAATTCAGTTTCAATATCGAGCTCCTCAAAATCAATAAAAAGGTGTGTATTTTTTTTGAATTGCATAAGTCTTGTGTGAATAATTAGTTTGAATTGATTCCAAGGGAATATTGTAGAATAGACATCAGTATTCAGTTATAAAATTCCCCCTAAAAATAATTCAACACCCATTAATACTTTGGAAGGATCTGATATGACTCATTAAGACGAAGAACTGCAACATGACATATCAAAATTCTCAGAGTAAGCACACCAAATTTCACTCTAGCAAAGAGAAACAAAAAATAAAACGGAAGTTTTCAAGAAAGGCATGAAAGATAAGATGGATGGTTTGAAGAATTGTGTGGAAGCTAAGATGGATGGAATGGAATTTGGCATGGAAGCTAAGATGGATGACATGAAATACAACATGGAAAACATGAAGAATGATCTAAATTCACACATGGAAGGTTTGACAGAGTTGATACAAGAAATATTTCCTAATGTCGAAAAGATAGTAAAGGAAACTAATTATGAAAAAAAAATGTTAATTGTGATTTCATAAAATCTAATATTGGATGGAAGAACCATCATATTCCAAATATGGATATGAGGAATTTTGATGGCAAGGATCTTGTAACATGGATACTAAAGATGGAGCAATATTTTGACCTCAATAATGTGCAAAACACACAAAAGGTATGCATTGCAACTTTACATTTAGAACAAATTTGTATGGTATAGATGGCTTTTATCCCGTAAAAAAAATTTCACTTGGTCAATTTTTACAGAGGAAATGATAGCACATTATGAGGATACAAAAAGAAACACCTTCTTTAGCCAATTGATAAATCTCAAACAAAAGGGTTCAGTGGTGGAGCACATTGAGGACTTCCAAAAATTTAATATAAGGGTAATTGATATTCTAGAGGAACATTGTATTGATGTCTTCATAGGGACTTTAAATGTTAACATCCAACATGAAGTTCGCATTTGGGAACTTGATTCATTGGAAAAGGCATTCAGGTTGGCAAGAAAAAATGAATGTAAAATTATGGCGACAAAGAAGCCTACCACTGACATATATAAAGATAGAAGTGTTGCTACTCCTAGACTTCCACAACCTACAAGGTTGACACAACAACAATTAGAAGAAAAAGGAGAAAAAGGCCTTTGCTACAGTTGTGATAGAAAATACACTAAAGGTCATAAGTGTGATGAGAAGAAATTATTTTACATAGATTGTGAAGAAGAAGAAGACAATGAACAAGAATATTCAAAAGAAGAGGATATACATGAGGAACCAACCCTAGAAGAGGAAGAAATGAGTCTGACCATATTGTCTAATGCATTGGTAGGAATTACCACTCCTCAAACTCTGAATATAGAAGGACATATCAAGAAGAAAAATGTAATAGTGTTGATTGATTCAGGTAGTACCCATAATATTATTCATTGTAAGGTATCCAAGGAATTGAATTGTTTCCTATACCCAGCACCAGAATGTCAAGTTATGGCTGCAAATGGAGGAACTATAAATTTCTCTGGAAAATTCCATAATATCAAGCTAACCATGAGGGAATATGTATTGAATATTCCAATGCTTTCCACTCCAATGGGAAGTGCTAATTTTGTACTAGGAGTACAATGGTTACAGTCTTTGGGGATGGTAGCTTTTAATTTTCAAGAAATTTTCAAGAAATTTTTTTCAGAAGGAAAGGAAGTCGAATTACGGGGTATTGTAGGGAAGTCAGCAAATATAATACGCTCTAATGTCATGACAAAGCTTCTGAAGAAAAAACAATGAGGCGTAATTTCACAATTATGCTCACTAGAAGTTCCGACATCAAAATCATTTATTTCTACAGATCTCCAAAAATTCCTGGACAATCATTCCAAGGTGATTGAAACTCCCAAAGGACTCCCACCTATTAATGATCATGATCATGCTATTAATTTGATTCCGGGAAGTGTTCCTCCAAACATCAGGCCTTATAGATATCCTTATGTCCAAAAGAGCGAAATTGAACATATGATTGCAAAAATGTTAGAGGCTAGTATAATTCAACATAGTCAAATTTCTTTCTCTGCTCTAGTAGTATTGGTGCACAAGAAGGATGGATCATGGGGCATGTGTCCAGATTATAGGGAGCTCAATAAGATCACCATTAAAGATAAATTTCCCATTCCTGTGATTGATGAATTGTTATATGAATTACATGGAGCAATTTATTTTACCAAGTTGGATCTTTGTTCAGGATATCATCAAATTAGAATGAAGACTGGAGATATTATGAAAATAGCATTTCGAACTCATGAGGGTCATTATGAATTTTTGTTCATGTCTTTTGTCCTTAATAATGCACCTTCTACATTTCAAGTGTTGATGAATTCCATTTTCAAACCCTTCCTTAGAAAATTTGTGCTAGTATTTTTTTATGATAAACTAATCTACAATAGGTCTTGGAAGGGTCATGTTCAACATGTTAACAGGGTGCTCAAACTATTGCAGGAGAAACAATTATATGCAAAAAACATCCAAATTTTTCTTTGGATTACAAGAGGTGGAATATCTGGCTCATATTGTATCTCACGAGGGTGTTAAGGTAGATCCTAACAAAATTAAATCCATTAAGGAATGGAAAGTCCCCACAACCATAAATCAGTTGCGAGGATTTCTCGGTTTAACGGGCTATTATTGCAAGTTTGTTAAGAATTATGGGAGAATAGTAGCACCTCTAACAACATTATTGAAGAAAGATGCATTTTCATGGACTCCAGAAGCAATGAACGCACTTGAACATATTAAAGAGTAAATGTGCCTAGCACTAGTCTTAGTTATGCTAGACTTCACAAAAACCTTTATTATGGAATGTGATGCCTCAGGAAATGGAATTGGTGTTTTTTTAATACAAGAAGGAAGACCCATTGCTTTTGCAATCCGTCCAATCAAAGGAAAGTATTTACAGAAAGCTATTTATGAGAAGTAAATGTTAGCAATACTACATGCAGTAGAGAAATGGTGACCTTACCTAATGGGAAGACACTTCAAGGTAAAAATTGATCATGATAGTCTTAAACACTTTTGGAACAATGAATATCTTCAGAAGATCACAAAAATGGGTCACAAAGATGTTGTCTTATGAATTTTAAATAATCTACAAAAAAGGGAAGCTAAATGTTGTTGTAGATGCACTCTCAAGAAAGAATCCAACCAGATTTGATAACCGAATGAAGGGATGAATTAAAGAAGGGAAAAGAAGTGTGGACACTCATTCAAAATTTGCAGAAAGAACCTAGTACATCTGATACATTTAGTTGGAAAAATGATTCCTTATGGTACAAAGATCTCTTATATCTTTGTAAGAATTCCAAACTAAAACAAAATACTGTTTTGGAATTGCACACTTCTCCTTTAGGAGGACACTCGGGATTTTTAAAAACTTACCACAAGGTGAAGAAATAATTTTTTTGGGATGGCATTAAATCTGATATTCAAACGTTTGTGGCAGAATTTTCGGTTTGCCAGCAAAATAAATTTGTGACAATTAAGACCCCGAGTGTCCTACAACCTTTATCTATTCCAAGTCAACGTTGGGAGGAGATTTTGATGGATTTTATCACAGGTTTACCTATGTCCGAAGGAAATAGTGTCATCATGGTGGTAGTTGATAGACTTACCAAGTATGCACACTTTTTTGCATTATCTCATCCTTTTAAAGAAAGTTCAGTTGCTACTGCATTTATGGACACAATTCAGAAGCTACATGGAAACCCAAATATTATTGTGAGCGACAGAGATCCCATTTTTACTGGAAATTTTTGGATGAAGTTATTTTCTCGTTTGGGTACTCAATTAGCTCATATCTCATCTTTTCATCCTCAATCCGATGGTCAAACTGAGATAGTGAATAAATGTTTGGAAGGATATCTTTTTTGTTTTGTATCTGATAAACAAACACAATGGGTCAAGTGGTTACCTCTTGCTGAATGGTGGTATAGCACTTCCTTCCATACTACAGCAAAAATGACCCCATTTACGACACTTTATGGATATCATCTACCGCCCATCACATCATCTTTAAGAGAAAATTCTAAGGTTCAAGTAGTGGAAGATCACATTGAGCATCAACAGGAAGTTCTCCAACTCTTAAAGGATAACCTAAATTTTGCACAAAAACAAATGAAACAATAAGAAAATCAACATAGAAGCGAGATAAGTTTTTATGTAGGAGACTAGGTATTTTTACGGCTACAACCATAAAAAAAATGTCCCTCAAGAAAGCTAAGAAGTATAATAAATTATCGCCAAAGTATTATGGTCCTGACAAGGTGTTGCATAAGATTGGTACTATGGCATACAAATTGGAGCTTCCTGCTTCTTCGTGAGTGCATCCAGTTTTCCATGTTTCATGCTTCAAGAAGGTTATAGGTGAAAATATTCCAGGTCAAACAATATTGCTAGAACTTGATGAGGAAGGAAAAATCATATTGGAACCTGAAGCAGTCACGGAAACAAGAACTCGATAGCTATAAAATCAATCAATTTTAGAGTATCTCATCGAGTGGAAGAACTTGCCCACTGACGATTCTACATGGGAGGATGATAATTTTATACAGAAGCACCCAGAACTACTCAAGCATTGATGACAACACTTTTTTGAAGGAAAGGGGCATGTTAGGTCCCTATATTACTAGTTTAGTCCCTCATTGTTATTAGTGTAGCCCCCTTATTGTTATTGTTGTACCCCTGTAACCGCAATATATTTATTATTGTGCCCTTACATTATTATTTTTAGGTCGACCAAGATTATATTGTGGTCCCATGGAATCCTATATATATAAGGAGGTTTTGGTCATTTGTATCATTCAAGAATTGTTCATTTATGTAATGTATTTGAGGTTTCTCCCTCAAAGTGGTTGATTTCTAATGCGTTGATCTCTCTTTTCTTCTATTCTTGGAGCTGGTTTCATAACACATTTCATCTACCAATTTTTTTTTTGTTTAAAATTGGTTTGAAAACAAATTTCTTGATACTTATAAGTCCTTACAGGGATCAATGGGAAGCTCAAATTTTTTTAATTTTTATTTATTTAATTGCATTTCAGTTGGAGTGTTTGTTTTTTTCCCTTTGATTTCTATGTGCAAAATTGATTCATTTTATTTCATTTTTTATTGGTTTTTCCAAGAGATTTGTTGGAGAGGATGAATATAAAGCATCTTGGAGAATTTTTATTTCACCAACAAAGAAATGGAAGAGGAATTGCAGCTCCAAAATAGATGAATCCAAAACTTCTTCAACAAGTCTCCATTTTGGGATTCTTTTTGGATATGATAAATTATGATTTGAAGAATGAGGAGGGGGTTCCTATCCTCTACAAATTAGGAGGTCTAATGTAATCATATTTTGAGTTTTTCATAGGTAGAAAACTCATATATGAGTTATTGTAGGTTTGCTTTTCGAAATCTAGACTTTGTATTAGAGGTTGAGCCTCTTGTTTTGTAGCTCGTTCACTTTAGTGACAGAGCTTATCATTTGGGAAATATTTTTAGAGATTGAATAAGGTAAAAAAAACAAATGGATTAGGTTTTATTAATTGCATTTACAGGTAGTTATAATTTTTTAATGCAATTTCATTGATGTAATGATAGATTTATGTCAATTGCTACGTATTTTTGCACTATTGTTGGATATGTTAGTGATTGTTTGTTAGATGAGGTGGCTTATCTAATAGAATCATAAATCTATTATTGATGTCATGTTTTCAAAATTTCCTAGATAATATTTGTGAGTAACTATTTACCCATAAATCTACCAGATAAAATTTATTTATTTGTTATTAGAATTCAGCGAACTATTTCCTATTTTTTATAGTAAATTATTTACTCCTTTAAGATCTTTGGACAAAGCATGATTCACAATAACACTATTAGATATTAGAACTATTTTATTAGCATGATATTCATCATAAAAAAGATATGTTAAATCTCCATACATTTAATTACATTTCTCTCGATTGGGTTTAGATCTATATCTTTGTAATCGAGATAAACTTGGGATTTTTTTCCTGTCACTTGCATTCTTAGAGTAGATTTACATTTTACATTTTATCATTTAATTTTAGAATTCCCCTTATCTAGGAGAAAACATTAGGTGTGGCTTGGCTGAACCCTCAAGTTAGCTTAAGGGTTTTCTCTCTTGCAAGAACTATAAAAGAGAGTAAATATGATTTCTTTCCTTTTGTTCATGAGAAAATTATAACATCATTAGACAATAAAAATTGAGAGGGGGTAACTCGACCGAGTAGAACCAGTTGAAGCCATTATACAAATGGATGAGATTCTAATTTGGTTCTCTAACTAGGTGGCCTTCTATAATGTTGATAAGATCATATTTGGCCATCAACAAGGCCATAACCAGTGAAGGTTCAAATTACTTTGTTATATTTTTATGTGCATTCCTTAAGAGCTTCTCATTAGAATTAGTGTCTTAAAAGGTATAGCTACCATGAACATAAATTATAATATATATTTTTTAATTATGGGTTTGACCCTACATTAGCTGGAAACTTACTTATATGGTGTTCGAGTTACAAATGAAACTCATATGACCAAATATGTAACTTTTATACTATATTAATTTTAAGAAAAGTAATTTCATTTCTATTCTCTTGTATATATTACTGTCCATACTAGTGTAAACACATTCACAACCTCTTCAGCATGTGTGTCAGACCAGGAGGTAACTCCGCAAAACTAAAGATTCATTAGATGGATATTGTGTGTGTACTTATACATGGAGGTGAGACTATTGGGATTCACTTCCCAATGTCTCTTGGCCTTCCTTATTTACTAAATTACAATAATATACAATCTCACCCAATCCCTTAGGATTAGGTGTCAACATTCCCCCCTTTAATTTGAAGGGATGTTGGTGAGTCCAAGCATCATTCTGAACTTTTCAAACTTTTCTCTTCGAAGCGCTTTCGTGAAGATGTCTACAACTTGTTGATTTGTGGAACAATGATGTAGATGGATATTTTTTGCCTCAACATGATGTTGAATCAGATGGTATTTTTTATTGATATGCTTTGTTCGATCATGGAACTTCGGGTTCTTGCCCAACTTTATTGCAGAAGTGTTGTCGATCATGAGTGGTGTTGAATGCATTTGTTTCATCTGCAAATCTTCTAGGATTTTCCTGAGCCACACAATTTCCTTTGTTGCTTCAACTACTGCTTCAACCTCTTTTGCCACATATTACGCAGAGATAGATGGTATAACCTGAAGTAGACACCCCGGTTTCTTTTTCCCCATCAAAGTTTGAATCAAAGTATCTGATCAAGCTGAAATCACCTACCTATGTATATTTGAGTCCAGAGTCTTGAGCCCCCTTCTTTAGAACTCTTTTTGTAGACTAATGTCCTTCACAAGGTTTTTGCATAAACCTGGAGAGGATTCCAATAGAAAATGAGATGTCTGGTCTGGTGGTAGTTAGGTAGATAAGACTTCCTACAAGCTATCTATACTTCATTGCATCCTCAAATTCCTTCCCTTCAATGGATGTGAGATTCAATTTTTGTTCCATTGGAGTGGTTAATGGATTGAATTCATCCATGCCAAACTTGTTCAAAAGATCTCCAATGTACTTATTTTGAGAAAGAAATATAAATTTAGGATGTTGAGTTACTTCAATACAAGAGAGTAATGAAGATAGCCCAAATTAGTCATTTCAAAACCTTTCTTCAATCCGCTCTGTATGGATGCAATATAACTCTCATTGTTCCCTGTCATCAAAAGATCATATACATACACCACAAGATATACAACTGTTTTTCCAACTTTCTTAACAAACAAAGTTGCATCATCGAGATCAAAATGTTTGAAGTCAAGTTTTAGAAGACACTCATTTAATTTTTCATACCAGGCTCATGATGCTTGCTTGAGGCAATACAAGGATTTTATAAGTATGCATACTTTGTGTTCTTGGCCCTTCACAAAAAATCCTTCTGGCTGCTACATAAGAACTTTCTCCTTTAGATATCCATTCAAAAAAGTGGTTTTAACATCGATTTGATGGAATTTCCATCCCTTCTGAGTTTCTAGAGCAAAGAGTGTTCAGATGGTGACCCATTTTGTTGTGGGGGCAAAAATAATCGTCCCCTTATTTCTGTGCAAAACCTTTTGCCACAAGCATGGCTTTGTGATTTTTAAGTGAGCCATCTGCTTTTTACTTGTTCTTGTAGACCCACTTAAAACCAATTAGTTTGGTTCCCAAAGGAGGATCAACCAACTTCCAAGTGCCATTCTTTATCAACGCATCATACTCCTTTTGCATTGCTTAATTCCATTCAACATGTGAAGTGGCTTACTTGAAGGAATTTGGTTCACGATATGTAGACAAATTCAATTCACAATTATAAGAAATATCCATATCAACAGGTGAATCAAAATTATCTATGTCACCTTTGTTTTGTTTGGTGGAACTTCTTGTCCCTGTCTTTCCAACCTCATCGGGACGAACATTTTCTAGTGTCTTTATCAACCATTTTGGGGGATGTTTATGAGATGGCCTAGGCTACTCGTTTGACTAAGTTGGAATTGAATCAAGATTCAATCTCTCAATTCTGTCAATTGCATCATTCAAGGTGTCATCTGTGGTTTCTTCTTCATGTGGGGGGAGAGAGTGCTTCGGAAAATGACTCCACGGATTGATTCAATATAGGAATGCCCTCTTCAAGATTTGGAATTAGATTATCAAATTCTTGAAAATACTTTGCATGTGTGAATCTATCCAGGAAATCAAGTTTCCGCTCAACAACATTTTCAGTCTTGGAAGATTTAAGGAATTTGAAATATCTTGCTACTACAAACTTCTTATTGACTTCATCATAGAGACGATATCCTTTGGAGGTATTGGAATACCCCAAGAAGATACATTTTCGACTTCTACCACCAAGTTTATTCCTTTGTACCTTGGGTATAAAAGCCTAACAGGTGGAACTAAAGACCCTGAAATGCTTTACCGATGGAATGTGGCCATGCCACATTTCTTAAGGAGTTTTGTTTTTTATTTAATTTGAAGGACACATATTCTTTATGTATACAGCACATAGAACTGCATCATCCCAAAACATCAATTTTAAATTCTTAAAAAACATCATGGAGCGAACCATATTTAAAATTTTCTTATTCATTCTTTCGGCTACACCGTTTGGTTGGGGATTATAGGGCATAGTTGTTTGATGTTTGATCCCATGTTGATAAAGATAATTTTCAAATTCATTTGAAGTGTATTCGTTTCCATTATGAGTGCGCAAAGATCCAATATGAGTTTGTGCATCATTTTCAATCCATGTATGAAAATTCTTTAATGTTTGAAAAGCATCATATTTTTTCCTCAATAAGTAAATCCAACACATTTTGGTGTAATCATCAATAAATGGCATCATATATTTATTTCCATTTGTAGAAGAAACAAGCATAGGTCCACATAAATGTGAATGAATAACATCAATTTTTCTATGTTCTCTAGAATGTAGGCAGCAAGTAGCCAATAAATTTTCTATGTTCTTAAGTTTCCTAGGAATTGTAGGCAGTCGAGTAACACCATTTTTCTTCTAAAATTATAGGTTGTCATAGTTTAAGTGTCCAAATCTAGCTTGCCATAAAAGACTTGATGGGAATGTACCTTCATCATAATGTGAGTTGAATGCAAAGTTTTGTGTATGAGCAGAGGAACCTTGCAGCTTCAAGATTCTTCTTTCTTCTATTCCCTCCATGACAAGTGAGTGACCTGATGCTTTTCTGACCTCAAACTTGCCATCAAACATGTGAATGGAGTGTCCTTTTTTGTGGATGTGGACCAAGGACAGAAAGTTTCTCCTCAAATCAGGGAGGTATAGAACCTCATGTAGAAGATGATATGGAATACAAGGCAACTTAAGCCTGATTGTGCCAAGCCCTGATGGCTTGATTTTGGATTTACCTACAAAGTATACTAATCCATCAACTTTGTTAGTAAATTCGTCAAAAAAATCTTTTCTAAATGTCATGTGAAATGTTGTTCCTAAATCTAGCAACCAATCATTTCTCCAAGAAGTAAATGAAACATCAAGCAAGTCTTCATTTACTCCATTGTTACAATGTGCTACAACATAATGAGCAAATTTAGATGCTTTACCTTTGTCTCTATCATGAGTTTTACCTTTTTCTTGATTAATTTTTTGATTAATTTTATCCCAAGGAATCTTACATGTATATGCATCATGCCAGTATTTATTGCAGCGTATGCAATGAAGATCAGATTTTTCCATTTGTGTTTGTCTGCCCCCCTTCCTATGAAATTTTTTCTTCCTTTTCCTCTAGAAAAATCTTGAGCATGGCTCTATTCTCTATGTGAAAAGCCTACAGCCTCTTTATAAGACAGAGGGGTTGTCATCTTTCCAGAAGCCTTCTCTCTTTCTACAAAATTTTTCTCAAGGTAATCAAAGGTGGATTTCACGAGGTTTCCAATTGCTTGCAATGACTCAAGATAGTGTGAGTAAGTGGGATACAATTCCTTAACATATGCTATGAGAGGTACATCAACTTATACACTAGTGCTCTTAATGTCATGCATGATATATCTTACTTCTGAAGCTAAAGCAAGAGGGTCATCATTTTTCAAGTCAAGACTGAAGAGCTTAATCATTCATTGAACAATTTCTAGTTCTGAATGTGAGTCATAGAGTTATTTTAGCTTGCTCAAGGCTTCACAGGAATTTGAAAATGGTGTAATATGATGACTCACCTCCTCATTTACGGAAGCTACAATGGAGGCATAGGCCTTGGAGTTTTTGTTTTCCCAAATGGTGATCTCCTTATCTGAAGTGGGCTTTGCAGGAGGGTGGTCTCCTTCTCCTTCAAAAATTCCTCTCCACATCTCATTAAAAATGAGAGTGTGCTTGATTTTCCGAGACCATTCAGGATAGTTCTCTTTTCCAGAGAGAACAACTCCTACAATGGATATGAGAGAATGCATTCTTTCGAAGAAAAAAAAAAAAATTCATGGTAAAAACTCAATTTGGATTAAATTCTGCAAAAATATATATAGATATTTTTTGTAAAAAAAAATTAGGGAAAAACAGAGGTATTATCTAAGGGGGGATTATTTGGGGGAGGTATTTTCTAGGGGAGGTGATTTCTAGGGAAGGTATTTATTGGGGGAGGTATTTTCTGGGGGGGTGGTACTTGTAGTAATAAAGAAAAATAAAAGAAAATAAATAATAGGCAGGGAACGAAAAGGGAAGGATGACAACTAATGTGAGAGGGGCGGGGGATGGGAAGGGAAGGTCGAGGGGCCGAGGGAGGGGAGAGTAGGTAGAGGCAGGGGACGGGGGGTGGGGGGGGGGTGGGCGGCGAGGGAGGGGAGAGCAGTGAGGGAGGGTTGAGGGATGTCAGGGGATGGCGGTGAGGGACATGAGGGGAGGGCGGTGAGGAAGGGGGTGGTGAGGGAGGGTGGTGATCGAGGGGCGAGCGATGTGAGGGGAAAGCAGTGAGGAACGAGAGGGGAGGGGAGGGCGGTGAGTAACGGGAGGGGAGGGGAGGGAAGTGAGGAACGAGAGGGCCGAGGGGTGTGAGGGGAGAGCGGTGAGGGAGGGACTTGAGGGGAGGGTGGTTGATGGCTGGAGATTGAGGCGGATGGGAGTGGAATGTGGACAGTGACTGTGTGGGTGGAGCAGTGCAAGGGCCAATGGAGTTGAGGTGAGTATGGAGAGCTGATAGGGTGTAAAATGAGTTAAATTTGCACAGTAAAAAGGAATTGAATTTTCATAGTGGTATGCAGAAAAAATTGAGCTGAGATTGCATAGTGATGTGCAAAAAAATTGAGGAAGAATTTGCCAAAACTAGAATGCAGAATTATTCCAAAATTGCAGAATGCTAGGAGCAGTAAAAGAAAAAAAATTGAATGCACAATGATAGTCTGCAAAAATGCAGAATAGGAGGGAGCTACACCAAGGGTAGGAATGCCAAAAAAGGGACTGGATCTGATACCATGTCAGACCAGGAGGTAACTCCATAAAACTAAAAATGCATTTGATGGATATTGTATGTGTACTTATACGTGGAGGTGAGACTATTGGTATTCACTTCCCAATGTCTATTGGCCTTCCTTATTTACTAAATTACAGTAATATACAATCTCACCCAATCCCTTATAATGAGGTGTGAACAGTATCAAATTAATTTGTTTTTACAATTTCTCATACACTCATATCCATTCTTTGTGTATGGTCAAAATACACAATTACTCATTTAATTATTTTCTTGTGAACACGTAGATATGAGTATATGAGCTATAAAATCTTATTATTCAATTTTTAAGAACCAATGACACGCCAGTCATTGAAAAATTCTAGTGGCCTCCTCTCATGGGGGTTCACTTAAGATATTTTCTTAGGCCCTATTAATTACTTCCATGGGCCATATATCTCTAGGCTAATAAATAGGGGTCTCATCCTCATCCTTGTCCTAAAATATAGTAACCTAGGAAACTATTGTTAACTAGTTTATTTATTATTGCATAGTATGTACTTTATAATATATTTTGAAAAAGCAATTAGTTCCCTTGTTCAAATATATAATTTAATATTTACAACATATCACTTTTATTCTTCTTCTTTTCATTGCTAAATAGTAACCACTACATGTTACATCCTTCTTTTTATTTTTTCCGCATTTACCTATGTAGTGAATATCAAAGTTAGTTTTTATTTAATATTTTCCTTCTCACCTCTCCCGAAGGGGATATTTTACTTTTCCACTTTTTTTCTTGTATACAAATCAATTCCAAATACACATGCACATTCATAGGGTGATCTAGTATTTTTCTAGAAAATTTTCTTGAGATACTTAAAATCATAACATATTCTATTCATTTCTTTGGCAACACTAGAAAACCATAAATAACATAATTATTATATAAATATATATTAAAAATTCTTATATTTATCTAAAATTTTCTTATAAATAGATTAAAGGCTAGCAAGTTCCACCCAATTATGAATTACGTTTCTCAGTAGTTCCTAGTGAGTTCTACTCCTTGCTAGAAAAACTACTTTAGGAGCTCATTTCTAGTTTCACCTTCTTAACCCTTTAACATCGTACTACAACTTTTTGGGTTTAGGTCTAGCATTTTTATCCCATTTTCCTTTCTTTTACAACTAACTTCTTCTATCTCCCGCATTCCTATTTACACAAATTCCACCCAAGACATTTATCTCCAGTCATGATATTTTTGGTGATCTACTCTTGCCAACAGTTCAAATGAATGGAAAAATGGAGGATTTTATTCTTTTGTTCCTTCCCCTTCTTGGTAATAACCAATTCCAACAATTTTATTGGTAGTTAGGAGTCTAACATCACATGATAACATTTAATATATTTTCAAGAATAATAAGGTAGAAACATTTTTTTTTACGAATCAAAATAAATATTTACATTTTCAGATCATATTACATGTCCCACCTTCACTTTTCAACCACATATCCAATATAAAAACCATAAAAGGTGACTAATTTTCCAAGAGTATCATAGCTAGAATGAAACCAACCCATGGCCACATTGTTGTTAGTAACAAAGAAGAAGGTAACCCAATTAAAAATTATTGCAGATAAGTATTGGGGTGTGAACTAATGATTACCTATAAACAACAAGGTGAAATTCCTTGTTCCTGTCATAGAATGAAAATGGCTTTCTGCTCAGTAACCTTATGAGGAAAGGATGGAATTTTCATTGACAATAAAAATCAAAGCTAAGGGTTTGGAAAATAAGGACAAAACTTCAACATACACAAACAACCTAATATGGTAGTAAAATTAAATCCATGGAACTAGAAGATGACTGTCATGAAATAAAAATGGAGTAGAGGCTCCCTACAAAACTAAGAAGGAAGAAGTTAGTTTAATCAAATCAGGAATGTAAACCAAGGAAACAAAAATCACCAGAGGATAACTTGATTGTTAAGACTAATGAGGCAAGAAAAGAATCTAAGAAAGGATTATTAACCTAATTATTAACTGTAAAGAAAATAATTTCCCATTATATGTAGCATATGGCGTAGTATTTAGAGAAGAAAAAATCATTTCTGAAGAAAAAAATCCATAGTAGCTTCCTAATGCATAAGAGAAACCTTGGCATCTTGACTTTTCTCAAAGTTATAGAGGTTCTCTTGCAAGAACCAAATGTGCAAGTGATGAAGGTAGTGGGAGAGGGCTAGAATGATAGTTACCTAATGAAAAATTAACACATTTCCACCATTAGATGCATCAAAATGATGTAAGTCGTCCATGCTTGTCCTCCGTGCAACAAGGGATGGGCTTCCCCAAATATTTTAGGCTATCTGGCCTCATCACATGAAGAGGATTACCATTGAAACCCCCCTTGATATATATTCAATGGTTCTATGGGGAACCCTAGCCCCGCCCATGTAACATAAAAACATATTCGCCAAGTCCAAGGGTATAGCGAAGGACTTAAGAAAACACAACTTTGATGTTATCCATATTAAACATAAAATAAAGATATATGCTATGAAAATGACGTCTTCCAATCTTAAAATGACATCAATATGTATGTTAATATGAAGAAAATATGGAATGAAATAAAAATGCTCCAAGCGCCATGGCTAGCCCAAGAGGTTTAAAAATGGAAATCATGTAAAAGGGATAGTAAACAAAAATAATAAACCTAAGTTTGTAAATGAAAATGATCCATGTTATCTTGATAAATGAATGATTAAAGGATCATCCTAAAATAGGATAAGATAACTTTAAAAAATATATAAAAGAATTAATCTCATTGAGGTAAAATTTGATTGTTACTTTAACTTGAAAGTAAAATTTTGAAACATGTTACATCCTACTCCTTTTAGTACCTAACCCTTTCCTATCTTCCTTGTTCCCTTGTTTTCAACATTAGATATTCCCACTTTTTTTTTTTCTCAAATATTTTAAATTTAATTTAATATCATTCTCCAAAGAAAAATATATTTTATTAAATTCCATGTTCAATAAATTAATTTCTCTAATTCATCACTAATCCAATTAAAATCTATGTTAATTCTATTCCGAAATTTGCATTTAAAGTTATCTTTAAAACTTTTTTAACTCGTAATCTAATTCTAATATGATTTATTTTATCAGTTAATTTGTATTCTATGTTTTTATTTCGCTTCCTTACATTATTTTACTTTCTTAATATAATTTTATTCCATTATAATTTTGAAATCTAAAAATTTAATAATAATATACTATATAGTATTTTAATGTAAATTATTAACCCTTATCTCTATCACATTAATTATTATATTGTTGTTTCACTTTTGACTTCTATTATATCACTATTATTTAAGTTAATATAAGTAATTGACCATTATCTTCGTTAGTATTAATCTCAATTTATCCAAATTCTATTATTCTATTATTTAATCAATTTTACCAAATTCAAATAAATTTTTAATTTAATATTAGTGTGATTAAAAAATTTTAATTTATTCTCCGTAATTTATTTCATTGTTAACTTTATTAATAATATTTTTATAATTAATATAATTTATTCTAATTTCACTTCCGCATATAATATAAACAAATAAGAATATATTACTATTAATATTCATTAATGTTCACATTCTCTTCAAATCTCTTAATTGGCATATTCTTTCTCTATGTTTTCTTAGTCTAGCACTCTTTTTATCAATGCTCTAGCTCCTATCCATGAACTTGGGTGAAGTGTTTTCTAAAGAATTAACAACCTCAATGATATTGCACAGTATTCCATAAGAAGCTTCCAATATCAATATGTGTGTATGTGTGTGTTATTATTTTTATTTTCAAAATTATTGTTCTTTTCTATATATTCATTATGCTTTATACATTTCATGATGATTATACTTAATAAATAATATCATTTTGACATATGAATTATCATTATTATTTTTCAATATTCATTTTATTGAAAATAAATATCATTAATTAGTACACACACATGCACCTATAGTCTAACAAATAAACGAAATGGCCTTGTTAGGGGCATTTGATATGGTAATTTGTAACCAAAATTGGGTAGATATTTTTAAAAACTTAAGATTAAGTTTTTAAAATGTATGATTCAAGTGCCTTGGTGATCTTTAGGATGTTGGGTCCATTTATGCACGTAAAAATTTATTTTAAACAACAATAAATCACAAATTTTCTTGACATTGTATTGTCGAATGCTAGTGAAATTTTTCATTTCATCTATAATTTAAATTGTACCTCTCTCTTTCTCTTTCTCTCTCTCCCTATCACCATCCACTATCACTCTTTGTTCTTGGAACGATCGCCCCTTGCAGCCCCTTGGTTTATATCACAAATGCCCCATCACTTTTGTTGGCAAGATGTTCTTGACTGATATCAAAGATAGTGATTCCCCTTTAGATTATAACATCTTGTTGGGTCACATTTATAAATACACCGTGTCATTTTCTGCATCATTTGTCTTCCACAATAAGTTCTTACCTCATAACAGAAATATCATTACTATCGATCAATTGACTTACTATAACCCTCAATCTCAGACCTCTCCTCGTACCACTATTTCATCCCCTTACCGATGTTTCTATTGTAGTCTATAAATATTCAACTCTACTTGGGGCTTATTATATCCCACTACCTACTCATTTTGAGCCTATATCTTCAAGTGTTTTCATTCTTTAAACATCACGAGATGCTGGCAAGATATTTGGTGTGTCTTCCTAGCAGCCAAATCCTCTGCAACCCCTGCATAACATTCAACTCATCCTTTAAGAACAATTACTATAGGCCCATTCCCCTCGAATGATGTCGCTCCATGTCGTTTCCGGCCAGGAAAATTTCTACCATCTCTGTACCATATAGGAGAAATTTCTCTAGGACATAACCCCTCAGGTCAAACACCTTTATTATTCCTATCACCATCAATCTTTTACACTCCTGTAATGGTTATGTTTAGTCTTCCTAAGATCACCTTGGGGATCCTGGTATGCTACATTGATCCTCTTGCAAAACCTCCTCCCACCCAACTTACACTCTATATAGCTTTGACCCCATTACAACTAGTTCCTACCACCCCTTCCTTTGCTTCATTTACAGAACCATGTCAACAGGGGGTTAAGTCTATAAAAAGTAAAAAAATATAAGGCGCCCTAAGCAACTCCCACTCCTCCCAAGCCACCTAAGCCTTCTCCTCCATGTGCTTTGTGTGATTTTTTTGGGCATGCCACCAATAATTGTCTTAGGCTACCTCTTATTAATAATTTGGTCTCTGATACTTTTCCCATCTCTAATATTACTGAGGTCCATGTTACATTACCTGAGTCCAAAAAAAATAACAAAACCTTATGCATGAATCACCTATGTGATGTGTGTGATAAGTATGGACATTATTCCCATTAGTATCATTTTCTTGAATATTTTCATGATACACTTCAAGTGCTTGGAGGTTATATGCCACTCATAGTGATTCCAATTCCCATGTACTTGCAGGTCATCGCCCCAATTCTTTTCCAAGAAAATATGTTTCTAAACACACCATTGTGATTCCCCCTCCTGATATTGAGACAATAGATAGTTCAACCCCTGTTCTATACCTCTCATCGTCCATGAGATCAATATATTTGGACTCTTTAGGAATTTTGTATTGTGCTTCCTCTAAACTGTATTCGGAAGAGACTTCAGTCTCAACGTCGATGGATGTCACATCCAATAGCAATCCATCCAACCCTTATGATGATGCATATGTGAACCATGTCCCCAATGATTATTATTCGTTAAAACACTACTTACTTCGAATCCATGAATTCAAACCACATCCATATTGTGAGCATTACATTTCCACTCAATATTTGGGTAAGGGGGCATCCACTTTCAAGAGTCGAGGAGAAGAAATATCCCCAACCCTCCTAGTGCATCTCGTAGTGTCAACTTTAGTACCATTATTCCTCCACACCTCTAAGATCCTCTAGAGTCCAATACCACTTCGTATCACCATGGGGATGATGCCCTTAATCATTCCTACTTCTTACATCATCAACCCAATCCCTCAAGTGTTTTTTTTGTTCAACCCTTGTGTCATCTAAGTGACCATCAATTCATTACATTGAAATCCACTCTTTGGTATAGTGACACCATAAATTAAAACCCTATAATTCAATCCCTTTTATCATATATGTAGTTCAAAATGATATTGAGAATCCACCATTTCCTTTCTCCAATTGTATCCATCTACTCTTCCTATAAGAAGACAACCATAAACAACAAATGGCCACAACACGCAAAGTGCATAACCATATTATGTAACTACATAACATGTGTTTAGATTCCATTATTCTAAATTCATCTTTCATGCCCATAACATGCTATATCCACACATCTAAAAAAGGGGGCACCTATGACCCTACATCTACTCATCATCCTCTAGAGACTTATGCTAGTAGGGTCAAATGCTTGAATAAATTGTTTGATCACAGGACACAATGGAACTCCACAAAATCATCCAATTATGGGCATGATTTGCACCTTTGCATACCTGATCAATCCCCTCCATCATCATATATTGTGGAGAAGTATCTCATTCTTGGGGGCATGTTGGCCCTTGGCCACCTTCTCACTTAATTAACATAAGTCTCAGCCTAGACCCCAATGATCTACGTATGAAGATTTTTTTTGGTAGGGTTTTAATAGGTGAGGATTCAGAGAATTATCCAAAGTAGTCATTTTTTTATATATATGTTTCAAGTCTCAAACTGGACTCATCATCAGGATGTGATGTGAGAGAAGGAAAAAAAGGAAAAATGAAATGAATAAATACAAGTTAAAATTTTCAAAAATCAAGGAAAAGAGTGGAGGTCGACATAACAAATTCAAGAGAAATAAAAAGTTAAAAATTAATGAATAATAAGATGAAATAAATAAATTAAATAAAACAAAAAGGATTTAAACATAAAAAAATATAAAAAATAATAGAATAAGAAACAAGATTAGAGAGGAAAGGAATAATTTTAGAAGAAAAATAGAAAATAAGAGAAGGAATAAAAATGAAGAATGAGAAAGAAAAGGAATGAGGAAATGAAAGAAATTAATAAAAGGGAAAAAAGAGACAAATAATAAATAAAAAAATTAATCTAGTTATGGTCGATTATCCTTTCATTCCTTTGATAGTTTGTCCTACTATAATCTTCGACACGCCATATACATCACATATTGTAGATGCTTGATACCATATCTCAAAATATTCTACTCTATGTGATACCAAAATTACCACCCGATATTGATGCTTGACTTGGTGGGAGGGGATGATTCTTGATGAAGGAGCATCAGAGCACCCTTAATTAAAATTAGAACCCAATGCTGCAGAAGGAGAAATCATGGCATGAGGATGAGATTTACACACGTTCGTTTGAGTTGCTAATTGTTTATTAATGAAATTATTATTTTAAGAGATTGTAACTTGACCTCACTAAGTAGATATGGTCAACCTATTATAAAAATAGTGAAGTGCATGATTTTAGGAAATTGTAACGAGATGCTAAGAGAAAAGAATGGATCTGAAATGATCCATTTGAGGTATTGTATTCTTTATAACTATATCCTTAGGCATAGTGAGGGGGAGAGGCCAGATACCATGTAACATTAAGCGTCGAGAGGGCGACCTGGCTCATTTAAGCCATGTTATAATGTGAATTCGAAAATAATTGAAATCATGTGTTTGTTATTGTAAATTTCTATCATTGTGTATATAAGCTATAGTTTTCATAAGTTCATGAGACTCTATGTTTGAGAGAGAGCACACACTCATTTTGTTGTGCATAGGTTTGAATCCCATGTGAAATCGTTCACTACATAGAGGAGATGGATGGTTGATATCCATTTAGAGCGGAAATGAGTACGACGTTTAATGCCTGTAGGTAGGCCCAAAATTCTTGAAAATGGATGTGGAATATTATTTAAGATCTTAACATTCTGAGATATAGCTGATGGATCTCAGGCTTGAATATTATATTCCTCTTTATGTATTTTAAGAGCGATGTCATGTGCATGATCGAGAGTTAGTACCAGGGTGCATTGAGAAGAATTTTTTTGTTGCATAGTGAACTATTTTGTACAAATCGTGGGCCATAACCCACAGATCCATGAATTGGGAAAAAGTTTAGTTTTGCTGCATCATTTGGTATGAGAGCGGGATTAGTGCTCTTTGGGGTTTTATTCAAGAATTGAATTTTATTCTCAGTATGTATAGAATTTGTATTGGTAATAGATCCAGATACGTGGGTTATGGTATGAAAGGAATGGGTCGTTGGGAGATCAGAATACAAAAGATTTTATGCAAAGAAGAATCCTGAAATTTTGTAGGCAATGGGGACTTCAGCCATTTCATTCAAGATAGATTGCAAGAAAAAAAAAATTGATGATATGAAAGGACTGTATTAGTTTGTTGTGCTAAGTTTATTTTCAGTTATAAAAAATGTGCATACTTGTCTCCATAGTTTTCTTAAGGATTGAGAGTTTTAACCATGAAATATAAGTGATTTTAGTGAATTAGAAGCATGAAATAAGAGAAAATAAAATTTAACAAGTGTATAACAAAGAAATAAAACCACACATAACATTTACACAAAAGGCATGATGAATTAGTTCACCCCTCCTGGGCTACATCTGCTGGTCTAGCTCCCAATGGCATGTCCATCTTTCATTATGCTCAAAATTTTGCAAATATATGTGTTTATAGGCCTCTAATGGATGTTTTATCTACACCAATGGCTCCAAAATGCTCCAATTAGTCTAGATTGAATCTTAATTCACTCATATTGGGCAAAAATTGACCCTCCAAGTCATTTTCCCAATAACTCCTAGAAACAATCCACTAATTTTGGTGAACTGCACTTGACTGTAGTTACATTTGGCCAAAACCCACAAAATTAGGGGCGCGCTACTATTCTGCTAGTACTAACCATAATTTTTAATTCTAAGGGTAGGGGGTGGTCACATTCCAACCCCAAAAACCCACGGTTACATTCAATGTAAGCGGAACTGCAGACTAGAGCTCTAGTTACAGTTGTGTGAACCCACATTAAAAGTGGAGTTATGAACAGTCGGCGGATAATATTGAAACTACGCTAAGATCTTTAATGTGACATTCGCATGTGATAGCATTGAAGGTGAGGTATTCTGCAAATGGTTAGTCATCGGTTAAGTTATATGTTGCAGTTGGTTGCAAATACATGTGATGATAAACCTTGGACCGTCAGCAGGTCGGGACCACTGGTGGTCCTAACCCACAAGTGCATAATCTTTAAACTTTAAATATATCTGGTGCCATATTATGGTTAAGACTCATGCATAGTGTAGGTGGTGTGGTGGATGGATGTTCTACCAGAGGTTTCTAGGTCGAGCCCAATGCCCTCCATAAAATTTTATTACACCTTCTAGGGGACACGTGGTGGCCTCAGGGCTGGCCATGTGTCACCCTCCAATTGGCCACAAAACACAATGTACATCCCATCCAATGAATATAACAGTTCCACTTGTCATCCTCTGACTAGATCTGAGAAAATGATTATTCTTCATAATATTCCTTTTTTCTAACTATGCACCCTGCATGCTGACTGGGCATCCCAGTCAACCCTGTCACAAAATTTTTCTCTTTGGGAAATTGATCAGAACGCTATATCTCCCTCATATGACATAGTTTTTTCGAACCGTTTGCGGTGACGGGATCAAGAAGACGAGATCTATGCAACTATACTAATTTCAACCCAATCCTGTAACTTTCAATTTTGAGCAAAATTTATGAACTCCTGATCACACCTCCCCATTGGGAAGCTTTTGGACCCTAAAATACTTGATTACTTGTTTAGTATATGAGGGTACAACTCCCTCCCATTTCTGACCTCCATCCACTTTACCTTGCTTGGCTTACTTCCTCTGAGCTCAACTCGAAGGTAGTCAACACTTCCCCTCTTAGATGCTCTTGTCATCCTGTCATGAATTGTATCTTCCTTGAGCTCATCCAAAAATTTTGGTGAGAAATATTCAATAGAAGGCAGCTGAAAATCACGTCCTTGATCATCGATCAAAGGTGGCTCATACAAATGTAAATTTTCATCATTAACAACTGAATACATTTTCATATATGAAGGCAAGTCAAGTTGAAATGCATTATTACCAACTTTCTTTATGATCTTGAATGGACCATAGTGAATGGGTTTGAGATTTTTACCTTCCCCTTGCATCCTTTCTTTGCATATGTGCAACCATACCTCATCTCCCTCTTCAAACTTCTGATAAACTCTATGTTTTTCATGCTTCTCCTTGTATTTTCTTTGAATTTTCTCAATTTGTTCTTGAACTTGTTGATGTATAGTATGAATTTTCTCAATAAACTTCCGAGCCTTGTCAATATCACTATGCCGATCGATTACAACATCCTTCTCAAATATGAAGTCTAATGGTGATTTTTAAAAATACCCAAAGCATACTTCAAAAGGTGATGTATTAGTAGAAGAGTTCTTTTCCCGATTGTAAGCATGCTGAATGTAATGAAGTTGCTCATTCCACAACTTAGGATGTTTGCAACAATATCCCCTCAATATATGCACAACGGTTTTGTTCTCCACCTCAGTTTTTCCATCAGTTTTCAAATGAAAAATAATGCTATTTTTCAACTTTGTGTCCATCATACTCCAAATATTGGACCAAAAATTCCCAATGAACCTAGAATCCCTGTCACTTACAATAGAATTTGGCAATCCATAATGGAACCATAAATGTTGAAAATAAAGTTTAGCAGTTTTTTCAGCAGTAATGGTTTTCTTACATGACATAAGTATACACATTTTATTGAATCTATCCACAACTACATAAAGATAATCATGATGTTTTCTTGATGTAGGTAGACCTCCAACAAATTCTATGGAGACATTCTCCCATGGCCTTGATGGTAGATGCACCACTAATTTTCTTACCCAAAAGTTTCCAGAAATAAGAGATGAATGAGATTCTATCATGACACTTATCCTCTCTCCTTGTGGTATACACAGTTTTCCCAAATGAAACATCAAATTGTTATTCATGTGATAATAACTTTCTTCAACTAGATTCCCTTCACTCAAACTAGCATGCACATCTTGAAAATCAACGTCATGTGCATATTGTTCTATGTAGCTCTCATGTACAATAGGATAATTTTTGAGTTAAGTATAAGCACTTATAATTGGTATTGAAAGCATATCAGAAAATTTATTGAAAATACCTTTCTTCTACCTTATAACCAAGGGAAAATGTTGAAGAAATCCCATCCACTTAAAATGTCATGATTGCTGCAATTTTTTTTGTGACTGCAAGTACTGTAATGGTTGGTGTTTTGTCTGTATAATCGTCTCTTTACCCATCAAGTAGTGTTTCCACTTCTTGACGCTTTGTGCCAACGCATATAGCTCTTTGTCATATGTAGGATAATTAGTTACAACACCATTGAATGTTTCAGAATGAAAAGCGATAGGCTTACCATGCTGCAAAATAACTCTGCCCATGGCATAATCACTAGCATCAGTTTATATCTCGAATGGCTGTCTCAGATTTGGTAATGCAAGGATTGGAGCTGAACTGATCTTGTCTTTTAAAGATGCGAAATATTTTTGTTTTTCTCCTCCCCATTGGAAGCCTTTCTTCACACTTGTCACTGCATGCATAGAAGCTGCGATGGCAAAAAAGTTAGCAATAAACTTTATCCAATACTGAGCTACGCCTAAGAAACTTCTTACCTCGGTTACTATTTTGGGTGTGGGCCAATTCACAATGGCTTCCACTTTAGAAGTATCACATCTCAATTTGCCTCCTCCTACAATGTGTCCCAAATAAACCAAAGAAGTCTTTCCAGACTCACACTTTCACATATTAATAAATAATCTCTCTTTATTCAAAACATCAAGCACCCTATTCACATGCAAGACATGTTCTTCTCTTGTTTTGCTGAAAATTAATATGTCATCTAAGTACACAATCACAAATTCATCAAGAAATGGATGTAAAACACTATCCATAACACGCATGAAAGTTGTCGGTGCATTACAAAAACCAAATGGAATAACCAACCACTCAAAGTGTCCTTGTTTGGTTTTGAATGCAGTCTTCCATACATCACTTTCTGCAATTCTTACTTGATGATATCCACTTTGTAAATCTAACTTAGCGAAAAAATTTGATTCTTTCAGTTGATCAAGAAAATCATCTATACTTGGGAGTGGGCATCGATTCTTTACTGTTATCTTATTCAAAGCTCTGAAATCTATACACATGCGCCAAGTCCAATATTTCTTTGGAATCAAGACTATGGGTGAACTGCATGGTGAACTTCTTGGCCTTATGATTCCTTTGTGGAAACTCCCCCTGATTAGCGCAGTCGAGTATCCCAGTGAGCATAAGTGGAATCCAATCAATATTCATGACCCACCCACCTCACAAAGACAAATCATTGAGATCGGTAACATCCACTTGCTTAAGCTCTGGTTTGCCCTTCTGACTATATCAACTATGATTGGCTATCAACCACCTTCTCGTTATGGTTGACAACAAACAGATATTGACTAGCGGATGTTCCTGTGGCATCGAGATCGAGATTCTGACCTTAGTGAGCCAGGCCTGGCTACAGCCACAAGGGCTACCCTTCTTACAGCGGCCCCGGTTGTATGTCCTATAGAGCTAGACAAAGCCAAAATCTCCTTTATTTTACTCTTTATTTCAGCATTCTCCATTATCTACATGTGATACATACCGATGTTTGAAAGAGGAAAATCTTGCTGCAATTGAATCTCATGTTGAATCTCCCTTTTTGGAGGCAGTCCTGTTGGCTCTTGAAACATCTCATGATGTGCATTAACTACATAATATAAATATGATTTCAAATTAGGATCATAAACCTTAAATTATTCATGATTAACATCAGCTTCAGGCTTAATCATTAGAAGAACAAAATTCTTACTTGAATTTACCAGCCTCTTTACCTATCCAGCATTCACCATAGCAATATCTCTCTTCTTGCGATGTGATCTAAAAATGTACTCCTTGCCATATTTGAATAAATGGTATTTGTTCTTATGGCCATGGATGATCTCTTTCCTATCATACAAGTAAGGAATCCCCAACACAGTACATGTTATGTCAACTGGAACCACATCTAATTCAACTGTGTCAACAAAATGTGCAGTTATTGCAAACTGCAATATACACTTCTTTGAAACCTGTAAATTTTCATCCTTACAAATCCAACCAAGTGGATATGGTTTTGGATGTGGAATGGTATCAATATTAAGTTTCTTGACCAATTATTCAAATATTAATTTTTCTTGTGACCCACTATCAAACAATGTGTCAATCTTGGTATGTTTGGATGTGACCCTCACATGAAATAGTTCAATTCATTCTTCTTCATTTGGAGAATGTATGTGACTGATTGATATAGTATTACTGGGTTTAGTTTCAATTTATTTCCCCTTCATGTTCTTCAAACACATGGTTGTAATTTTAGATTCATCACCTGAATCCTCTCCTAAATCATGCTGAGTTGTACTTGCAATTTTCTATTTCCCTTTGTTGTTGTAGTGCTTAGGCTTCTTTTCAGGATGTAATTTCCAACAATGAATTTCATTATGGCCTTCTTTTGAACAATTTTTGAAAATCAAATTTTCTCCCTATTTCTGAACAGATGCATTATTTTTTATTTTACCTTTTGAGGTCTTCTCTTTGTTTTTCCCCTTAAAATTTTTCTTCCTACCCTCTTCAGAAATGTTTTTCCCACTAGCTTCTAGATGTGTGGTCTGAACAAATACTTCATCTAGACTTGTGGGGTTAAACATGAGGATAGCATGTTTTAGGTATCTATGTAAGCCTCCTATGTACTTGAGAAAAGTATCTTGGCTATGCAAATCTACCCCTAATAAGAGAGCTCCTCTCCTAAATTATTGGGTGTATTCTTGCACATTTTTTTCCTTCAATTGCCTAAAGTTTTTTGAGTTCATTATGGCTTTCTACATATGAGATAATGTATAAAAATATTGTTTTATTGCAGTAATGAAATCCATCCAGGATAGAATAATCTTACCATGCTTCTTGATCTCCTCCTTTGTCTTGGCTTCCCACCAAACAAGTATTTCACCTTCCATTCTCAATGAAGCTAATTGGATTTTGGTATCATCATCTTAAAGGTTCTGAATTCTCAATTAGACCTCCAATTTCCTAATCCAATTATCAAGATTTTCTGCATTGAAATCACCATTAAACATTGGCAATTCAAACTTAACATCAAGTTTTAGAAAACAAATTTTACCATTGTTCTTTGAATTGCGTGGCTGATGTAATGAAGATGAAGTAGAGGATGATGATGATGAGGGTGAGGATGGTGAGTTTCCACTACCTCCATTTCCTCCATTGCCCTTCTTTGACTTATCTTCATCATTGTGACATCCTGATGATCCTTGTCCTTCCTTGTGAAGTTTGGATCTGTCTCCTTCAATTTTCTCATTCCTTTCTTGATAAAGGATTCTAACCATCTCAACCAATTCAAGAAATTATTTCCTGAACAATCTTTCTTCCTCTTTGGGATCAACTTCTTCATGGATTTCTCCTTCCTCTTAAGGCTTGCTTAATGTTTCTTCTGCTTCCTTAGGAGGTGAGCTAGGTGGTCGATATTGTGGCAATATTTATCTCCTTTGTTGTGGCTCAATTTTAGACCCTCTTGCTTCCACCAATTTTCCTTCTCCTCTCTTGAGCTTGAGCCTAGTAAGCATCTAACACTTGCAAACAGTTAAACAAATATTTGCACAAAACAACACCAGAGAATAAACACTATCACTGATACCAATGTGATCTAAAAGTAATGTATTAATTTGTTGTGATAAGTGTCTCTTCAGCTATAAAACATGTGCATGCTTGTCTCCATAGTTTCCTGAAGGATTAAGAGTTTTAACCATGAAATATAAGTGATTTTAGTGAATTAGAAGCATGAAATAAGAGCAAATAACATTGAAAAATAGTGTATAATAGAGAAATAAATCCACACATAACATTTACACAACAGGCATGATGAAAAAATTCAACCCTCCTGGGCTACATCTGCTGGTCCAACTCGCAATGGAATGTCCATCTTTCATTATGCTCAAAATTCTGAAAATACATGTGTTTGCAGGCCTCTAATGGTTGTTTTCTATGCACCAATGGCTCCAGAATGCTCCAATTAGACTATATTGTCTCTTCATTCACTTAGATTGGGCGTAAATTGACCCTCCAATTCATTTTCCCAGCAACTCCTAGAAAAACACCACTAATTTTGGTTAACTTCACTTAACTGCAATTACATTTGGCAAAAATCCTCAAAATTAGGGGCGCACTACTATTCCGCCAGCGCTAACTGTAATTTTTAATGCTAAGTGTAGGGGGTGTCCACATGTCAACCCCTGAAACCCATGGTTACATTCAATGTAAGGGGAACTGCATGTTAGAACTGTGGTTACAGTTGTGTGAACCCGCGTTAAAAGTGGTGTTATGAACTATCGACGGATAATATTGTAACCACGTGAATATCTTTAATGTGACAGTCACATGTGATAGCATTAGAGGTGATGGATTCTATGGATGGTTAGTCATCAGTTAAGTTATATGTTGCGGTTGGTTGCAAATACATGTGACCATAAACTTTGGACCGCCGGCGGGTTGGGGCCACTGGCGGTCCTAATCCCCACGTGCATAATCTTTAAACTTTAAATATATATGGTGCCATAATATGATTAAGAATCATGCATATTGTAGGCAGTGTGAAGGGTGGATGTTCTAATAGAGGTTATGTGGTCGAGCCCAATGACCTCCATAAAATTTTATTACACCTTCGAGGGGAAACATGGCAGCCTTAGGGATGGCCATGTGTCACCATCCAATTGGCCACAAAGCATAATGTAAATCCCATCCAAAGAATAGAAGAGTGCCACTTGTCATCCTCTGACTGGCTCTGAGAAAAGGAATATTCTTTGAAATATTCCTTTTTGTTGACTGTGTACCCTGCATGCTGACGCGACATCCCATTCAACCTTGTCACAAAATTTAGTTCTTTGGGAAATCGATTAGAACACAATATCTCCCACATATGAGATCGGTTTTTCGAACCATTCATGGCATCAGAATCATGAAGACGAGATATACACAACCATCCTAGTTTCAACCCAATCTTATAAATTTCAATTTTGAGAAAAATTTATGAACTCCTAATCATTTGAGGAAGACAGGATCAGGGAAGGATATTGTAATTTTTAAAAACTTTAATGATATATGTCTAGGAATGTAAATAGCAACAAGAAATTGTAGCCAGGTAGCTATGGCAAAGGACAAGGGAGCAAGTGAAGAAATTGCAGCAAGAGATATTGTAAGGAAATGAATAGAACATGGATGTTCTCAGAAGTAAAAGGAGATTAGTTTAAAGAAGAACTGAATTGCATATAGCCAAAAGTAAAGAAATGTGTTTATTTTCCAAGCCAATGAAATCTTAAGAAGATAATATCATTGGAATATCTCTCAAGTATCAGTTATATTTTAATATTTGGTCTAAATTGAATAAGTTTCACAGTAAAGAGAATGATAGCATCCAACACACAACAAAAAAATTTCTAAAGGGAAGAGAAGTTGTGTTGGTGGAAAATTCAACAAAGGATATTGCTATAGAAAAGAAGAGAATAGCATAATTCTCAAACAAAGAGAGGGGCGGGTGAGCATTGGTTACAAAATCCTGACAGCGTTGGAAGCTGAGGAGCGGAAGTGCTCAAATTTTTTTAGAGGAGAGAACCAAAGAGATGCCAAAAGACTAATCTCAAAAGAGAGAGGCTTGGTGAGGTATTGTGTAGCAGTGAATACTTGCTACAACAGAGATTTTGTTGCACCTCATGGAAAGATCATAAAGGAAATTCCACAGAGGATGTGGGTAGAATTGCTAAGAGATGAAGAAGGCATATGACCAGGAGGTCATAAGAAAAAAATTTCCTCAGTAGTATGATGCACGTGCATGGGAGAACCCTTAATTAAAATTAGAACCCAATGCTGTAGAAGGAGAAAGCATGGCATGAGGATGGGATTTACTCACGTTCGTTTGAGTTGTTAATTGTTTATTAATGAAATTATTATTTTAAAAGATTGTAAGCCACCTCACTAAGTAGATATGAGATTATAAAAATAGGGAAGTGCATGATTTTAGGAAAATTTTATGAGATCCTAAGAGAAAATAATGGATCTGAAATTATCTATTCGAGGTATTGTAGTATTTATAACTATAGCCTTTGGCATAGTGAGGGGGAGATGCTAGAGACCATGTAACATTAAGCACCGAGAGGGTGACTTGGCTCATATAAGTCGTGTTGTAATTCAAATTCAAAAATAATTGAAATCATGTGTTTGTTATTGTGAATTTCTATCATTGTGTACACGAGCTATAATTTCCAAAAATTCGTGAGACTGTGTGTTTTAGAGAGAGCACACACTCATTTTTTTGTGTACAGGTTTGAATCTTGTGTGGAATCATGCATTACATAGAGGATATGGATGGCTCACATCCATTCAAAGTGGAAATGAGTATGAGGATTAACGGTTGTAAGAAGACCCGAAATGCTTGAAAATGAACATGGAATGTTATTTAAGATCTGAACATTCTGAGATATAGATGATGGATCTCAGGCTTGAAGAGTATATTCCTTTTTATATAGCTTAAGAGCGATGTCATGTGCATGATCGAGAGTTAGTACCAGGGTGCATTAAGAATAATTTTGTTGCTGCATAGTGATCTATTTTGTACATATTATGGGCCATAACCCATAGATCCATGAATTGGGAAAAAGTGCAGTTTTGCTGCATCAATTGTATACCTCCTCTAGTACTTCATTATCGTATTATTCTTACCTTGATTCTTCACCTAGAACCGTCCTTCCATGAAGGATTAAGGCTATTTTATATAAGTACGATTACCTACCTAAGAGTTTTAGATTCAAAATTTGATGGTCATTTTGTCTACTATGAGCTCACAGAGGTTTAGGGCCTCCTCCTTCTCTCCAAATTCTTCAACAATTAATTCTGCAAATGATTTTGATTTGGGGGAAAGAATCCCCTTTATAGGAAAAAACCTAGTTTTTCCATTAACCATTACGAGAAAAGTGTAGCTTGGTTTAATGAAACGTTAGCACTGTTGAAGCTCTCACCAAGAAGTACTATCGTTTTCTCTTAATTTTTGGTAATTTACCACTTTCTCAGGAAGCCATTTTTTCCATAAGGTCTCTTTTTGCCACCTATCTAAATCGAAACTTTGCATATTAGTCACTTGTACTCTAGTACCACTCCACCTTTTCACCTTTTCACTTATGTGTCAAATTTTATCATAAGTAACCATTATTTACTCATGTTTTTTGGTCCCCTTTGCACCTCCCCCATGTGCAAGCATCATAGTGTCACCCTTGTTCATTAAAGCATTAGGGATGAGTCACACTTTCATCCATGGAGTATTTTTAGAGTCCCATTGATTCTTGTTACAATACATCATCCATATTTGTGTTGCATTCATTCCATTTTACTCAAATTTAGCCTCTAGATATCGTGATCTGACTTTGAGAAGCCTTTTTCTGAGTAATTGTGTAATATCCCAAATCTGGAACAGCTAGCAAGGCAAGACTCGAAAACGCATTTTCCAGTAATGGCTGCTACAAGAATTGAAACCAAGACCTAGATCCCTTGTAACAATGTTTCTAAGTGATAAATATAAGAGGAGGCTCCAAATAAACCCTTATAAGTGTGATAAACAAACCTCCCACACTTAGATGTCATCAAAAAATGCCCAATGAAGGGACTGAAACTAATGCATGAACATACAATAGATCAACAGCATTATTTTATGAGCTGTGAGACAAGAAGATATATATATCCAAAAAATAATGTTATAGCATTGGAAAGATTACAATTCCTTGAGGAAACATCCACTCAAGAAAGGCAATGCAAGCCTCAACAAGACATGTACATGAAATAGAAGAACACTGTTATATCTTCATAAACCCTAGCTATGACTGTGCAATTTATAAGAGAAAGTCTTGCATAAATATCATAAATACATATATATGACAATGTATGGCTCAAATAAAGTGAGGGAGCAAGGATCTAACCCCTAAAAGCAATAATACATCAATCTTAGGAAGGATTGGCTAAAATATACAAAATGGAAAAAATGCCAAAGTTGTTGGGTAGCAGTTGCAACTCAAAAATGGAACTGAATAGAGAAGGCTGAAGACAATAAGAAATATGGAGTAGACCTCCTCTAATTTATCTCCTAAGCGGAAGGCTAATCCTTACACTTGAGATCTCACCCTCCAATCAACACTGCAATCCCTCACTACAAGTGCACTCTGAAAATAACGCAGTCTAAGAGGGTACTACATTGTAGGTCAAATAGAATGATTTTTCCAAGTGCCAAGATCTACAATAATATTTGATAGCTTCCAAACTGATACTCCAAAGGAAATAAATACTCTCCCTCTGAAAAACAAGTGATGGAATAGGTGTTGTGATCCCTCACTGCAACACCCTGCAACACAACATTATGCTGTTTCAACAATAAAGTTGTCCTAGAGGAGGATGCTTGGCCTCAAGCCTAGATGTGATGCAAATATATACAACTCCTTCAAGAGGCTTCTCAAGAAAGGATAAGGATTCCTAAACAGGAATTCCTTGTGCTAAGCATCACAACAACTTAGCTGAACAACTGGAGAATGCCAAGAGTCTAAACAGACAAGAAATCAATAATCATATGCATGAATAACAATGGCTGCCTTGCCCTTCTTTTAAACACATGAGGGCTCCCTCTCCATGGGTCCCACTCTTTTAGGGTTTCCTCCTTCAAGGAATATTCCCTCCTCTATCTCTACACTGTCCCATAGATACTTTCCACCTCATGCCTCTACGTTGTTTGACTTGGTCAAACTTGACATAGTCTCTTTGCAAAATGTCTCCTTTCACACATGAGGGTGTGAAATCTAGTTCCAAGGCTGATACCCTTTTATATTAGAGGGATTTTATCCATGATTTTATGATTAATGGACCTTCTCACCCATTTATTCAACTCTGAAGTGAAAATAGCAAAATTTAATATTCCAATTTATTGCGGGAAAAATTTGGAATATTACAGTCCTCCCCTCCCAAATGTTTCTTGTCCTCAAGCAACTACAATGATAGAACTGGAAAGTCTCCACCCAAGGCATGGAGTCTGAAACATGATGAGGAACATATTCCCCATGTGGATCCTCCATCCCCAAGCAATCATCCAAACAAAATGAGCCACCTCCCAACAAGGCAACTCCTGAACATCTCCTTCCACCTCAAGCTCTGAAAATGAAGTTGGGCTGAAAATATAAATATGGTAAGCATCATAAATTACCCCATGTTTTCCTTCTCTCCACTCATGATAAGTGTAGAGGGTGTGCTAATCCTGGGCTACAAAATTATTGCCCTCAAATGGAAAAGTGAAGAAAAATCCTCCAAGGAGTTCTCCTCCAACAATGAAGAACAAGTTGGCCCAAGATATTCCATCCATGATGAATAGGACATGATCATCATAGAATATCCTAATGAGAAGTTTTCTGCAAGTTTTACATGATGATGCATGATACAAAAAATATCTCAAGAGGATACAACATAGTCTCATCCACTACAACTCCAGAAAATAGTGTGGCAAGTAGTGTACAAAAATCATCTCGTCTACTAATGAATAGGAAATGACTAAATGTGTCATCAATACATGATCAAATACTTTCCCATGATTATGCAATGGATGAATATCAATCTCATGGCCCACCTCAAAAGAGAACAAACACATGGCTTTGGTGGCCATATCTCCTCCCATGCTCCCATTAGAACATTTAGTGCAGAAAATTTGGGAGTTCTCCCCACTCAAGGGCACATCCAACTCATGTGTCTCTCCCCTAATCATGATCCCAATACAAATCAGATCCATATCAGCAAGTGAAGTCATGATCAGCAGCAAAATGAGGAAAATGTTGATGGTTTCATGTGGTGCAAGAAGGTACCAATAGTCTTCCAAATAGTGACAGCGCAGTTTTCCAAACTACTGCTTCAGAAAATGACAAGGCCAAATGTTTCTTGATACATAGTGAGTCATGTATGTCATCATATGGAAAATAGGATATAAAAACTGAACATATATGTAATGATAAGACTTTTTCCCAAGGCCACATGAAATATGGCTGCCTCCATCATATAGATTGGCCCAATAGTGATCATGGAGCAATGTGACAAGCTTGCCTTCTTGTGAAGCAATGCACTGTATAGTAATGGTAAGAGTATGAAAATCAATGAATGTATAAAAAAAAATCTTACCATATGCCAGAATTAAGATGGTACATGGATCCATGAGTGATTCCTCCATAGTATTTTGGCATGCTATGAAGAAGAATGAACCATGTGCTGCAAGAAGATAATCCTCCTCATGCTTGGTAACCCAAGTCAAGAAGAATATGTCATAGTGATAGATGCCTCTATCCACTACTCTATCATCATCATCTCCTCCTTGTTTACCAAGTGCATCTGATGTGAAGTGATCCTGGGGACACTCCTTCCATAAGTCCCTGCTCCAAAGTGACAGCGTTGTGAGATCATGCAAATAAGCTCATGTCAAGACAAAGCTCTGTTATTTGACATGCTCCTTGTCAAAGACTACCATAATGCTGCAATGCATGAGAAGTTCCTCCCAAGGTGGAAGTACCTTTCCATCATCTAAAGCCAAGGAGATAATGCCATATCCTCCTCATGCAACATCATGCAAAGTGCGAGAGAAAATCTGCTTTTTCTCTCTTAAGAACAAGCAAAGCAACAAAATGTTTTGTTGCCTCCCCATACTTCCATCATACAACTCATGTGATGAAGACACAATGAATGATATGAGTATCACATCAACACCATACATCCATACTTTATGCTGCCCAATGATGCAAGTATCCTACCATTTTTCCTCCTTCCTCTTACTCTTAGGAAGAGTGTATGCCAAGTGATGGAAAAACTCTTTCAAGAGTAGCCAGCACAGCCAAGCCTCTTGCTGCCGGGTGTCATAGATCTTCAAGTAGCCTCCCAGCTCCTTGCTCATCAAGCACATCCACTCAATCACTTGTGGATTCTTTCTCCTTCTCTTCATCTTGGTACTCCTCCCATGAGGGCTACCATCCTCCCAAACCAAATCTTTGTCTTTGCACTTCATGGGATTTTGAAATGCAACCTTATCAAGGATCAATGAGACCCTATAAGGACCCAAATAGGTTGTAGGAAAAAAAATCCCATCATGATGTGTGTGGCTTAAGGAATTTCCAACACAAGCATGAGAGATGTTATCCATCCTAAGATGTCCTCCATCTTCTATCTGCTCCTGTGAGAAAGGAAGAAAATATTTGCAATCCATGGTGTGTTGAAGTGTACCTCTAATGAGATCTCTCCTTGAGACCTCCCTCTCATCAATAGTCTTCCAAAACCAATGTGGTCTTGGATCTACTGAAATTAGAAGTTCTTCTTTGAGCTGAGAGGAGCTCATAGAGAAAGTGTCATCTTGAAAGGAGAAAGGCTGTTTCATTCCAAGATTTCTACTATCACCCTTCAAGTCTTCAAACCCCACCCTTAAGTGTGATGTACAATCCAACAATGGCTTATGCGAATGATGGTTTTCTTCTTCCTTGAATGTCTCCATGTTGCACAGCACAGTGCAACCAAGTTGCTCTATAGTAGCAATGGGATTTGACCCTTGGTCATGTAAAATTAAATTACCAAAATTACCAAAAGAAATTGCTGCAACAATAGATTATGGAAATATTTTCATACCTTGATGTGAATTTGGAACCTCTTGTAGGGCTGCAAGAGTTCCTTCCTCCCTCGCGTTGGCCGCCCCAACGGTTGATGCATGTAGTTTCTCGTCCATGAGTGTGATAGCGTTATCACAAGGCTCCTGAAATGGTGTTGTGAGATACTCTTCTTTTGTTCTTTCTCCATCGAAGGTTTTGATCAACCTTTGAGTGAACTCTCCAAAAATTTTCACCCTTGCATTGCTCAAGTGGCTGAACCACCATACATAGGCTTCACCCTCCAGGTACAGCACTGAGATTTCAACATATTCTTCACCTACTATAGGATGTGGTAGGAAAAATGCCTCCAAATTCCTCACCCAAGTTCTTTTTTTAGATGACCCATCAAAGGTAGACAACATAAATCTATTCCCTTTGATTTCTCTTCTGCTACAGGGCCTCCTCTCTTCCTTCAACTGAATGAAATGAGTGAAATATAGAGTCTCCTTGAAGGCTCCAGGTTGAGATCGGTACTCAACAAGGTAATCACTTAGAATATGATAATCCAAGTGTCCTTCATGCTTATCTTCTTCTTTAGGAGAATAGGAAGTGCATGGTCCTTCCTCTTCTTCTTCTTCAATATTATTGACCTCCTTGGAGAGGTTCTCTCTAGATCTAAATACTGATGAGAGTAATCTCATCTTCTTCATAATTTTTATCTTCTTGGGCTATGACTCACAGGCTGAGCCAAGACTATGCCTTGATACCACTGTAATATCCCAAATCTGGAACAACTACCAAGGCATGACTGGAAAACGCATTTTCCAGTAACGACTGCTATAGGAATTGAAAACAAGACCTGGATCCCTTAGAAAAATGTATTTAAGTGCTAAATCCAAGAGGAGGCTCCAATTAAATCCTTCGAAGTGGGTTAAAGAGATCTCCCACACTTAGAAGTCATCAAAAAGTGCCCAATGAAGGGACTGCAACTAATGCAAGAACATACAATAGATAAACAACGTTATTTTATGAGCTGTGAGACAAGAAGATATATATAGCCAACAAATAATGTTATAGCAGTAGAAAGAGTACAATTCCTTGAGGAAACATCCACTCAAGAAAGGCAATGCAAGCCTCAACAAGACATGTACATGAAATAGAAGAACATTGCTATATCTGCATAAACCCTGGCTATGACTGTGCAATTTATAAGAGACACTGCTGCATAAATATCATCAATACAAATATATGACAATTTATGGCTCAAATAAAGTGGGGGATCAAGGCTCTAACCCCTGAAAGCAATAATACATCAATCCCGGGAAGGATTGGCTAAAATATACAAAATGGCAAAAAATGTCGGAGTGGCTAGGTAGCAGTTGCAACTCAAAACTAGAACTAAATAGAGAAGGATGAAGATGATAATAAATCTGGAGTATACCTCCTCCAATGGATCTCCTAAGTGGAAGGCTGACCCTTGCACTGAGATCTCACCCTCCAATCAACACTGCAATCCCTCACTATAAGTGCACTCTGAAAATAACGCAGTCTAAGAGCGTGACTGCGCTGTAGGTGGAATAGAATGATTTGGCCAAGTGCCAAAATATGCAATAAGATCTAATACCTTCCAAACTGATCCTCCAAAGGAAAGAAATACTCTCCCTCTGAAAAACAAGTGATGGAAGAGGTGTTGTGATCCCTCACTGCAACACCCTGGAACACAACATTATGTTGCTGTAGCAATAACACTGTCCTAGAGGAGGACGCATGTCCTCAAGCCTAGATGTGAGGAAAATTTGTACAACTCCTTCAAGAGGCTTCTCAAGAAAGGAGAAGGATTCCTAAAAATAAATTCCTTGTGCTAAGCAGCACAGCAACTCAACTGAATAGCTGGAGAATGCCAAGAGTCTAAACAGACAAGAAATCAATAATCATATGCATGAAGAAAAATGGCTGCCTTGCCCTCCTTTTAAACACATGATAGCTCCCTCTCCATTGGCCCCACTCTTTTAGGGTTTCCTCCTTCAAGGAATATTCCCTCCTCTATCTCTACATTGTCCCATAGATGCTTTCCACCTCATCCCTCTGCGTTGTTTGACTTGGTCAAGCTTGACCTAGTCTCTTTGCAAAATGTCTCCTTTCACACATGAGGATGTGAAATATAGTTCCAAGGCTGATCCCCTTTCATACTAGAGGTATTTTATCCATGTTTTTATTGTGAATGGGCCTTCTCACCCATTTATTCAACTCCTAAGTGAAAATAGAAAAAGTTAATATTCTAATTTATTCCGAAAAAAATTTGGAATATTACAAATTGACCATCCCCTCTAGAATCGAGTCGATCACTTCTAGATCAGCCATTCATATTATGATCTTACAAGGAAATTCATTTTTCCACCACTCATATTATTCCACCAGCATCATCCTTGTTTTCATTCTATCAGTCACATTAATATGATCCCGGTGCCTTTGTTGAGGAATCCTCATTGCCTCAACTCTAGGAGGTGCTCTTCTGTCGACTTCATCACACTTATTCCAAGAGACTAGTTTATAGGGTGGTGTACCCTGGTTTTAGAATTCATCATTATTCAGTGCCTTGGATCAATAAAAGGGAATCCTCATTTCCCTTTGACTTGGTTGTTTCTTATGTGCTTGACTCCGGCTCATTATCGAACGATTGAGAATCATACACTTGATAGTACCGTGATTCAACAGATTGTACCAACATTTGTCGGGTCTATGTGAGATGCTCCATACCTCTTGAGGATATGATTTAACACGGTAAATCCAATTTCACCATAAGAAATAATTTAGTGAACCATTTTCCTATATTATTTCTAAAAACCTCATGAGAATAATTAAATAAATCAATATTTATTCAATATTCTCTAGAAATAATTATTAAATCATTATTTGATGACTATTTCTTATCAAATTTTACTTAATCGCCTTGGAAAAATTAAATAGATCATTATTTATTTATTATTCCAATTTATCTGCTATTTTTGTAATGAGATAATTGTTAAATATTTATTTAATAATTATTTAAAATTCATATTTTTCTTTAACCTCACAAAATGATTAATAAATCATTTTCATTTGTTAATTACTTTAATAACTTTCTAAATAAATATATTTCACCATTTTGAATATATTTTCCCTCTGCAAAAGTATAATAATGTATTCACAACAGTTAGATTTTTATTTAGGCAATAATATTTTAGTATTTCCAAATTCTCAATCTATTCCAAAATTTCGTTATAAATAGATGGTTTTCTCTCCATTATTCACCATTACCATTTTTATCATCCCCATTATCGCCTCATAGCATTTTAGCTCCCACGTGAGTTCAAGCATCTTTTTTATTTTCTTGCCTTCCCATTTCATACCACATATTGAGAGAGAGAAGCACATTGCTAAAGCACAAGTTCAAGAAGGACCCATCCCATGGAGGGGGATCTATAGACCCAATTTTATCATTTTTCCTCACCAAGTGTATCAATTTGATTAATGAAATTTCTTATTAATATTATCCATTGGGTTGCTACACTTTTATTTTTGTTGCTAATATGTTTATGTTTGCATATTATCTTTTTTTGGGGTTTCATTTTTTTTTTGTGTTGTAGATCTGAATCATAGACAAAAACATCATTTGTTGTTAGGGTTATAAGTCACCTACAACTTGAGTAAGGAATTTTTTGTAACTTCGAGAAAAAACTTTACACTAAAAATATATATGAATACAAATTTGAACTCTAAAAGTATATTATATGGTTTGATCAAATTAACATCTAAATCCATTACTTCAGTGTCCATGGTGCCCCCATGGTGGGATGGGGGAAGTGACCCCTCTCTCAAAACAATAGTTTCCAGATTCTCTACTCAACCAAAAATAAATAGGTGTTCTATTTCTACCCTTCCCCATCCAACCAACACTTCAAAATAAACCGGCCCAAGTAGATAACATTCTTCCAATCAACCACCAGACTAAGAAAGCACATAAGCACACCCCACAAACCCTTGCCTCCCACAGACTCGAAAATCCCTCTGTTGGAAATATCACCTGCAATTTTGGGTTTGATAGTGTAGAATTTGAAATAGCATCAAATAATATGTAATTTTTTTGGACCCCGGTCCTCTTGGTGCGAGCATTATACACCTAAGTCAACAAACGAGGAATAGTTGAGCTCGAGGCTCTTTAATCGCCCAATTTTTATCGTGTAACTATCCTCGATGGGTTTATAGGTTTTATTAGGCTTGGATCATTTCTTATCATGAAGAAGTGAATCTGGGGAAACTAATCCTAATCTAAACTATGGTTATCCTAAATCTAAAGATATATCACTTTATGGTTAATATAAACTAAAATTTGTTTATTAGTTTAATTATACAAGTGAGACAATAAAATAAAATTAGTCCAAATTGATATTTTTATCGATAGAGAAGGATTGTATTCCTCATCAACAAGCTATTACGATATACTAATTCTAATTTATATATGGTATTTATAAATTATAATGTAAAAGGTTAAAACATAAATACAAAAGAAATATATTATTGAAAAGTATACTAGAAGAACATAAATAAACTATACTGATACAAGAAATATATACAATTATAATGCAAATGAAAAAATACCAAAACATATCATAATTTTTATATAAAGATAAATGAATTTCGTAACAGAATTATATACCAACTAAATGAATTATACTAATGAATATTTAATTTATAAATGAAATTATATATTAAACTAGTGAGAAAATGATTCAATGATGCGACATAAATGAAAGGCATAAAGTTACCAAAAAGTAAATTTTATATATTTCAAAGTAACATAGATCAAACTTCATTGGTTAATGCATCCAGACATTAAGAATCATGAAACTATACTAGATAATTAATCCTCGACCATGATAAAATAATAAAATAGACAAGGATAATGTATCACTTTCTATCAGATAATATTCCAATCAATTATTCATGTATCGAATCAAAAATAAAGTATTCGTATAATAATGATAGAGTAGAAAATAACACAGTATCAATTTAACTCACGGAAAGATAACAAACCTATGAATCTAACCCTCAAGAATCAAATGAAAGAGATCAAAATATGAAAAATGTTATGATTTGTATTAGTCTTAGGACACTAGTCACTTAGGAGTTATACGATCTATTTTATGCACATAGAATTAAACTAACACTAAGTAATCCATAAAGATAACTATTTTTCCACAATCCAATTCAGTGTACCTCAAGCAATATTACCTTTAAACTTTCCAATATCAAACCACAACAAGAATAAAATTAAGTAACAATACTTATAAGACCACGGAAATATAATTCAAATAAATATCTACCAACATAATTAAATCATATCAATATATGCATTCAAAATGAACATAAATTCCACAGTCACATTTTTCCGAATCAATTTTCTAGAATTTCCCCTTCTCCCTATAGTACCATAGGTATCTCCCTTTTAATTGTAAAATAAGAGGTTTTATATGAAGAAACCAACTAAATATGTGCATAAATAACTCATAAAATAAAATTATTATTTTTTAGAAAAGAACAATAGTTGTTTATTTTTGGCCTATTAGACATATTTGACAAATGAAAGAAAATAAATAGAGTAACTAACAAGAGTTCCAACTAGGGTGACCCACAATTATCTACTCCAAAAAAGAAGAAAGCAATAACTCAACCAACATGGACACCTATGATAGACTAAGAAAAGAAAGTCATTTTTTGATATAAGTAGGGAAAAGGATAGTTACAAAATCTTCGATTCTATAACACCCTTACAATTTCAGAAAATAAAATAAAAATATTAGCATTCCTTAATATGATTCCAAAAATATGAGACATATCAACAATCAAATCCTTTATTTAGTATCATGCAATCATCAATATCTAGGGAAATTATCAATTTGACCTTCGAAAACTTCACTACAATGTGAGTATCAGGACCCTAGGAATTGTTAACTGAGCTAGTAGAATTATGTTCTTAGTGTGTTTCTTTAAGTCAATAGGAGGCCCTGAGTAGTTTATTTTCTTGCATGAGATGATCAATTTGATCTTTTAGTTAAGGAATAGTGAAAAAAAAAAAATGGTGCCTATAGACATCTAACAAGGCTTCTTAACCAATTTTCCTAGAATCACTATCCACTTCCATCCTGTTGCTTTTATTATCGCAAACACTCATTTTTTCTGGAATATTCAGTATTATTATTTTTAGGATCAGGCTCTGCATTAGTCTCAAGATGAACATATATATCTTAACCATGATAATTCGTTCGTCTACTATGCCTTAACCTTGAAATATTCCTTCCTCTTAGTTTATCCCTGATATGAGACTCGAAAACCGATTTATATTGATTAGCTATTTATTTACATGTAGGTTCAAGAGATGAAGTCTCAACCTAAAGGTTAATTCTGGGAGGTTTCATTTTACCCTTATTTCTAAATTCTTACTTTGTATGACCCTCATCATTAGAATCGCTCTTGGTCATACTTCTGTTTAACCGAGCAGACATAGGTTCAGGATTTGCATCCCTGTCATCTTTTGTAACACAAGGACGAACCTTGTTACAACATTATTTCAAAATCAATATGCATTGAATGATGAATAGGCGACTAAGAAAATTCACGCAGAGGGGAATTAGACTAAGAGGAAAGTGATGGTTTGGATTATCTAGGAAGCAGGAGTTTATCAAAATGATTCTGACTAAATAAATAATCACAATTATCTCCAAGATTAGTTAAATTATGTTCAACCAAGATGAAAATAAAACTATAGTGAAAAAGTGACATCTTAGCATTATTGCATTGCAATTGGTAGGTACGATACATTTAAGTTATAGTTCTATGTAAATATAAAGGCAGATTCATCGTATTGCCTAAAAAAACATTAATAAATTTATATGATATATGGGGACTAAACTAACGTCCCTCACAAGTGATATAATGACGTAACATCAATATCAGGTTCTGCCATTTCAGTTTGAGGTAAGTGATAGGAATACCTTTAATATGATAAGTGCAGTCCTTATTTGGAGGCAACGTTTTCCAAGGGATGTCATGAAATTTGTAATTTTTTTAACATTCCTCCCCCTTGATTGAGAAACTGGTTGTTTCAGTAATAAATCAACATCCACAATGATTTATCTATCACCCACCTTGCCTTTCTTTCCATAAAATGAAGTTCCAAATGCTTTGGCAGTGCCCTGAATGTACCCTTGGAAGATCTTGATAAAATCTCGCTAACCAAAATGAAGAAAAAACTCTTCACATTAGTCATGAGATTTGACAATTATAGTCTGAATCACCTCGATTCAAATGACATGATCCATGGCTACACTATGAGAGATTCTACAGTTGAACTGGAAAGAAAAACACAAAGAGTAGGGGTTACAGTCGTACTAAAAATAAAAACACAAACAGTGGTCATGAAACAAGGGAATAAATTGAAAACCCTTAACTCATGGTGAAAACAGAGGAAAAATGAGAGAAGATACTAATACAAACGAGATTTGATATGATCAAAATCCTAGATATTAATTAAAAATGGATAATAAAGAGCATGGTATAGGAAGTATGACGGTCTCACGGGTTGGGAAAAATGATTGTTCCTTTAAATTGGTGCAACAGGTCGACCCTTACATTAATTATCAATCTGGATAGGATTTAATTAATGCCATAATGCAAAGTCTATTTAGGGGAAATGTTAAATACTAAATTAATCTCAAAAATATATTATTTCACATCTACTCTAAGAAAACATTAAAAAAATTACACACTTCATCACAATTCAAAAAGGATCACATGATTGCAGAATAAACCACATTGTTACGCAATAATTCTCACTTAGAAACAAAGATATCAAAACCAATCAATCAATAAAGCAATATGTAATAGAAAGTTAAATATCTTTTTTCTCCAATAAGAGGAGGGATCGGTCCAAGACTATGTTTTCACACCATTCAAAAGAATTTTGCAATCAATAATACATAAATGAAATATACACTAACAAGAAAACATATGAAAAAAATAGATAGTAAAATAAATCACATAGCTGAGAAGAATTGATGTAATTAACTATTATACAGTAATTACCAAGTAACATGTGCTAAGAAGGAGGGCCCTTCCTCCTCAGTAGGGGTTGGTACACTAAAATACACATAGGATAATCAGAGGAAAATATGACCACACAAGGTTTATATTTCCACTATCAAAACATCAGGATTATAGAGCTTTGGTTCTTATCCCCTTTCTAATATCATCTCCCCTAAAATTTTCACTTCTCCCATGGGAAAATAGTTACCTTTTATATAATTTTTTATTAAAATAAGAATATAATCATGAGAATCTTTTGATTCTCATGTGATCTTAAAATAAAAAGATACCATACAAAAATTTTCATTGTAGGGATGAAGTTTTAATAGTTTCCCTTAATTACAATGGTTTTTACAAAGAATCTCAACTAAGTGATTTGTTTTCTCCGTGAGTATCTCTTGTTAGTTAAACTGGATCTAAATTGATGTGATTTAAATCCAGTCATCATATATTATTTAAAAATGATAGCATGCTCAAGGAAAAATATTCATGTATCAATAGTGTATCACCAACAACTCACATATCCTTTGATAAAAAACAATACAGGGAAATGACGATGAAATCATCTAACAACAACTTCAACGGACTACTTAAACCTAAAAAAACCCATATATTAGTTTTATGATAAAAATCACCTAAGACAATAGTCCTTATGGCCAATTCTAAGAATAATACGACTAAGGAAGTGACATATGGAAAATGACATACGTAAGTGAATAAAGGTTGTTATAGTGGTGGAATTTGGTATCATTAGTCAAAAAGGAGGAAAAATAAATATGAAAATGGATGCAAAAGGACAACAATTCCATGGACCTGGACCAACAACTACCCCCAGCTTAAGCATCTGCATGTCTTCATTTAGACACTTATGACTGGATCCTAACATGCTGAGAGTGTATCCATGTGAGATCATTAGATCCTACAATATCTTCTCCGCTATCCCTATAGGCTTAGGAACATACCAACATTGTTTCCAAAAATTCATAAAAAATATGGTATGGTTCTTGATACTAATAACTTGGGAGCCAAACAAGAGGAAAGATAAATCTCAATCCAATCCATCCTGCACCACTTATCTTAAAACAACCCACTTATTAATAAATCCTAGAGAGAGCTTGCATAAAATTTTGATGAGAAAAGGGGTATTTTTCTTTTAACTGTTGTTTGAAAATTTCCCATCTTAGCTCTCTTCCTGCTAATGCACTAGCTTTCAACCCATGTATATTTTTGAGAAATCTCAATAGAACCAATTCTTAGTGATCCATTAGAATTTTTTTGGTGGATGGAAATCACCATATCTTATTGTATCTATGTGAAACAACTTTAATTGAGGTAGATTCATTTCTAATGTACAACCCCACTTACCCCACATTGGTTGTTACAGTATCATGTGAAACCTTTTATCCTACCTAATTCTGAATGAAAGGCTCCAAACATTATGTGGATTTCATTAAAAATTCTAATATGGAGCCTGGTGACAAGATTGTAAGTTTTGATGTGGTCCAACTCTTTACAATGATACCCTTAAATGAAGCTGTTGAGGTTTTCAAGGAAGTTGCACATCCTCAGACTGCAAAGTTAGCTGAAATATGTTTGCGCTCAAATTTCTTCACATTCCAAGGAGAGATTTTCGAACAAACATTAGGAGTAGCCATGGGGTCTCCACAATCCCCCATAGTAGCTAATGTCTTCATGGAAAGATTCGTAAAAAGGGCCCTTGACTCATACCCACTTAAACCAAAATTTTGGTTTAGATTCATGGATGACACCAGTGTAGACTGGCCTCATGGAGATGAAGGGATTAAAAAGTTCCAAAACCACCTTAATATCTTATCCAAGGATATACAGTTTACTATGGAGGATGAAGATAACAATTGCATTCCATTCTTGGACATTCTACTCATCAGAAATAAAGATTGATCCATTGGACATAAGGTATTTAGAAAGAAGGCACACACTGACAATTATCTCCATGCTAACTCACACCATCATTTGGCACAGAAGATGGGGGTACTCATGACTCTTTTCACACGAGCCTTCAAAATTAATGATGAAAATCACGTGGAAGAAGAAATTGCATACTTCAGAAAGGCATTCTTAAATATGGGAACATAAACAGGGACATTATAAAAGCCATACAAAGAGACAGATCCGGAAATAAAATAAATCCTCGAGATGAAACCCTCAACTATAAATCATACCTTATTTACATTTAGGGGGTCACCGACAACATAGCCGAATTTCTCGCCAAAAAAAACATCGAAAACTCTTTTAAACCACTAATGACAATAAAACAAAGGATGAAATCAGTTAAAGACAACCCCGACCCACTCTAGCAGAAGGGCATTTACCGAATAAATTGCTCATGCGGGAAATGTTATATTGGAGAAACAGGAAGATATTTCAAGATCAAGTTTAAAGAACATGGTGCTGACATCAGAATTTATAGAACCAAAACTTCATCTCTGGCAGATCACTCGAATAAGACTCATCACCACATCTGCCTAGAATACGCTAAGTTGATTTCCAATGAAAATCATTATTACAAAAGAAAAATGCCCGAGGCGTTGGAAATCAGCAAACATCTAGAAAACTTCAATAGGGATGGTGGTTTGGAAGTTAGCAAAAATTGGGCCCCCCTTATTTTCCCACTCTTAAATTGTTCCTTTCCCTTGTTTTCACCTCCTTATACCCTTGTCTTCCTCTTCATTCCTCTTCTCACCTCCTTCCTCCTCTTCCCTTTCGTTAACTTTAAAATACCCCATGTTGACTCTTCCTTTAACCCAAAAAGACCCCATGTTGACTGTCCTCTCAACTCCTCCCTCTTTCCTATCCCTTCCCAAAACCCCATCCATTGGCTCCTTAGTACCAATCTACAATAATTCACCTAATATTAACCCCCCTTAAACTTTAACATGTATCTAAATAAGTAATAGAGAATTTTAATGATTAATATCAATTTTAATTATCGAATATTATTAGTAATAGTTAAGAATTAATTATTCTTAATTATATTAGAAATTAAAATTAACATTAATAATAGTATTGTTAACATTTAACATTAACTCTCATTAAGAAACTATAATATTTATCTAAGGACCACAACAAAATTAATAATAGTTTGCTCTATTATTAACATTAATTAATAAATAGTATCTTTAAAAGTTAACTTCCTACTTATTATCATATTAATATAAACTAATTAAAATCTATATAATACCAATTTGATATTAACCCAACCTTAAAAATCTAAAAAAGGAAAAAGAACTCTCAATATAAAATTTATTAACTCAAATATTTGAATTAATATTATAATAGTAACAATTTATTAATATATAACAAGTGACTAAATACAATAACATATTTATTCTAAAAATATAATTAATCATAAAATGAATTATAAGAATTTACTTAAAAAAAAAAAAAGCCTAGCAATTTTAACTTTAAATCAATTAAAATGAAACCTTTACATTAATCAAAAAACATAATTTAATTTAATTATAAAATAATAATTACAGTTTCTTGTTATTGTTGGTCTGTTCATGCTCACCTCATGCACTTCTTTGGTATATATTTATTGCATCTAACCTCCTCTCTTTTTGACAGTATTTGTCTTGATGATGGATCTTGATCTGGACCCGAAACGTAGACGCAAAAATGCATACTGTGGAGATTCTGAATTCAACAAGTCAAAACTCACACAACAAAAATCTAAGAAATATAAAAAAAATCCCTCAACTACACATATCTGTCATAAGGTATCATATTAATAAATTAATCTCCAAAACATGTATCATGCATATACAACTCGCACAACAATTTTTTCTCTAAGAAGTAAGTGCTCTGAAAAGTTTCCAAGAAATCTTGGATTTCACTTGTTTTGTATGGAAGCTCTTCCTTAAGAGCTTTCAATTGAAATATTCAATGTTTTTCTTACAAATATAAGTGATAATATGGATAAGGAATCTTAACACACAAAAAACCATTAATAATTTTATAAATTAGTTCATTCTCTTGTTGTAATAACTGAACTTCTCTCTGCAATTCCTTTACTTGATTTTTTTTATTACAAAACAAATATTCAAAATATTACAAAATATTCAATTCTCATCTACTTAGACCATTACCTCTTAATTATGTTTACCATATCCTCATGTTGTTATAAGAAGACAAATTTATCCTTAGGAAAAAATTCTAACTTCTTCAATTTTTCTGCTTCGTCAAACAGGAATGTTGTCCTCAATAATTATTTAGGTTTTAACTGAGTTGTTTCAAATGTTGTTACAACTTCAATATTAGCAATATATTAAGTATCCATTTTCTCCTCATCTTTATCTATATCAATTGTTGGTTCTTTTGTAACTAAAACATCGTCAATAGGTTCTTGTGGGGCAGAAGTCATATTAATTTCAATATACTATGTTTTAGTGGTTGGTTCTCTTGTAATAGTAGCATCATAAACATGTTATTCAGGATTATAAGACTATTTTTATTTTCCCTACTCTTCTTCGATTGTTGATTCTTCTATAACACCAGTGTCATCATTAGGTTCTTTTGTAACAACAATGTTTTTAGGAGGTTTTAATGGAGCAGTAGGTCGAAATTTTTTGTATTGTTCTCCTACTTGAATTCCCACTGAAAAATAATAGATTCCATAATCCTAGCTTCATTAAAAACTCACCACATACAATACCACAAAATTAAATTGATGGATGATGTTATTTATATTGTCTCTACTAACATGTATATTCCAATTCTTAAATTGAATTTGTTCCTCCATCAATGCAAGTTGTATCCTTAACTCCTCATTTTCCTTTTTCATAATTTCAATTTGATAAACAAGAGGTTTTATTTGATTCTTACCTGGTGAGGGAAAAAAAATTTGTTCTTTTGTCAACTCTTTTTTTTTTGGTTCTCCTTCATTCTGTTGTTCTTGGAATCATCCATCTAATTATGATGTAGTATCAACATCATCAAATACATTAGTGTCTTATTCTGTAGGATTTTTTTTTACCTCATCATGTTTCTCCTCAATGCTTTCCTCGAATTTCAGTGTGACAACATGCATTTAAAATGTAGATGGATCTTCCTCGACACACTTTTATTGTTTCCCTCCATCCAACTGTTCCTATGGCTTCTCTCCTTTATTTGTAATAGTATCTTCCTCAAGGGTTGGGGTGTATTTTCATGCAAAATCCACTCACACCCTTTTCTTGGTGGTCTTTCCACTAGTTAGCTTTTCCAATTTTCACTTTTTCGCCTTCGCCTTTTCTACAACATCTCTGCTATCTTAAAAAAATATATTTCTTCAATTGTTGTTTTAGTATAAACTTCTAGTTTTTCTTCTTTTATAGGAAACCTATGATGGCCCTTCTATGATGATTCACTAGACACCTCCACATGCTCCTCTGTTTGTGTCCTTTTTCTTCCATGAGATGTACGACCAATGTTTTTAATAGAGCTCCACACCTTAGGGTTTTGACAACCAAGTCTAAGATATGTATAAACCCTAAATTTCTTAGAAGTTGTAGTTTTTATATTCTTGTAGGGTATGGCTACTTTACTCATGGGATTTTTTCAACATTCTCCTCATGATCTTCCCTCTCGTCATCCACTACACCAACACAAGGTCTTCCTATCAGGACAAGCCATGAACTTCATTTCTCCTATAAACAGTGAACTATGGTTAACTTAATAAGTACATGGCTGGTCAGGTAAGTTTACAAATGTTTCACTTGTCTCACTACCTCATCCATGTGCTATAAACACTTCAACAAATAATATGGCAGATTTATCAGCTGCCCTTTCCTTAGGTGAGATAGAAATTGAAAGTGGTAATTGAATATGATCCCAAAATGACCTTGTTAGGTAATACATTTATGAATGAAAGGACTACATCTTCCCAATGGTGAGGAAGATATGTTGTGTCAAAACCCCCACCCTTAGTTCTCAATTCTGCTCCTTCCTTCAACAATAAAGCCTTCATTCACAACCTTTCTTGGAAATCAATGTCCCTATTTGTGCATCCTTGTTACACTTGAAATTACTTCCTATCTAACAACAATTAGAAATCCCCTTACTTCACAGTGTTTTTTAGTTAAGGCTTCAAAAAAATCTAGAGAAACCAACTCAATAAAACACCACAACTTTTTAAAATAACTCAATCATCTAGAATTTAAAAAAAATCGATAGCCTCTGGGTATTATAACAACATGTAAGCAAAATCAGGTTCATGCATTACCACTGCTCCTCCAATGTTTGTCCAAGAATTTAGCTTCTCAACACTACTAAAGACCTGTTGTAGTGTTTCCTTGGCACACACAGACACTTTATAAGGATATATTGTTGAGATGTTTTAATTGACAATGGTTATTCCCTCTTTTTACCAAATTCTAGTTTTTTAGTACATAAAGGACTTCAAACGATTGCACAAGTTTCTAAATATGAAAAAAAGGTAAAATGGAAAGGGTAGGGTTGGAAATAATAATTATAATTACCTCGATCTTAGTGATACGTAAAAGTAAAAATTAATGATGTCAAAAAGCTCTAATCATACATTATTATAAAGGGTGAGGTGATTATTCGTCGAATGATTAATGATTCAAGTGAAATCATAGTGTATTGTTTAAGGACACTATACACTCCCCCCCCCCACCACTTATTTTAATAATCATCCTTAGCATATGTACACTAGGGTAATGATGTCACTTCTTAAGTACAAATCCCACAAATAAATGACAACAGAAAAAACGTCTCATTGGTGTATCATTATGATGACATGGGGTTGTACGAACCAAATGATATTGTGCCCCAAAGGGTTTTCACGATTGAAAATTTATTTATTTTTCCTCTTTTTTTTCTTTTTTTCTTTTTTTAATAATTGTTCCATTTACTATATTTTATTTTTCTTCTTCTTTTTATTTTTATTTTTTGTTTTTTTATCTTTTTAAAAACTAAGTACTTGGAAGCATACGAGGAACCTCCTATGCCCCAAAAAATTCAAGGTATGGACCTAAAATTGGGTCAATGTTCACAAATGAATCCTTAGAGTAAGGTTTATGTTAGAACCTGAGACGATGTACGTTCACTAGAAAGGATCCTTGAGAATTATCAATGGTTGTCAATTTTACAATGTCGTTGTCAAAGATTGCTTCTAACATAAAGGGACCTAACCACCCGGCTTGCATCCTACCATTGAAATCCCTGAATCTAGAATCATAGAGTAAGGTCCAATGACCACTCTACATAACTTATTTTCATCAAACTTATCATGCCATGTAGCACGCTATTGCTAAATAATTTTTGTTCATTGCAAAATAGAAAATACATTTTCCTCTAAATCATTTAGCTATTTCAAACTGTGTTTTTTAGTATCACTCAAATTTATATCTACTTCAAAGGAATTCTTGAATGTTTTAATCTGAAACTCAATAGGGAAGATGGGATTCTTACCAAAAACAAGTTCATCAGGGGAAAAACCTATGGTATTTCTCCAAGTTGTCCTAAAGGCCCATAATACCTCAAGAAATTGGTTGACCTAGTCTCTCCTATGACTTGACATATTTTTTGAAAGTATAGCTTCATGTACTTTATTAGTTATTTTCACCTGCCCATTTTTCTAAGGATGAAAGGGTGAGGTAATCCTACAATTAACTCCATATTTCTAAAAATATATTGTATCACATGAGAGGTAAAATTTTCTCCAGCATCTATTACTATTTCCCTTGGCACTCAATATCAAGCAAATATTACCTCAAACAAGAATTTTGAAACGACACAATCAGTCACCCTGGTAAGTTCTCTAGCCTCTAACCACATGGTAACATAGTATTTGCAAACAGGAATGCAAACCTTCTACTCAGATGGGGGATTAATCGGTCCTAGAAATTCCAATGCCCATCTCTCAAAAGGTTCCACCTCTAACTAGGGTTGCAACTACATCTCATATTATTGTTTCAGTTTAATCATTCTCTAAAAATTTTCAAAGCCATGAACATACCTCTTTTCATCTCGAAATATAGTGGGCCAAAAGTAGCCCATCCCTATCACCTTATGATCTATCCTCCAATATGAAAAAATCCCACAACAAGGTCCATCATGGGAGGCCTTGAGGAGATCATGCATTTCGTCCTCCCTCACAAAAATCCTAATTTTTTAATCAAAACCAGTGTGAAAGAGGTTTCCATCCACCCAAAAATGTTTGGCACTCTGTTGTACAATCATCTTTATTTCTCTAGGATAAAGGTGATGAGGAGTATTTCCTACAATGATATTATTAGAAATATTTGCATATCGGTGTGAATAAGTCGATAATACAAATATATATTCATTTGTTAAATCATCCTCAACAGGAAAATCATCAGTAGCATTAGTTAACCTAAAAATAAAATCTGCAACAACATTATATTTTCCATATGTATATATTATATTAATATCAAACTCTTGGAGTAACAACAACCACCTAGTAACCCTAGTAGTTGTAATATATTTTTTCAATAAATTATTATGGTTGACTGACTCATATGCAAACAATATTGATAACAATGATATAGTGCCTAAATTTATTAATAACATGTACGATAGAAAGATATTCCTTCTCTTTAATAGTATAATTCACCTTCATAGGGACAAAATTCCTTGTGATGTAATAGATGGTGTTTGATTTATTTCCTTCTTTTTGTCCAAGTAAAAACCCAATCGTGGTATCAGAAACATGTGTAAAGATATGGAGTAACAAATTGTGATATGGTCCTCTCAATACAAGGGTTGTTGTTACACATATCTTCATGATTGCAAAATCATTGTTACACTTCTCAATCCACTCAATTTCCTTATCTTCTTTTAGTAGGGAAAATAATGGTAATGCAATTTTAGCAAATTTTTCTATAAATAGTCTGTAATAGCCTACTTTTCCTAGAAAAATGCATACTTATTTTAGTTTTTTGGGAGTGGGAACTTTTAAAATTACATCTATCTTTGCTGGATCCACTTGAATACCAACAACAGAAATATAATTTCCTATAACAATACTCTCATTCATCATCATATGTGGTTTCTTAGTAATTTCATAGAATCAGATGGGTTTGAATGCAACGCTCAAGTAGTTTTTCAAGGATTTTCAAGGCTTTATCAAATTCACTCCCATAGGGTTTCCAATCATCCATAAAAAATTCTGGACAATCATTAACCATGTCAGCAAAAATTCCCAATACTACCTATTGAAAGGTTGTAGGTGCATTACACAATACAAAAGGTAATACCTTGTAAGAATATGTACCTGAGGGGCAAGTAAAAGTGGTTTTACCCTTGTCTTCAGGGGAAATTTGAATCTGATTATACCACTGAACTAGTCCAAAAAGTAAAATAAATTATTTCGAGACAAAATATCTAGGACTTGACCAATAAAAGGTAATGGAAAATGGTCCTTTTGAGTGGCCTTATTTAACTCCAAGTAGTCTAGATAGATTCAACACTTCCCATTTTTTCTAAGGAACAAAAACTAGTGGCAATACCCACTGATTATATAAAACAAGATAGATGAAATTTTCATCTATAATTTTTTGTAGTTTTTATCTCACAAAAACTCTCAAAGTTGGATTCATTCTTCATTGAGGTTTCCTAATAGGTCATCACCCTTTCCTTAAATAAATATGACATGTACATAGAGTAAGATTAATTCCCTTCATATATTTGTAACCCCATGCAAAATATTCCTTATATTTTGTCAGTAAAAACACCAAGTTTTCTATTTGTTTGAGAAATAAATTATAATTCATATTAAGGGTTTTTGAAGCTCAATTCTACTCGTGCACTTTTAAAACCATAAGTAGCAGGTATATCATGTGTAAAATTTTCAATAAAGGGTTTTTCCTCATCAAACTTATTTGTTGCAACATAACAACTCATATGTACCATGTGTAATATAATAAGGGTCACTTGTAAGATTATTGATAACATCGTCTTTAGTCTCATTTTTAAATTATAGATCTTTTCTTATGGTGAGTACTAGAGAAACATCCATTTCTTCCAACACAAATTCTGATTCTAAGGGATTTTTATGTTTAAAACTTGGCTTGGAAGGAGGACATAGGAAAATTTTCTTAGTGGTATAACCATCTAAAATAGTCATACATCCATACCTACATCCTAGATAAGTTTTAGAAGTTTCCAACCATGGTATTTATAAAATAAAAGGGTGTCCAACAAGACATGTTTTAAGCTACGGAAACCAAAATCCAACTTGGATACTGCTAAGATCCAATAAAAATAATGACATTTCCTAATAATCCCTTAAGTTGGATTTTTGACCTATCTTCTAATTTGAAAAAAGAGGGATTTGGCCTTAAATTTTTAAGCTCAAGTAGTTCCATTGCTTCTTTATTCATTATGTTGATAGCAGCTCTGAAATCAATTGAGGTATGAGGAAGAGTTATTCCATCAATATGTACAATCACATTGGGCTTCCCTGGGTCCTCTTTCTTGGCAGGAATATTATTTCCCAATATTCAATCATATAATTTTCCAATAATATTCAAAGTAGGATGGCCTCGATGTTTTCTTCCTAGATTTTTTACATACAAGTCCTTAATTGTTTTAGCAAAAATAGGAATATCCTACATTTCTTGAAGAAAAGGAATCCAAACATGTAAACTATTCAATTTTGTTAGAAACACATATTCAAATTGGAGAACATTGTTGGCCTCGTTTAGTATTTCAGGAAAAGTTGGGTTAAAAGAAGTATCACTTCTGGTAGGCGTTACATGTTTCACAGCTAGGGAAACATCTATTTTTAAAATGGTGTTAGTTGTTAGAAGGGAATTGTTGGTTGTTATAGTCTCGCCCATTCTTTAAACACTATGTATGTTACCATTTGTTATAACATGTTGTTTTTCTACAAAACCTTGAAACACATCTCCATCCCTTAGTAGGTTTCTTCCTCATTCTCTATTATAACAGGGGGGAGCAAGGTGTTGAAAAATGTGTAACTAGGTTTAGTATTCATAAATATGAAATACACTTTTGATTCTTGTATATTGTAAAATGAAAGAAAATTTATTATTTTTATTTTTGTACCATGGGTTTCATGGTCATGGTATTTTATTTTAGAGGTAAAGCACCGATTGAGTGCCTCTAGCATTTTTCCTAGGGTAAATAAGTGAAAAGAGTCATTGTAATATAAATAAGACCCCATAGGGAACATTATAATTTGTAAAAAGAATTATTTTTTATTTAAACGTGTCAAAATACCTTCCAAGGCCAAGTGAACTTGACATCTAAGAATTTTGCCTCAACTAGGGAATTTGGCCACCATAGAAGCCTATATATAGGAGAGACCTCGACCTCCTATGGACATCATTAATTCTTTCATTATTTAAGAAAACTAAAGAAGAATAATTCTAGTAAAAAAGGAAGAAGAATGAAGGACAAGTGTTTGGGTTGATTTCTCTCTTTCTTTTCACGCGTGCAAAGGAAGGAGGCTAGGGTTTTTTCTCTACAAGATCAAACTTGGATAAATTGTAGAAATGTGGTTGAAGGAAGGTCTATTAGATCATGATCAAGCCCTAGAATAAGGAGAAACTCAGGTGAGCATCAATGGAAGCCTTTGAAGCCTTGTATTTGGTCACATGTGTGGAGGTAGTAGTTGTTGCAGGGGCCTAAAATTTTAGACCTGCAGTACAAGCAGAAATTTTTGTAGTTTGGGGTCAAAGTTGTGTTGTTCGAACAAATTTCAATGGGTTGGAATTGGACAAGGGAAATACATCATCAGGAAACTAGTACTTGGTATTGGAAGGGTATTGGTCTTGCACTAGAGTTATTGGAATTAATCATTTGAAGAATATATAAGAAGAGAAGATATTTCTAGGTTTTCCTCTCAGGTGGAAAGGGTTTTCCCATGCTTGAAGCCCATATCCTATGTTCATGTGTACAATTGATCTTCAAGCCCATATCCTATGTTCATGTGTAAAATTGATCTTCTCATTTTGGTATTTTTTTACTATAATAATAAAATAATAATAAGAGAAGAAGCTAATAAGTAAGAAGAAGTAAAAGTACATCACAAAAAGTTATCAAGTTTAAGAGAAACCATGCTAACTATAACCTTATATATTTCTCAACATGGTATCACAACTAAGGTTTGCTAAGGGAATGATGAAGACCACTACATCCTTTAAGATGTTTTTGAAGAAGTTTTCTATGGTAGAAAGTCATCTCAAAAAAGGTATCAAGGAATTGTGTGATATACTATTATTCATCAAGAAAAGTGTTGGGTGTCATTTTTATATTCATTTCCTACATTTTCCTCCCTCATTTCTGCCTTTTTGACCTCCAACATGGGGACTATACTTGCCTTTTCCTTTCCTTTATCTTGAAGCAACATAACTTTACCTTGTTTCATTACCTTGCCATTCTTGTTAATTACTAGGATGTATTGTTCATTTTTTGTCGCTAACTAAGATGAACATTGGGAGAAGTTATTTGGCCTTTTTGCTATTCTTTTAGATATTATTTCAGGCACAAGGACCTGGGACATACAGGCGCATAGAACTAGTTGGAAGCATACTGTTACAGCATGTTGTTACGTGGCATTGCTACCACACGCAGAGTCAACACCTTGGCTATCACATCTTTTACTGTTACATCGGGATATTGTTACAAATCTAATGCTCCAGTTGCGTTGTTGTTTGCATATTGCTAAATTTTGGATGTTGATCTATCTTTGAAATTTTTTATGCTACACTTGTTGCATTCCAATGATAGCTATAGGATTTATCATATATTTTTATTTAGAATAATAGATTTAGGAATTTTTGGTTGAAATCAATGATCTGTCATTTAGGATTTTTATTGAGAGAATCAGTTGTAACTATATTTACTTGATTTCGATCAGCATGAGAATTGGGATATTTTTATGGATATGTAATTATTATATAAACACTTGGACCTTCAAGGTTAGGGGGTTAGCACAATTCAGTATCACCACTTTGACTCTATAATTTTGATCATCATAATATAGAATATTGTGTTGTCGTTGTTACATGTGTTGATTGATATAATTATCATTTCTTCATGCACCTTGCTAGGGAGGAAGGGCCCTCCTCTTTAGTAGGGACTGTATTCGTACGATAGTTGTATTATATTTTATAATTATTTATGCATATCCGTGGAGCTCCATTTTTGTTGTGTTTGTTGTAAGCAGATCTGCTTAAATTATAGGTGTTTATTATATTGTTACACAGATCCAATCAGAGGTACCAGTTGGTGTAGTTAATGTGTGGCACAATAGATACCGGTTTAACTAAAGTATGATTACATTCTTGTAGATCCTTTATATTCTTGCATGAATGTTAGTTTCAACAATTGGTTCAGCAACAATTTCTTCTTGTTTTATTTCCACTCTTAGTATGGTGTATCGGTAGGGACAGTGCAACTACCATTCAAAAAAAATACTCCCCTGGTCGATAATTTATGCGTATCATCTTAGTATTTTAAAAGTGATTAATACAGTCCAACATTTTGGCATCGTTGTCCAGGATGGCAGTGATGATACAATCAACCATAATTGTTTGTTTGATGGTAGGGTGTTCCGAGTCAATAGTAGCTTAGCAGTAAGAAACTGCGCATCACTCTAACATACTTGAGCAGGCTCAGTGTTGCTACACTGGGGCACTTAGAAGTGTTAGTTTTGGGTGTTTTTTCTTAGAGCAAGTCTTCAACTATACAGTTGTTGTTGTGGTAATACGAGAGGTAAGAACCTATGCATCGCTCTAATGTACTTGAGCAAGTTCACCACTATAGAATTGAGGCACTTATAGTGAGGATTGATACACATAGGATCCATGTGTGCTCGTAGGATAGCAAAGAAATAAAAACACCCCCACTCTAACTAACCACAGGAAAGATGGGTCATAAAAAGGAAAAGAAGAGTGTAGATTTGGGAAGGAAGACATCCTTTGGGGATCTCATTTCAAAAGAAAAAAAGAACAATCCACTTCATACAGGGATGCTAGGAAGACAGGACCACATAAATTTGTCACTATATCAAGGCCTGAGGCTTCTGCACCTTCTGTGTCTGGACCTCATCACCCTTCAAACAGGATATCCTATCCTAAAATTAAGACCCCAGATCAGAAGAAGTAGTGGGAAGCCATTGATCAAAACTTAAGAATTGAAGGAAAAGGGGAAACCAACGAGGGATAGCCAGGGCCTGAATCGAAAAAATGTTTACTTGATCATCATTATCTAGATTCGGGTAGCGTAATGAAATAGCCAGTCCTGGAACAACCTGATCCTTCACCCATTGGTCAATCCCCTGCAAATTTCGAGGTCATTTCATACCATTAGGAAGGATCATCCATGGGGGATGAAAAAACTAGAACAGATGGTACTACTACTACTTTTGAATTCCCGATACTGGAAACAAGGGATGAAGCTCCTATGAATAATATTCCCTTATCATCTCTTCCGTCCTTTCAAGGGATGGCTATCGAAGATCCTGATACCTTCATGTTCGAGTTTGATTTATTATGTAGGAATTAAAACTACATTTCATAGTCTCGGAAGCTAAAGCAGTTTCCTGCTACTCTAAAAGGACCAGCATTGAGATGGTTCATGGGACTAAGTGTTGGCTTGGTCCAAACCTGGAGTGAAATGAAGAAGGCATTCCTGTCTAAGTATCAGGATTATTTTCGAACTAGGGATTTGAAGGAAGAAATCTTCAGTATTACAAATAAAGAGGAGGAAATCTTGGAAGTTATATGGAACAATTCCATTACAATTTACAAAGGTCTAAGTTTGGTGAGTTAGCCCCGAAAATTCTGAAAAAGAATATTTCTAAGAGGCATAAGAATTGATTGTCTGGAGCAATTGAATCTGTTAGGAAAGGGAGACATATTCCAGGAATTGTTTGAAGAAATAATGAAGCTATGTATGCAGAGTTCAAGAGGATTGACCAAAGGGAAGAGTTCAGCTCGGGATCCTTCAGTCCGGATACAAAATTCCATGAGTGGAAGAGTGACTAGAGCAGAGATCGTGAATCTATCTGATAATTTTAAAACCAATCTCCTCAGTAGTCTATCTGCCCAGATTACCACACCATGTGTCAAGAAAGCACAAGGAGAAGCTAAAGCAGCTTTGGAAATATTCTGTGTTCGGTGCAGAAAGAAACATCTACAAAGAGAATGTGAACTAGACAAAATTAGCTTGTGCAATATCTATGAGTTGGATCATCCCGCTGGTCGATGCCTATAACTACATAGACTGAAATAAGTACTTAAGGAATCAAGCGAGGAGGTCTAGTCTTCCTATTTCATTATACCAAGGATATCATGGAACCCGTAACCTACAGGTATGCCTCATGATTTTTCCTCTTTTAATTCTTGGAATAATGCTTATAATGGTCAACAATTTTTAGGGCCATATCCCACTCCTTATTCAACAGAATTTCCTTCACCCTAGAACTAGTGGCCTTCCCCTCCACCAATACAATATCCTCCATCGCAACCTTACCCTTGGAGTCAGAATTGGAGAAGTAATAGCCAAGGTCCAACTCCCTCAACACTACCAATGCAGAAGCAGTTACAAATTCCTCCTCTCCAAACTCCTCAACCTTCTGTCGAACCCCAATTACCTATGAAACCTAACCCCAATCTAAATAATAAGGCAGCCCAGAGCACAGAAACCCAGACTACTTCCCAGACTTACCTTATTACTCCTATTAGACTCAATGAGATTCGGATTTGATTGGGAAAAATAATTAGACCTGACCATTCTCCTATCATGATCGAGGAAGAATGTGAGTCACCCAGAAAGGGTATAGTCGATTCTAAAGTGGCTATTACACCTATAATAGCCGATATAGCACATAATATTACACCTATATCAGCCATCTTAGGAGGTATTTTTGCTCCTACAATAGCTAACTCGAGCAGGGATGGTGCACCTGTGATTGCTGACTCAGTTCTTAGATATCAGGATCCTCCGTATCCTCTATGATTAACTGAAACTGGGACAACCCCACAAACTGAATGTGATTTTCTCAAGGAATTACACAATTTTTATATACATATTTGGTTGTTACAAGATCTCAAGGAAGTACTTATTTATGCTAAAACAATGAGATATATGTCTGTGAAAAATCTTAGAAGGAAGTAGAAGGACCTTGCTACTGTCCATGCTATGGGGAAACCATCTGAACTAATTATTGATCAGCCTTTGTTAACTAAATATAATGACCCAGGGAATCCTATAGTTACTTTCTATATTGATGATCATACCATAACCAATACTTTAATTGATTTGGGGGTGGCTATTAATGTTATGACCAAGCATATTTTTATCTCCCTAGTACTTCAAGGGCTTAGACCTACACCTACAGTGCTTGAATTAGAAGATAGGTCTCGTGTTAAACTTGAAGGGGTGTTAGAATATGTGGTGATAACTGTAGCTTCTTGGAGATATCTGGCTGATTTTCTCGTTTTGCAAAACAAATCCAACCTATGGGGGCATCCTTTGATTTTGGGAAGGACATGGCTAATCACTACAGATGCATTTATCATATGTAGATCCAGATCTATGATGATATTAGATGGGCAAAGCCACCAAGAAGCTTAACCTTTACCCCCCAGCGAAATCCCATATCAATTTTAATATTCCATGGTGGGACAAATTTGAACCTGAATTTGATTTTTCCCTACCTCTCCTCACACTTGGAAAAGCACAATATTTTAAAGATGAAACAACGGATGAAATCATTAATGCTTTTATTAGCAACTCACTCTTTTTTTCTTCTGTTAGAGATCAAGGGGAAGAAAGCGAGGTAGATGATGTAAATATTTAACATATGAGAACCACTCTGCATACTGATAGAAATCCGGCTGAAAATGAACCAGGAAAATACTTAAACATTAATCCTAACTTGACTTTTGAACATAACATATCTCTGATACTACTGTTACAGAAGTATAAAAATTCATTTTCATGGGATTATACTGACATGAAAAGAATACATCCCAAATTGTGCACTCACCACATTTACCTTAAATATGGCTGCAAACCAGTTAGAAAACCACAACACTGAATGAATCTCGTACTTAAGGAGATAGTGAAAGAGGAATTACAGAAACTCCTTAATGTCAATTTTATCTATTCCATCTCTGACAGTCGGTGGGTGTCTCCACTTGTCATTGTTCCGAAAAAGAATGACAAGTGGAGAGTCTGTGTAGATCATAGAGAACTCGATAAAGTCACCCAAAAGGACCATTTCCCTTTACCATTTATAGGCCATGTCCTGGATACTCTTTTTGGGAAAAAAAAAATTCATTCCTGGATAGATTGAGTGGTTAAAAGCAGATTTCACTAGAAGATCAAGATAAGACAACCTTTACTTTCCCATGGGGTACTTTTGCATACAAAGTCCCTCCTTTTGGCCTCTGTAAGGCGTGAGAAATCTTTCAGAGGGAAATATTGGGTATCTTTTTGAATCTGTTGAATGACCACCTTGAAATATTCATGAATGATTTTACACCTTACAGTGATTCATTTGAAACAACATTAGTTAATTTGTAAAAGGTGTTGGAACACTATGTACAAACTAATGTTTCTTTGTGCATTGAAAATTCCACATGATGATCGAGGGGATAGTGTTGGTAAATTTCATATCGGCGGATGCAATCAAGATATACCTTTCAAAAATTGAGGTAATCACGAGAATCCAAACTCCCAAAACTAAAAAAGAGGTATGTAACTTTTTGGGTCACACAGGGTACTATAGGAGATTTATAGAAAAAATTTCAAAGATTGAATCACCTCTATTTTATTTTACTATGAAAGATGTGGAATTGGTGTGGATATGGAAGTGTGAGAAAGCCTTTTTGAAGCTGAATAACTATGTAACAGCAACACCTATATTGCGGGGACCAAACTAGAATCCACTGTTTCATATTTATACAGATGCATCCGACATGTTGTAGGTGTTTTTTTGGGCTACCTGGAAAACAAAAAGCCTTACACTATCTATTATATCAACAAGAATTTAACCCCAACCAATCTTAATTACATAGTGACCGAGAAAGAAATCCTAGCAGTAGTGCATGCTATTAATAAGTTTCGGCATTATGTCACCGGGTATCAAGTATTTGTACACAATGACCACTCTTCCATTCAATTTTTAATGAATAAGACAATTAGTAATGGTAGAATTACATGAAAATATAATGTAGTTGTTGATTTTATTTCTCAGTTAACCCTAGGTGATAATTGCACTCCTACTGAGGATTATTTTCCTAATGAGTATCTTTTTTCCATATCTAATCACTCACCATGGTATGCAGATATAGCCAACTATCTTGTTGTAGGTAAATTCCCACACTATTTATCTTTGAGAGACAAAAGAAATATCATACAACAGAGTGACGCATACTCCTAGATAAAGGGAAATCTCTATCACACTGGACTGGACTTTCAGATTTAGCATTTTGTTAGAGAAGATGAGATTATTGATATCTTGAATGCTTGTCATTACGATCTCTGCCGAGGGCACTTTGTGGACAAGAGGATGGGGTAAAAGGTACTCTCAACAAGGTACTACTATCCAACTATATTTTTCGATGCCAAATTTTTTTTGAAAGGGTGTCATAGCTGCCAAAGGATGGGTCAGCTACTGCAATTAGATGAGATATCATTACAGCCACAAATAGTTTTATATTCATTTCAGAAGTGGGCCTTAGATTTCGTAGGGCCAATTAATCCTTCATCACATTAGAGGTCATACATATTGGTTTGTATAGATTATGGTAAAAAGTGGGTCGAAGTGAAGGCACTAACTAGAGCTAAAGAGCAGGCTATTTCAGTCTTCCTATTTGAAGATATTTTTGTTCGTTTCGGGATACTGAGGGAGATAGTGACAGATGGGGGCCCTAATTCACATCTCATCTGATATAGAAGCTGGTTGAAAAGTATGGAATTCATCACAATGTCACTTCACCCTATCGTCCACAAGAAAATGGCCAAGTGGAGACTACCAACAAATTTATTGAGGGAATTTTGACAAATACAGTAGCTAGCCACAAGAGAAATTGGGTTGAAAAACCTCCAAAAGTATTGTGGGCTTACAGAAAAACATGGAGGAATAGTACGGGCTTCTCACCATACGAATTAGTGTAGGGTAGGAATCCTTTGTTCCCCATAGAGTTCGAAATAAAAACATTGAGAACAACATTAGAGGTAAATTTGGATTTGAGCACAACATAAAGGCAAAGGTTGAATCAACTCAATGAGTTGGAGGAGAAAAATATGGTTTCCATTCAAGAGATAGAGCTCATTCAGCAGTAAAGATCTAGATCACATGATAGGTTCATTAAAAGGAAGAAATTTTAGAAATGAAATTCGGCTCTCTTGTGCGATTCAAGATTCAAGGATTTCAAGCGCAAGCTCTAAACCAGATGGATAGGTCCTTACAAAGTAGATACATTCTTTGACAATGAGACTGCAAAATTGGTTACCATTGATAGTGATAATACGTTGTTATTGGTTAATGGGCACCGTCCAAGGTTATATCATCAACCTTATTCAAAGTATTCATTTATTAACATCGTTACAGACTCTAATCGGCATGTTACAGCAGTAGGGGGACATTCCCACGTGGTGCCCGAACTTTGATTTTTCAATAAGTGTAACTATTGAAAACCACTTTTGTGGTGGCTGTTACAAATGTTTATAAAAAATAAAATAAAAATAAAAAGAAAATAAAAAAACAAAACATAAAATATGATAATAAGATTTTGATTGTGAAAACCTATTTTGTGGCACAGTCACACAATATGGTAGCAGTTGAAAACCACTTTTTAGGCAGCTCTAACACTCTTTTTTTTTTTTCAAAACATCATCGTTTTTTCCTGCATATTCTACATGATGTTGTTACATTTTTGTTCTTAGCCTTTTATTTTCCTAACAATATTGTTTTATGAAGGATATCACATTCGTTGTGTTGATTGTTACATATGTAACAACTGACAACTGTCAACAACATTTGAATCTTGGTCATCGTCCTGACATGCAACAATTATTACAATATTTTGAAGGTGACCGCCACGACTGCTGGAGAAATTGCACCATCACATCCATTTCTTCCTCCATGTCTTTTTAGATACATCACCAAAAAAAGTAACGTTATCATCCTCTAATAATTGATGATTATTGCAATTTAATGATTGTCCTTTTGACGGCCATGGAATTCAGTCATAATTAAAGTTTGGGGGATGAATCTTGTAATCATTATGAAAAATCCATTAGCTTTTAAAGCCACCATTAATCTTGTGATTTACCAAATTTAATAACATAGCAACCAATCATTACTGGATCTTGTCAAAAAATTGATTTATACTCGAAGTACGAAGCTCTCCATAACTGGGAATTAACAGAAAGAATGTGTGGGTATGAACCATCAATTCAAAACCTTTTCACCTCACAATCACTATGACATTCCATCATCACCCTTAGCTGGAAGTTCTTGCACCCTTGGTCGAAAATTCTTAACCCGAAGATAACAGAGTAGGTTGTTGTAATATAGCGAGTAGTGCATTGATACCCTAGCTAACTGAGCTAAAGGAAGTAATCATGTATAATAGCACAAGATGGGGGGATCTGAGGTGAGGCACGAACCATATTCTATTGAGTCATTACATAATTTTCTGAAGGCACATCAAATATTCAGAGATGTTGGGTGGCTCGAGCATTTTTAGAAGCTGAAGGGTTCAGATGAATCTTTTTTTATGGAGTTTGCTAAAAAATTTAACAACTATTAGACCAAAGTCATGGGTTTGTAGATTGAAGTAACGAAGGAGGTTGTTTCCTAAGTAAAAACACTTACGGCCGAAGGCAGAAGGTGGTTCAACAGAAAGGTCAATGATTCGTCTCTGAAAGAGGATTTCCTTGAAGGTGAGAAGAAGCTTGAGAATAAAAAATGAAGGGTCAACAGGCTATCACTTCCCATACCTTGGACATATGTTGCTCTAAATTTGATAAAATATATCACCTGTGAAGGGAGTTCCATGATTTTTTTAAATTATCATTTGCCCTTATTGAACCATCTTCGGCATCAACAGAGAATTAACCTTCCATATTTCCTGTTGGGAAATATCAATCATATGGCTGCAGTAGTCAAAATGGAAGCACACCCAGAAACTTGTGTTACCAATCGCGGTCTCATCAAGTTAATTTTGTTGGATGCTTTGAACTAGCAAGGAAATATCTGGGAGGATTTCAAATGAAAGAGGCCCAAAATGAGTCGACAAAAACAAGATGGGACTTCAGGAAAAGTTAGGAGGAAGCTAGAAGCTAAACTTAGTGTTCTAAGGTCAGAATTGAGAAAACACCCCTTGATAAGGCAATTGGAGACAAATGGACGAAGCAAAGGGTGAAAGTTCGTGTGCCTGTGGAACCATCATCTATAGTTGAAGAGCAGGAGGAGGTGGAAGAGCTGAAAGAATAAGAAGAACAACCTCGATCAGAGGAACCCTCCTCATTAAGTAGGGACGAAACTCAGACCCTGCTTATAGAAATTGAGAATTTAAAGAAATAAAACTAAAAATTAAAGGATAAATTAGCCAAAGCTAGGAAATCAGAAGCCTCAGGGTTATATACCCTATCTGAAGCTATTAATAAATTCAAGGGGGTGGGGGGGGATAAAATTACAGGATGAGTATGTCTGGCATGTTCCCAAGAATTAGCAGCATCAGGATACAAATTTTGTCAGGAAAGAACCTGCTCGATGGAAACCCAAATAGAACATTGGGAGGCTACTCCATAAGAACTTGCTGAAGATACTGCTGCTCCACAAGAACCGACAGTTAAATCAGAGGCTCCGACGTTAATATACCTGGAATCCGACATACAAAAATTTGTAGAGGCCACTGCTATTACAGAGGAACCAACAGTGGATATAGAGGCTAGCCAAGGCAAAAATAAGAGGACTGCTACACAAGAACCTACCTATGACATTGTTTTTCCACAAGAACTAGTAGCTGAGGTGGAGAAATCCCACCCCAAAGAAGTTGTCACACCCACAATTGATATTGCATGTAGTGGAACATTGGGCCTTGATGAGGGATGGAGTTACGAGAAGAATTTATTGATCTCTGAGTTGAAAAAAGTGGAAGTAGGAGTCAGTCTCCCTTCAAGTGGGAGTGATCTCACTAGCTTTACCTCAGAAGAAAAGAAGTTCCCTATGGGAAAAATGGGCAGAGAAAGAATTGAAGAAACAGGAGGAACAACTATTGTTGTTATAGTAGCAGGTTTGTGATTTGACTGTTGATAAACATAAGCTTCATGATCCTGCCCTCAACTTCTTGGGGTGCAGGCGGCCTTCCTCGTTCTACCCTATTTTTCTTTGGGAGTGTTATTATTTATTTCATCTGAAAGATATTGTGGAAGACATGCCTTATGTGGGTATTTTTACCCGCACTTTTCTTGATGTTTTTCACCTCGGCAATTTTGATCAACAAAGCTTGTTGTGCGAGTTGTTTCTGCATAATATTATTTGTGAGCATGTCATCATGAAAATGGTAGAAATTTTATCCTCATATATGGGAGACCTATAGTTACGTGCCTTCATTTCATTTATGAGAAATCAAATCGAGTGGAATCTGTCCGCGAAATCAATGGAGACTACTTGAAAGAAGACAACGCTATGGATTAGAGAAGAAACAGGAAGGGCCGCTAAAATGAGGCGTGAATTTAAATTTTTTTTTAGTACTCCAGGGTTGAGGGAGCCAACTTCTACCTACATAATAAGAATCATGGAGTTCTATCTCAATAATTTTGCATAGATGAAGAGTCGAGCATTGAAAGGGTGCCTTAAGTGCACCGAAACAAGTAGTGTCAAGTTACAGGAAGGGGATCCTTTTGTATTCCAAAATTTTGTAGTTGTTGTTACACATATACTAGAATATGCTCAGGTGGTAAAATCCCTTGGCGCCTTCTGGAATGGATTGAAATTTATATTTCCTTTGATATGGATGCCAATGGAAGAATACCAAGACCACTATGCGTTGAGAAATCATGAAGAAGAGTCCTAGTCAAGACAATTGTTTGCTACTCATGGGTACAAGTCTCTAGATGAATACAGAGCTGGTGCCTACAACTTCACCAACCTGCATCGGAGGTATAATCAAAGGAGCTAAGATTTTTCATGAGGACATGCAAGCACTTTAGCTGGGGGGAGATGTTGGGTGTCATTTTTATACTCATTTACTACATTTTATTCCCTCATTTATACATTTTTGACCTCCAACCTAAAGACTATACTTTCCTTTTTCCTTTCCTTTATCTTTAAACAACATAAATTTACCTTGTTTCATTACCTTTCCATTCTCATTAATTACTATGATGTATTGTTCCTTTTTTGTGGCTAACTGAGATGAACATTGGGAGAAGTTATTTGGCATTTTTTCTATTCTTTCAAATACTATTTCAAGTAGAGGGACCTGGGACATACATCCACATAGAACTAGTTGGAAGCATGTTGTTACATGGCATTTCTACCACACGCAGAGTCAACACCTTGGTTGTCACATCTTTTGTTGTTACACTGCGATGCTCTTACAGATCCGATGCTACAGTTTCCTTGTTGTTTGTGTATTGCTAAATTCTGGATGTTAATATGCCTTTGAAATATGTTACTCTACAATTTTCTCATTCAAATGACAGTTGTAGGAGTTATCATGTATTTTAATTTAGAATAACAACTTCAGGAATTTTTGTTTGAAATCAATATTTTCCCATTCATGATTTTTATTGAAGGAATCAATTGTAACTATATTTAATTTATTTCGATCAATGGGAGAATCAGAAGATTCTTATGACTAATTTGTTCCTCTTTTTCTAGATATGTAATTATTATATAAACGCTCAGACCTTCAAGGTTGGGGGGTTAGCACAGAACATTATCATCATTTTGACTTTGTAATTTTCATCATCATATTACGGAATATTGTGTTGTTGCTGTTACATGTGTTGATTGATCTAGTTATCATTTAGTTCTCATTTCTTCCGATAGGGACTACAATCGTAAGGTAGTTGTATTATATTTTATAATTACTTTTTCATATTCGTGGAGTGCCATTGTTCTTGTGTCAGTTGTAAGTAGATTGCTTCAATTCTATGTATTTATTATATTGTTACATAGATACAATCAAAGGTATCATCTGGTGTGGTTAGTGTGTGTTGAGTTAAATACTGGTTTATCTGAAGTGTGATTACATTCCTGTATATCCTTTTTATTCCTGCATCAGTGTTGATTTCAGTAATTGGTTCAACAACAATTTCTTCTTGTTTTATTTCCACTCTTGGTATGGCATATCGACACAGACAGTGAAACTACCATTGAAATAAAATACGCCCCTGTTCTATAATTTATGTGTACCATCTTAGTCATTTAAACGTGATTAATACAGTCCAACAAATAGTATGAACAATAATTCTATTAAGGATAAAGGATTATTCTCAGCACTTACTGGCACATTTGAAGATGAGAATATTTGGGTAATCGACTATGGAGCATCAAGACATATGATTGGTGAGAACAAGAAACTAAAGACCTTATCAAGAGGAAAACCCTATTACTCCATTGATATTGGTGACAAGAAGAGTTATCCTATAAAAGGAATGGGATCAACCTTGCCGAAGATAGAGAATGCAGAAAATATTCATCTCAACAACATCTTATCTATTTGTAGTTTTCAAAATAATATACTTTCTATTTCATGTCTAGAATATAAGTGCGACAAAGTCACTTTTATATATGGAAATTATGTAGTATGGGATAAAAAATATAGCATCGAAAATGCAAATTTAATTTGGATTCGTGAAGGAAGACTCTACAAATTGTTGACTCCTCTCTCTAAAGCTTTGTTTCACATTGAAGTAAGTCCATGTGAACTTTGGAATAAAAGGTTTGGTCACCCTCACTACAAAATCTTAAAAACCATAAATTAAATGGTGAATGACATCCCTAAACTCAAATAAGATCATGAAATAGTGTGAAAGTGATGTGAATTAGGTAAAAATGTCAAGAGACCATTTGGAAGTAGGGCTTCAAGGTCAAAATAGATTATGGGTCTCATTCATTCAGATTTTTTTGGTCCTGTGCCTACAAAGTCTCTTGGAGGTCATCTATATTATGTGACATTCATTGATGATAATTCAAGGAAAAATTGGATCTATTTTTTGAAGTCTAAGAATGAAGTATTCAGTAAATTTCAAGAATTAAAAGTTGAAGTGGAGAACCTTACAAAAAAAGAGAATAAAGATACTAATATTCTACAATGGATGAGAATGCACTTCAAAGGAAATCATAGCTTTTACTAAGGAGTTTGGGATTAACAGGGAGTTGATAGTACCATACAATCCCAAAAAAAAAGGATTTGCAAAATGAAATAATTGATCTATAAAAGAAGTGTAAGAGCCTTGTTACATGATCAAGATTCTCCAAAATATTTTTGGGGTGAAGCAACAAAGAATGTTCTATATAATCAAAATTAAATTCCTCACAAATCGCTAGACAACATGAATCTTGAAGAAGCACTCACTGGAAAGAAACCAAGCGTGGATTATCTCTCAATATTTTTTTGTCTTGTCTATACTCACATTCCAAATAATAAAAGAAATAATTTGGACACTACAAGAATGGAAGGAATATTCATTTTCTATAGAAATACTTCAGAGGAATATAGCATCTACATAAAGGAAGGACACTGAATAGAAGTAAGCCAAGATGTGATCTTTGATGAAACTATTGAATTCTAGAAATCAAAGGACCTCCTGATGGAATCTGATGATGAATAAATTCCAATATTTGAACAAGAAAGTACCAGGGAGGAAGAATAATCAAATCATTAAGTTGAAGGTCTCAGTGAAACTATGCAACCTGCGCAAACCTGTGCAAAAGGACATCAAGAATCCAAAGGTGTATTCAGGGAAAGTAAGAAACCCAAAATATATTTAGGGTATGTAGCCTACATTAAGAAATGAATAGAATAAAAACCATCCACCTTTGAAGAGCCTTTCAAACATAAAGGGTAGAAAGATTCCATGAATGAAGAGTATCAATCAATAATTAAAAATGGATTTTGTGAGATCTTACCTAGGCGTACAATGTTAAACATGAAACAGATGTAAAAGTTCATAAATATAAGGAAATATTTATGGCTAGGGGTTCTTTCAATATTAAGGCATCAATTATGAAGAGACATTTGCACCTACAACAAGGTATACAACTATAGGTCCATTGCTCTCTTTGGAAACATAGATGGGATGGAACAACATTCATCAAATGGATGTCAACAAAACATTTATGAATGGAACAAATGATGAAGGTGTATATATATAAAAACCCTTAAGATTGTTGGAAATATATTCACTACTGAGAGGGGGGTTAAATTAGTAATGAAGGCATTTGTATCAATTTTCACCAACTTCAATATTTTTCTTCAATGTCTGATATCCATGCACATTATCAAGAATAACACATCAAATCATATAAGCATAAATAAATTGAAACCATAATTACCATGAGAAACATAAGCACACACACACAAAAACACGATTATTTATGGTGGAAACACTTTTGCGAGAAAACCACCCTACTGTTGTTGCGCTGCTCAAATATTCTATTAATTTACTAAAAAAATAAAAAAAATGAAATGGATTAGATTACAAGCACAAGATGGAATAATTGGCTTCCTCTACAATATATTTGCATCTATCAATTCATAACTCTTTTCCTCTCATGGATCTAAGGACTACCATCCATCGGAAGCTCCCACGACCAACGTTCCTTTCCCAACCACCATTAGACTATCGAACTCCTATTAGATGGAGAAAACTCTTCCTACTATGAGCCGCCAAATAACTGTCTCTACTAAAGCCTCAACATGCCTTCACTTCCTCCATGAGAACAACCTTTCATATATTTTCAAACTTGGTTCTCAATTCACTCAACATGAGAAACCCAAGAGCTCTAGCATTCTATCCATCAAAACTGAATCAATCATTTTCCCGGAGAGTGATTTGTTCTTCTCTTCTATTCATCCCAATCCCAACACACCACACTCAATTATCCTCCATTCGAAAGCCCAACTCACCTATGAATTTAACATAAACACCTTTGAAATATCTCTGCAATACAATGTAAGTATTTGCAACAATCTCTACTCACTCACAATGCCCTCATAATGGCATAGTCTCATAGTCTCACAATAGAGAACCAAATTAGCTCAATGTATTCCTCTATTTATCAAATTATTGTGTTGATATGTTCAATAAATGCTATAGTTTATGGAAGAATCACAATTATGATCATGTGCATCAAATTTGGTTTAGGAAGGCATATTGACCAAATCAATCACTAGCTCCACTAGCCCCTTGATATATTCAACCTTTGTCAGCTTCTAGAGGGCCCACAAATGTTTTCCAACCATATGCCAAAAAATATCAATAAAAAAATCTCCACTACACCAAAATAAGTTGATCAGCGTGAGGAATGTAGAGCCTTTCTCATAAAAACCCATTGTCACTCCCTTAGCACTTCACTACATTCAACTTTAACCTCCTGGAGCTATATTTTCTCCCATAGGTTTCTCTCTATGTGACTATGGCCCTAAAACCACTCCCTTAAATCAGCAAGCATGCGACTATGACCCTAAAACCTCTCCCTTTAATCAGAAATCATGCGACTAAGCAGAGTAACCTTTGAAGAACCTTTCATTTCTCTCAATCCTATTCTAAAATGACATAACAGAAAGCTAATTTGGTCCATTGTGCACAAAACCCATGTCTCGGAATTTTGAGATCCTGTAATAGCCCTAGTGAAAACTCCATGTGATAAAGTTAAAATAAAAACCACGGTCCATGGGACACTTATTCCAAAATGAATGTTGGGCAAAACATCCTAGTGGGTGTTCATTTCGGTTATTATGGCTAAAGGAAATTGGCAAAGGCAAAGGCAAAGGCTTGGGAAAGGAAAAGTGGAATTATTGAAATTGTATTTATGAAAATAATGGAAAATAGGAGAAAATGAAGGTGAAAGGTCACATGTGCATGTGAGGAGTAAAATGAAGGAAAATATTGGAAAATGAGTAAAATAGAGGCCTCATTAATAAAAAGGCTTTTGAGGATCAGTTGGAAATATTTTTCTCACCTTTTGGAACCCTTTCATTATTCTCTCTCTCTCTCTCTCTCTCTCTCTCTCTCTCTCTCTCTCTTTGACACCTCTAGTTTTTGGATCACTTTGGCATTGGGGCAAGAAAGTAAGGAAAGTAATAAGCAGGAGGAATCAAGCAAGGAGGAGAAGGAATCAAGCATATATTGTACAATTTTTTGTAGGTATTGATTTGCGTGTATGATTTCCTTGCTATATTTCACATGCATGGTATTGCATGTGGTTATTTTTTTTTTGGCATGGGTTTTTTCCAGGTGTGATAGTGTATTCAGCCTAGCCTTTCCATTTCCAGATAGCCATGGCATCATGGAGTTCTCATGTTTGGTTTAGCTGGATTACCGAATGGATTTGAAGTTGAGTGAGGTTTATCTCCGAATTATAATGGAATAGGTTAATGTGTTGCCTCAGTTTAGGGCCTAGTTATCCATGTTTGTATTGTGGTAAAGAATGAGAGGTGGTTTTCTCTCCATTTTAGTCCTAGGAATCCCGGGTTTGGAATATATGGTAAATCCTAGAGAGTATGTCTTGGTTTAAGGCCTAGTGACCCCTCATTCAAGCTATGCATTAGAGAAATTTTGACGTCTAAAATGGGTCTCCTAAGAAAAATGTACAACAAAAATAAACTTTATAAGAACAAACGGGATTCAAGATGATTATGTCAACCATGGGGGGATGATTCACCATTTTTGGGGTAAAAAGGTAAAAAGAGTAAATAATAATAATAATAATATAATAAAACTACGTTTTCAATTTGTATTTTCAAATTATCTCCTTAAGTTTTTTCTCAAATTTCGAGCGGGAGTACTCGCTAGATGAAAAATTGAATTCCTCATCCAAGGAGTACCCATGTTGCATACTTTCGATGGACCCTACTACACAAAAAATGTGAAATATATGAAAAATCATGATTGCAATCAAATTTTTCATGTATTTCTCATTTTAGGTATGTAGTCCATCGAAAGTATGCAACATGGGTAATCCACTTCCAAACCTTGAATCAAATTCTACATCGAAAGAGTGTTTCTGATCGACAGGGGGTGAGTAAATTACATAGGGGGGTGAGAAATTAAAAAGTAGTTTTATTTTTTTTCCCTATAAAATTTGATGATGTAATCTAATCTTATTTCACTATTTCCACTATTATTTTATAATTTCCTTAGCAGACCGATTTTAGACCTCAAAATTCCCCTAATGGGTTGCGGTAAAGCCTGAGAGACTAGGAGACATGAAAATTCCTCACGGTTTAGGAAGAGAGAATCTGGTGATATCCATGCTTGTGTTGGCTTAGTGATTGGGTGTAGATAACGATAAAGCCGGTTATGACATGTTTATTGTGTTGGCCTAGTGATCCGGGATGGATAATGGTAAAGCTAATTTCTATTGATGAGGGTGAGGTGGCTTAGCCTCAAGATGCCCTGGTTGGTTCTTTCGGTTTGAGTCCCACATTCATTCTTCAATTATGGCATGGGGGTGATTGGCTGGAGAGATATTTGGCTCAACCAATCTATGGTCAGGTGGAACGTGGAAGTCCCATCTCTGGTTGGTTTTTACATTCATTAATGAAGAGCTCATTCCTTTAGTATTTGGTATGCAAATGTACTGGTTTCTATGTGGATTTTATTTCTGTTGTATCCATTGTATTTATGTGGTTATTGTGCTGGTTATAAGCATGTATTTGATCAATGATGATGCATGGCTCTCTCTATGTTTTTACTTGTAAATTAATGCACAATGTATATATCGTCAAATAGATTTTATTGCAGTTAATGATCTAAGGGAGAAATTATTCATAGTGATTCTCAGATAAGTATGAGACCCCTACATTTAAATTTGTTGTTTACACCTATAGATTCAATGTTTGTGATATGTTTGACGAAATGTTTGTCATGGCTAGGAGGGGTACAGATAAGTTCTTGTTGATGTGATTTCTTATGTATCATTGTCCCAATGTTATTTATCATCCCCTAAGTTTTCATGAAGTTCGGGGCAATGACCTGGGCTCTGGGCCTAAAAAGGTGGCTCAAATCCCGAAGTTGCAAGCACAAAACTAAGTAATTGGGGCCCCAGACGCATGCTTGTTGTGTTGTGCTTGTAGCTATAGCCTCCCAACCGCTACCTTGTTGTGTTATTCCTATGGCTAAGGCCCAAAATGGTCAAAAAGTCATTCTAACCCAGGGGTAAGAGGCCTGAGTGGTTGGGTTACCTCTTGGGGATGTTGTTTATGTTGTGTAAGGTTTGTTTTCCATGTTTTCGTTGGTTACACTTCCTCAAGGTCATATAAGAGGTTGAATCTTGTATTAGTTGCCTCTCATCACATGTTTACCCTGGTTGGACAGTTACTTGGGTAGATGTGGGAAGAGGGAGTTATAGAGTGGTATTGGAGCATGGTTACGCACAGCTCCAGGTGTTGTTTGGTTTATGTTCTCTTGGCGTAATATCTAATACCAACGAGTGGTATCAGAGTGTGTTTGCACTATCCTTGGGTAGTGTCTCATTTCCATTCTCTTTGGGTGATGTCTAGTTCTTGTTCTCTTGGCTAATATACGATGCCACGAGTCTTGTCATGGCATGGTTCAACCTCGGACTATATGGGCAGTGTGGTGGATATTGGTGGTCACAGCCTATTCCACTTGGGGCCCCACCATTGTCTATTTCAGTTTTTCAGTTTCGGCACAGTTTACTATTTTTAGCAGTTTTTCGGGTCCTAAACTTCCGGAGCCGTTTTGAGGCCCTAAACGACGTTTTTTGGGAAAACGAAGAGCAACATGGGTCCATGGACCGATTTTTTTCATTCCAAATTTGTAGTCCTCGGATAGATCTTTCTAACGAGGTATGGTACGTGTCAAACGGAGATCCTATCAAAATATTGCTCGAGGAGACCCTCGAAAAACAAAGGAACACGATGATGGATAACTTTGCTCAGATCCTTCAACGGCTACCCACCGGCGGCGCATCTGCATCCAGCAGCCACTCTGGAGGCGCGACTCCTTTTAAGGTACGAGTAAATTTTGACATTCCCATATTTGAGGGTCAAATAGACGCAGATGCCGTAGATAGATGGTTGAATCTGTTAGAAGGATATTTCTCGGTTCATGACTTTTCAGACCGGGAGAAGATTATTTTTGCACTCCTCAAAGCTACCCTCCATGTTAAGGACTGGTGGGAAACCTACTGTGAGAACAAGGACCAGACAGAACCCTCTCTGTTCTCGGCCGTACCAACTTGGAATTCTTTCCGAGACGCCGTCAAGGAATAGTACTATCCCGTGGGGAGCTATGAGGACAAGTACATACAATGGACCACGCTGCGACAACAAAGGGATCAAGATGTGCATGAGCTGACGAATCTGTTCCATACCCTGTGCACAAAGTTGGGTATCAAAGATTCGGAGAAACATTTGGTGCTAAAGTATCGCAACTGTCTGCACAGATACATTCAGGAGGAAATGGAGTTGCTTGACATCTCCTCGCTTGGTACGACATACTGGTATGCTGCCAAGATTGAGCAAAAATTCAAACAGAAGAAGCGAGACTTTGGATCTGTGAATCAAAATCAAGGGAAAGGTGCTTCCAAACCGCAGAACAAAGGACAGATCCAAGGCATGGCGGCTAAAGACAACCCGTCAAAGCCACAAGAAAAGAACAGCACCGCAAAGCCAAAGAAGGACACGGGAAAGTGGTGTGAGTTCCATAAGAGCTCCACTCACAACACAAGTGAGTGTCGGGCCAAGCAGTCGCTAGTGGCCGCGATGAGGGCTTCTGAGTCAGATGCATGCTCTAACTCCGAATCAGAACCTGAAAAGGGGAATGAAAAAGGGAAACAGATTATTGATGCGGAGCCCAACGCCACTGTTGCCACTACAAAGGTCCAGAAGGAGGAACCGGAAGATCCGGAGGAGGAGGAACGTCTCTTCCACTCCCAGATGTGGGTAAAGGGCTCCCCTGTACAGTTCATTGTCGACAATGGGAGCCAAAAGAACCTCATTTCAGCAGATGTCGTGAAGCGGTTGGGCTTGCCGACCACAGCTCACCCACATCCATACACCATCGGGTGGCTTCACCAAGGACGAGATCTCCGCGTCAGCCAGCAGTGCCGCCTTCCCTATAGCATCGAGCCCTTCACGGATGAGGTATTATGTGACGTTGCTCCTATTGATGTTTCTGATGTATTATTAGGACAACCATACTTGTGGAAGCGTCATGCTGTGTATGAGTCTCGGCCTCGTGCTGTTATTGTTACTTTGGGGAATAAGTTGTACAGGATACCAGAGGTACCACCTCTCTTAGTTATCTCTTTAGTTCTTGCCATTGTCCGATGACTCATTTCTAAACGGGGGTCGTTTTCTTGATGATCCGCCCCCAGGGCAAGAAGAAGACTGTGGCCACGACCTCCAGACAGGGCCCCTCTGCACGCCAACAACAAATGGATAAGGTCGTGGAGGAGTACGGGGACATCTTCACCTCACCCACAGGGGTTCCTCTGCACTGCCAGGTCAAGCACCCGATTGATCTAACCCCAGGTGCGCCACTACCCAATGGACCGATCTATCGACGCTCTGTTCTGGAAAATGATGAAATCAAGAGGCAGATTCAGGAGCTGTTGCAGAAAGGTCACATTAGACCAAGTTCATCGCCCTGTGGGAGCCTGATCGTGTTGGTACAGAAGAAGGATGGGACGTGGAGACTCTGTATTGACTATCGGGCGCTGAACAAGATCACTGTCCAGAATAGGTACCCAATCCCACAGATTGGTGACCTTCTGGACCAACTCAAAGGTGCAAAATATTTCGGCAAGATTGACCTGAAGTTTGGGTATCACCAGGTACCAATTGAACCCTCCGATGTGTGGAAGACTTCCTTCAAAGCCAAGGAAGGCCTTTTCGAATGGTTGGTCATGCCTTTTAGGTTGACGAATGCTCCCGCCACCTTCATGAGGATGATGGATGACATCTTGCGGCCATTCACCAACTCATTTGTAGTGGTGTAATTGGATGACATTCTGATCTTCAGCCAGACTTAGGAAGAGCACCTTCACCACATCCAACAAGTCCTCCAAACACTGCGGCAACACAAGTTGTGTGCCAATTTGGAGAAGTGCACTTTTGGCATGACCCAGGTTCAATATCTGGGATACATTATTGATGAAAGGGGGGTGCATGTGGATCCAGCCAAGATCCAAGTCATTCGGGATTGGCCAGCCCAACCACTATAACAGAGCTTCGCAGCTTTCTGGGTCTTGCTAATTTCTACCGGAGGTTCGTGTTGGGATTCTCTCATATCACTTGGCCCTTGAGTCAAGTCACCAAGGGAGGAGCGAGAGAAAAAAAAATTTGGTCGGAACCTCAACAGAAGGCGTTCATAGAATTGAAAAACCGCCTCTGTTATGCCCCAGTGCTCACTTTACCAGACCTGCAACAGCCATTTGAGATCGAGACAGATGCCTCTAACTATGCTATTGGGGTAGTTCTTACTCAACAGGGACATCCAGTGGCATTTCACAGTGAGACATTGTCTGACACAGTTCGCAAGTACCCCACATATGACAAAGAAATGTACTCCATTGTGCAAGCTTGTCGACAATGGAAGCATTACATTTTAGGGAAGGAAAAAATCATCCACACAGACCACAGGCCCCTTCAGTTCATACAGACACAAGGGAAGTTGCAGAATGATCGCCATCAGAAGTGGTCTACATATCTGCAACAGTTTCATTTGAACATAAAGTATAAGAAGGGTAGCACCAATCATGTTGCAGACTGCCTCAGCCGACCACCGATCGTGGCGCTCACCACTATGCTCAACTCTTGTGGGCACGAGACTTCTGATTGGCCGCTTCTCTATGATAGTGACCCAGAATTCGGCCAAACTTACAAGGCACTCTTGGGGGGTACGCAAGTTCCAAATTTTCACCTCCAAGATGCACTTTTATGTCACATGGGACACCTTTGTGTTCCTTGAAGCGAGCGTGCCAAGATGATATGGGAAGCACACTACAGTCGAGTCGCTGGGCATTTCGGGGTCGAGAAAACAGTAGCAATCCTGCAGAAGTATTTCTATTGGCCGAACCTTCGAAAGGATGTCGAGAAGCACATCAGATCCTGCACTGCTTGTGCCATTGCCAAACCGACCATCAAGAAGCAAGGCCTATATACTCCTCTACCTAACCCTAGTCGACCTTGGGAATCCATCTCCATGGATTACATGTCGGGCCTGCCTTCTACTAAGCAGGGAAATGACTGTGTTTTTGTGGTCGTCGACAGATTCTCGAAGATGGCCATTATGGCGGCCTGCAAGAAGAATATCACAGCAGAAGCCACTGTTAAACTCTTCTTTGAACGAGTGTGGGTGCACTTTGGGATCCCACAGTCTATCATATCAGATCAGGATAGCAGGTTCCTCAGCACATTTTGGTCCAGCCTCTGGTCGATGTTGGATACCAAGCTCACCGAGTCCACAGCTTTCCATCCCCAAACAGATGGCCAGACAGAGGTCGTCAACAGAATGATTGTACACATTCTGCGCATGTACAATTCAAAGCATCCACGCACATGGGACGAGAGCCTTCCCTATGTACAACATAGTTATAATCGGGCTCTCCACAGTTCAATCGGCCATAGCCCCTTTCAGGTGGGCTTGGGATTCCAGCCACTATGTCCCATTGACGTAGCCATGCCATTTGCAGCTGCTCAGGCCAATTCAGCTCATGTCCAGTCTGAAGTTGACAAAGCGAGTAGCTTCATCGAGCGCATTCAACACATCCGCCAACAGGTTCATGATATATTGGACAGAGCCAATGCCAAGTACAAGCAACGCCATGATCAACACCGGGTGCCACACAACTTCCGGGTGGGTGACAAAGTATGGCTACATTTGCAGAAGGAGCGCCTCACTGGACCCCACCGCAAGCTTCGCCCGCTCCGATACGGGCCGTACACCATCACCAAGGCTGTAGGGAACAATGCCTTCGAGCTCAGTATTCCACCATTCCTTGGTCTGCACCCAGTCTTCAATGTGGATCGCCTTCGTCCTTACTTCCCACCTCTACTGGACACCTCGGACATTGCAGAACAACTCACACCAACTGAGTTAAATCCAGACTGCATGGAACAGGCCACCACAGATTGAATCATGGACATGCAAATCAAGAACACTCGCCAGCAGCAGATCCAACTATATCGGGTTGTCAAAGCTGGCCAACTCCTGCACCAAGGAAAGTGGTTCACCAGGGACCAAGTTCAGCAGAAATTTCCTCATCTCATGGAGGAACTTAACGCAATGGGGACCATTGCTTCCTAAGGGGGGAGGAATGATCCGGGTGGATATTGGTGGTCACCCGCCTATTCCACTTGGGGCTCCACCATTGTCTATTTCAGTTTTTCAGTTTCGGCACAGTTTACTATTTTTAGCAGTTTTCGGGTCCTAAACTTCCGGAGCCGTTTTGAGGCCCTAAACGACGTTTTTTGGGAAAACGGAGGGCAACATGGGTCCATGGACCGATGTTGCCCGTTCCAAATTTGTAGTCCTCGGATAGATCTTTCTAACGAGGTATGGTACGCGTCAAACGGAGATCGTATGCCAAAGTTACGCCCCTAGGAAGTTGAAACACCAATTTACCCAAACGGGGCCCATAGTTTTGGCGCTTCATCTCCTAGGGTTAGGGTTTTGGCTGTTTAGGATTTCCAATTGTTTCTAAATGATAAATAGGCCCTCGAGCCTCATTGTAACTCAGTTCAGAGGCCTGTAGCCGCCACATCTCTTCTCAGAGATAGCTACCAGTGCCCTAGCTAGTTTTATTTCCATTCTGTCTGTAAGCAAATTTCGGTTCTTTGATATTAATGAAATGAAGTGTTATTTCCGCTGCATCTCTATCTTTATGGTTATGTGTGATACATTTGCATTCATAAATCCGGATCATGGGTATTGTGTTGATCATGAATTTATGTTGCCTACATATGTGTTTTGTATCATTGTGGTCTATATGTGCTTGTTGCATCTATGTTTTGTTGATCATGGTTGTAGTGGTGTCGCCATGGAAGTGTTGATAGTATTGTTGTCCACATGTTTTCATGAGTGTATGGCTGGTTATGTGTTCCTCATGCTTGTGTATTGTTTATGCACACTTGATTACATATTGTTACATATTCTACATGCATTACTTGTCTATGCTAGGTCACATATTGGCCATGATTGTGTAGTTTCCGTGTATGCTTGCTTGCGTGATGTTATATGTTGAACATGAATTGGCTTTTCATGATTGGTTATACATGTCAAGTGGGTGCATATGGTAAAGTTTGCGTTGGTTTGATTGAGGTTGTTTTTCATAAGTTCATTGTATTAAATTATTTCATCATGATGATATTGGTATGTTATGATGCTAATGTTTTGCCTAAGATAAAGCAAGAGATGCAGATCATTAAAGTGTAATTGCAACAATGAACTTTGGGGTAAGATCATATCGTCATACAAGTTTGTATGCTTGGCATGCATGTATGTGATTCATGGTTGTTGTAAGAATTAGGGTTACTTTGTTTTTCATTCTATTATTATTATGCCTACATATGTGATAAATGCTAATTGGTTAGCATATTCATATGCATTTTTGTTATTTGTATGTCTTTAATTTTATTGATTTTATGGTTACATACATTATAGATGTTAGTTAATTAGTGTGATCATATGTACAGGAGTTTTTTATTAAAGCATGGTATTAAATTAATGATTATTTTATAGTTATTTATGAGCATGTTATATGTTGACTTAACGTTTTTATATGTCATTTAACTTGATGATTAGGGTTATTGTATTAATATCTTGATATTATACGTATCATGATAAATTGGATTGGCCTATGCATATGGTTATGGTTATGACATTCACGTATGAGTCGACCTAATTATGATAGTGTGTTGTACTAATCTTGGTTGATGGTGCATTTGTGATTGTTATGCATGAATGACATTTTTTATGAGTTTATGATGTGAACATGTTCGTTAGTTACTGTCATGGATATCATGATCTTATTGGTATTTCAACTGATGTGTTTTAACGTAATATTGTGATAACTATATTGATTGTGCAGAATAGATATGCTCACCTGGGATACATTAAGGTATGATTTTTCTTATGTCGTCTACTTGGTGTTTGAATGTTTTATTATGTCATATATTCGGTGTTCGAGTGTTTGGTGTCTATTATGTCATTTATCTATTGTGAGAATGTTTGACTAATTGCAGGATACGAGTATATGTGTCTATAAGATTGGATGAAGGAATTATCTTGTTTAATATCAATTTAATAACACATATACATTAAGACAGTTGATATGTACTTAAGTGTAAGTAGGTGATTATTGTGTCAACATGTATTAGGAATGGTGAGTGTGACTTGATTGTTGATTATGACATGATTTTAGACTTGGAAAATGTTGATTCCAAATTAATAGATATGTTGTCTTGATATTTGGAAGATGTGACAGACATGTGTGTGTTCAGTTATGAGGCAGTGCGGCTTGCCACCACAAGGTAAGGTAAATGGTATATTTTTATACTCATTATGTGCTGGAAATTATGTGGGTATGGAAATACGATGTAGGGGATTGCATGGAAAGAGACTTCCATGAAATCTTAAAAAGGCTTGGGTTGAGATTTCCCTTAGTAGTTTTGGGAACCCATGGGATGGAGTCATGGTGTTTGTTTCCAGTCTTCTTTTTTCTGACTTTTATGATTTTTTTTTCTTGATTTGCAATTTTTTTTTATGTCTGGTGCAAGGCCTTGGAACTTTTTTACGGTGTCATATTTATTTTCGTTTCTCATGGCATAATTCTTGTTTTTTCTTGTGCTTTCCTTTTATGTTTTGAGTGTCTTGTTAATTGGTTGAGGAAAGAGGAAGTTAATGGAGCTTGGGGAGAGTTATGTCGTACCCAACATGTAATGTGAGACACATATGAAGCTCGGTGAATGAGTAAGTGAAACGGAAGGTAAAAATATGACAGTTAGTTGGACTGGTTGGGTCCTTTGTGGTAAAAGGATAGTGGTGGTACAAACATGAGTAAGGTAACCAGAAATGTAAAGTAAAATGGATTTGAGGAGTCATATGCCTTGGCTATGTTGTGAACTGTTGTTCTCAAGGTTTTGCATGCTATGTAGAGATAAATGAAGTTCTCTTAACATAGACCTTATGATATCTAGCAATTTTGATGTGATCAAGATTATGTTGATGTTTATATATGTATGTATGTATGTATGTCATTTCTAACAAGATCAACATGGATTATGATTGTTTAATTCTAATGTTTATATGTATATATGTGTGTATGTATATTTTTGTCTAACAAGATCATGATTTTTATGTTAATGAATATATACGAATTTATGTATATATCTATGTCACTGTCTGATGGGGTTGTTAGGGATAATTCTTGTGGAGGAATGATTTCTTATGCAAGTTAATGGCATGCAGAGACTCTTGGTATTACAAGGAATCAAGTGGGAAGAATAAATCTAACAGATCTATGAGGTCAGTATCATGTGGAAATAAATTCATATTATATTCTTATACTATGCTTATGTTTATGTTAAGGACAAGTAATGCTAAGGGGTACATCAACGAAGTGAAATTAGTGTGATGTGTGACATGCTAGGATAAGCATGGATAGTGGAAAGACACTAGAAGCAAGGTTGCTTGTGGGGTCATCATCTGATATATGGATGTGTAGTACTACTATTGTGTATATTTTGCACATGTTGTATATGTAGTTTTGTGTACATATGATGTTCTATGATTGTTGTATGTATATCATGTTGTGTGTATATTACATATGCAATTCTAGGTATAGATGGTGCTATGTACATGTTGGATATGCGGTGTTCTATACATATCGTACTATGTGTGTTAGCACCTGAATTGGACCCCAGGCTGCAAAAGGAAAATCAGGTAACAACTAAACCACGCTCAGCCTTGTAGATAGCCCTACAAGGACATGAGAGGGCTCTCTCCGTAAAAGAATATTCAATAAAGTGCAATAGAAATCTGATATTAGGCTAGGTAAAATGATAGGGATAAAAGGTTTTAATCAAATGAGTGAATGAATGAATTTCAGGGATGTGTAGGATATAAAGGGACAGTTGAAACCGGGAATTAAATCAGGACACAGGGTATTTCATGGTGCAAGATAGGCAAAAAACTTAGCAATTAAAATTTAATGAAGATGGGATGGAAAGACTGGTGCGGAGCTAAAAAGGGCACAATAAATGGATCCTTTTCAGACAGAAGAAAACACACAAAGTATGAATGATTCCCCAAGGTAGAGCATATAGAATGGATTCTACCTTTCTATCTTGAAAGAATTCAAAAGGAAATGTTTATGGATGAATGGAACACATAACAATTCACATATGAAACAAAGGAGAAAAACAAATGCTAAATCTCATACCACATGGATCCCACAAATTAGAGTTGCATCTCTTATTAATTCCTTTCAAACTGTACAATGTAGCGTAGAGATGTTCTTCCACACTATTCCCCTATTACTCAAACTTGGACTTCTTTACAAATGCTTTACAATTACATTAAATAGGCTGAAGTGTGGGAACATAGATCCACAATAGAAGGGAGATGTTTTAATAGATGAAGAACTGAAATAGAATTATAGTAAAGAAATACAACAATCTGCCTCTAAAAATAAGGGATAGTGTTGCATTTGACTACTTGGAGATTTTGTTGTTAGGCTGTATGAAAGAAAATAGGTAAACCAATGAGCAAATTTCCTATTTTGCTGCTTGCTGTAACAATCTTTGTTTTAAATAACCTCTCGGCCCTTTGACTATTTCCTTTGCTTTCCATTTGCTGTTTGAATAAAACGAACTTTTTTTTATAAACATTCCTTTCAAATGAAACTTTGCCTTAGTGAAGGGAAAATTTATTTAAATGGGAAAATGGAAGGGAAATGGGCAGTACCCGCATATAAATCGCAATCGGTGAGGACGAGTGGAGGGACATAACATACAAGTGTAATTGCAATCGGAATGAGGGAGCGGAGTAGGTGGAGTGATATATATGAAACAACATTTCCGATGCAATTGGGGAAAACCATTTGTAATAAACCAAATGGATAATTTTTAACTTTTACAAAGGAAAAAGGTGTTTCGTAATGAACAAGTGGAAGGTTTAAGTGGTGGGACCCATATGAACAATCACAATCATAATTGGAGATGGGGGCGGGTGTATCACATAATTAGATCTGCCGATTGCGATTTGCGATGTGCGATCAATCGCAATCGGGGATCAGAGTCGGGAGATATTGATATTATATGAAACGGATAAACAAAACTTCCGATACCATTGGGGGGAACCCTTTGTATGTAATCAAATATAGCCAAAGTTTTGGATTAACAAAGGGCTAGGCCTTTTTTTATGAGTGGGAGGAAGTATCGTATGGTGGGCTGGACGGTCAATCGCAATCACAACATCAGAGGGGAGTGGAGTGCAACACAGATGGAAATGTCAATGCGATGGGCCCGATTGAATTTGAGCCGTCGGATCAACGGGAAGAGATCAATGGTGCCAGATCAATCGGGGGTTGTTGCAATCGGAGGATTGGGGAAGGGACTTGCGATTGATCGCAATCAGAGTTTTGTGCAATCGGGAGATCGGAAGGAGGAGGTGAGATCGGGTGATCGGGAGGAGAGATGCGATTGGGTGATCAGGAGGAGGGGGTGCGATTGGAGGAAAGTTGCGATTGGAAAAGGTTTGCAATTGTGATGGGGGGTTTATAATATAAGACTTTATAATAAAGTTTCATCATAACGCATGGTGGGGAAGTGGTTGCGGCAGAATATTATAATGTAAGACTTAAACTTTTGTTATAAATTTTAAGGGGTATGGAAAGGGGAAGTGGTTTGGAAAAGTGGGGTTTTATAATAAACTTTGATATGTTTATTATAAAATTTTATAAGGTATGGTTGGGGATTAAATTGCATATTTTTTAAAATAATTTATAATGCGATTTTGTAATCAGAAATGGGGAAAAGGGGTTTATTAAAGAAATATAAAACTTTAAACATAAAGTTAAAGGGGAAAATGGGGAAATAGGGGGCATATGAGGATATAAGGGCTTTTACTTCACTTAAGCATAAATTTCAATCTAGAAGTCAGTTTTGAAAGTGTAGTATACCGTTGGAAAGATCTTTTCGGGCTCTTTCTGATGGATCTACTTGGAAGATGATATGTCACTGAACATGCTACGGAAAAATTCTCTGAAGGCAGGTACATCACTTTGTGGAGATAACAGCTTCTGAATTGTGACTTATTACATATGATGATATAAAATGAATAATAATAAAGGCGAAATATCATGTTTTCACCTCAAAACATGGTTTTGAGGCGAAAGTTACATCAAACTGAATAAAATGTCTCTCTGATTCTTCCAGGTGCTGTGACTTTGAGCTTACTGGCTTCCTCATGACCTTGCTAATATTTATTGACATTTGACTCATTAATTTGACCATGGTGAGACCCTAAAAACTAATGAGACCCATCATATGACCTACTGATATGATTTTGAGAATAAAAGTGACTAATGACTAAAGACCATAGAAAGGAAAATCAGCAAGTACCTCATGAGGGAAAACTGATAAAACATTACTACCATCAATGAATCCATGACCTAGTGGAATGGTGAAATTTATTCGGTATGAGACACCTAATATGCAAATTCAAAAGAGCATTTTTGATCACTGATGGAAGTATGAATAGACTGACACTAACATTGGCTCCAATGGGGATGGTAGCTCCTTGGAGGTACCAAGAACACCGTAGACCAAGTAGCCTCATCCATTGGGCATGGAGTCAAAATGTTGAAAACTGACACAAATGCAAACTGACTCTAACTCTAGACTAAGACTGAAAACTGAAATACAACCAAACCATACACATATCATCCAAGTTTTATAGCCTTCCCCTCGAGCCCCAAACTTGAATGACTGTGCATTTTGAACTTTGCTTTTAGAGAAATAAAATGGTATATACAATGATGATGACATAGATTCTGATCCATGTCTTCAAAAATGGTAGTGCTTCAATAGCCTACCATTTACTGCTCCTCCAGGACAATCCTGGCCATCCATTTCTGAAAGCAAGAAGGCATTATGACCCCTGTATGCTGTAATTCTATATGGTCCCTTCCAAAGGTTGTCAAATTTACCATGCTTCCCTTTGTCTTCATTTCTTGCATCCCATTTCAACACTACATCATCCAACTGAAACTTTTCTACTTTAGTCTTCCTGTCATAGATATTTTTAATCTTGTCCTGCAACTGGCTCGCTTTCTGTGACACTTCTTCTCTTGTTTGTTGAAGGTGGATTATCTGGTTGATCCTTCGCTGGTTTTCATTATCTTCGCTGCCAACTTCTTGTAATAATATCATAACTGGAACTATTAGAGAAGTAGGAAAGACAGCATCAGTACCATAAACCAGCTCAAAAGGTGACATACCTATTGATTTTTTACTGCTAACTCTACCTGCCCACAGTGCGTTGATAAGATTCCGGTGCCAATTTCTTTTGTTTGGTTCCAAAATTTTCTTAATTATATTCATCAGCGACTTTTTGGATGACTCTTCCATGCCGTTTCCTTGTGGATAATACGTTGTTGAATGGCCTAGCATGATGTTGTATTTTTCACAGAAATCGATCATTTTCTTTGATCTGAATGCGGTTGCATTATCTATCACAATTTTACATGGGCAACCAAAACGGGATAAAATATTTGATTCCAGGAATTGAATAATTACTGTGTCAGTCGTTTGCTTGGCAGGGATGGCCTTGATCCATTTCATAAAGTAATATGTCCTAGTCAATATCCATCGATGATGTGCTGAGGATGCTGGATGTATTTATCCTATAAAATCGAGCCCCCACTGCTGAAAGGGCACGTTCACTGAAATAGGTTTCAAAGGAAGTGGAAGAAATTTCTTCTTCCCTTGGAAAATTTGACATTCATGACAATTCATCACTGTTTTATATAAATTAGAAAATAATGTGGGCCAATAACACTCGGCTCTCAATACCTTGTTCATCGTAGTTTTCCAAAACAGGTGACCACCACAGTCACCTTTATGGAAATCGTGCATTACCTTCTGAGCTTCTTCTTCAACTAGGAAATTTAGCAAAATGCCTCACGGATCCTTCCAAAACAGAGCATTGTTCAAAATGCAATATTTTGCAGATTTAAGCTTCAAATATCTACCTTTACTCTTAGACATGCCCGGAGGAGGTGACAGATGCTAAATAACATACACAATATCTGAATACCAAGGGGACTGCAGAAAAATATCTGAAATAGGAAGCAGCAAACCTTCATCTTCATCTTCTGACATTGTTGAAATGAGGTTTATATCTAAAGCACGCAAATTTGATTGGGCCATCAATTTAGCCAATCCTTGGCCTTTGATCAACTTAGTAGGCTTGATCTCCAGATCGTACTCCAACATAGCTGCTATCCATTTGCCTCTTTGACCTTCTGGATCAGTTTGCATGAGCACATCCTTGACTTCTGCGTTAGGGACATACGCTATAGTGTGTGAATGTAGAATATAGAACCTAAAATCTTGCAATGCCTTGACCAGAGCCAATGCCTGATTTTCAATAATATTATATCTTAAAGAAGCATCTCTAATAGTCCTACTGAAAAAGGAAATTGGATTTTCTACTTCATCTCTCTTTTGCATTAAAACAACAGCCATAGTATGCTTAGATGCAAATGAAAATATAATAAAATCTTGAGTATAGTCGGGACTGATCAGAACTGGGGCATTAGACAAAGCAAACTTTACCAGATTGAATGACTTGATAGCTTCCTCACTCCACTTAACCGTGCTGTATTTCTTCAATATATTAGTCATTTCTCTCAAATGCTCAGCTAGATTAGGTATAAATCTGCGTAAAAAATTCATCTTACCATTAAAGGCCTGAATCTCTTTCTTGTTCCGTGGAAGATCTATGAGCTGAATTGCCTCCACTCTGGCTGGATCTATGCGGATTCCATCTTTAGAGATGATATGCCCGAGAAATTTTCCCTCATCCATGGCAAAAAGGCTCTTTTTGGGATTGATAGAAATCCCAAACTTTCTGCAACGCTGAAAACCCACTCTTAGATGGTGCAAATGCTCATCATCTGAACCTGAAAACACTGTCAAATCATCCAAATAAACAACAATAAAAACTTATTTTTCATTTGCAAAAGTAATTTCCATTGCACACTGGAAGGTGGCTCCAACGTTCTTCAGTCCAAAGGGCATCTTGGCATACTGGAAGGTTCCCCAGGGTGTTGTGAAGGCAGTTTTATCTTGGTCCTTCTCATGCACGAAGATCTGATTGTAGCCTGAGTAGCCATCAAGTTGTGACATCCTAGATGCTCCAACTACTCTCTGCAGAATATGGTCCATTTTCGGAAGTGGGTAATTATCCTTTAAGGATCCCTTATTCAAGTTCCGAAAGTCAATACACAGTCTTATTTCTCTAGTATTTTTACGCACTGGGACCAAATTCGAAATCCAATCAGAAAATCTAATAGGAACTATGATTCCTGCTTTGTACAACCTGTTTACCTCCTTTTCAATTGATGGCAGCAGCTTTGGATTGATTATTCTCAGCTTCTGTCTGAAAGGTTTCTGATCCGGCTTGATAGGAATTGTATGTTGAATTATGTTCTTATCATACACTTTCAAATCTGGATAGTCCCATGCAAATACATCAGAAAATTCAGAAAGCAATTTAACATACTTCTCCTTTACCTCAGGGGATAATGCCTTTGACAATTTGACAAACTTGGGCTGATCAGTTGTTCCAATATTCACATCTTAAACTCCTTTCTCTGTGGGCACCAAGCTTGGTTTCTTTGCGACATCGTCCTGATCAAAAAGCTCCTCTAGAGGTATGAGACCTCTAGGAATTACATTATCCTTTAACTACAATATGTCCATCTGGTTTGCTTCCAACTCCTGATCATCAACCTCATACTCACCCTCTATTGGAGTATCTTTGAATTTTCCATCACCCTGCAAAAATGCATTGATCTCATTATCATCCCAAAATACTTGCCAATACCTTAAATTGTCAGGAACAGCAGGTCTATGTTTGACATAGATTTCAAATTTATTGTTGGAGCTCATCGAAATCTTCAAGTTACTTGCAGTAGTGGCAAGATAATCAACAATAATGTTTTGCATCCTGGGTACTGTTGTCAGAGTATTCTCTGGGAATGTTTTCAAAATGCCCAGGACTGCATTTCTATATGCCCTCAATCTTGGATGTTTTTCTTGATATTCTCCCTTCACCTGTTTGATTATCAATTCGGAATCACCATACACAGAAATCCTTTTTGCATTCAACTTCTTCAAAATTTTGAGGCCTGCAATCAAAGCCTCATATTCTGATTCATTGTTAAAGTAATCAAAAGCTAGCTTATAAGCACAAACTCTAACTTTACTCGGGACCTTCTCAGGTTGAAAAACATGGCTCCTAATCCATATTCCAATGTCAGCTCCATCCTTACCAGCAGATCCATCAAAATCCATACTCCACGGGCCTTCTTCTTCTTCTTGAAGATGCTAGAAATTTTTTTCTTTCTTTTCTTTACCTCGACTGATTTCTGGCTGTTCATTGTCCCTTTGCTGCTGGCAGGAAGGAGGTTCAGAAGTGTTTTCTTCTTTTTCCTTTTCCTGTTTGAGGAACTCTCTAAAATTCTCTGAAATCTCAGGTATTTCATCCACTTGTACCAATTGAACATTCTCATCATTTAAACCACCATCAAAATACAAGACAAAAGACTCTAAGTCTATATGAACAACATTGATTGGATGATTTACAGGCTTCTCTTTTCTGGTAATCATATATTTCATTTTATTTTCCCTATATAACTTCCTCAACTGGCCAAATATAGGGATAGTGGCATAAGAGAAGTCAAGCTGCATGTTTCCCTTAAGTTTTTCACCAAAAGACCTAGATAGGAGCATTCCAAACCTTGGTGGGGCATCAGCAACAACTACACCCATCAATACATTCTTTGCTGGAATCTGGTCTAAAGACACTACCAAATCTTTAATTAAACCAATACAGTGGACCCTACTTGAGTCGAAGGAATACAAGTCACGATATTTACGAGTGATTTCAAGGCCTAGCTTCTCCATGAAAGATTTGGGCATCAAATTATGTGAGGCACCAGAGTCTAACATAGCATTATGCAGGATAAACTCATGTACTCTAAGACTCAAGTAAAAAGTAGGGACTTCATTTTCTTCAGATTCTTCTGTGGTTGGACCAAAAATAAGTTCAGGGTAGTCGTCTTCTAGATTGACCATATCGGAGACGGAATATATTTGCAAGATTTTGGACACCTGAGTTTTATACACACTATTCTATACCAACTCTGTGAGGGGCATAGACACTTTTAATTTAGAGATTTCATTTTCTAGATTAAAGGAGGGAGCTTTTTCTACCTCTTTAATGGGTGGGTCTTTCTTCTCTATTGGCTCCTTTACTGTGTTCTGTTGGTTCTTCTCATTGGCTGTGTTAGCAACTGCGGGTGCTTTGCTAAAGGAAGGATCAGCCGGCTCCTTTCCTTTATTCTATGCATCGTTTTTCATTTGGAGTTCCTTTCTCTTTTTAATGGGGCTGACTGTAACCTCTCTGTTCCTTAAAGAGTACTGCCTTTGCTGAGCCAACAGAGCATTCATATAACCTCTCTGATAGTCATCAGACTCCTCTTCCAGTAGTGTATCATTGGCCAAAATGAAATTTTGGTCTTTTTGAATATATGGAGTCACCACTGTATATTCTTCATCTTCTGTAAGGAAAATGGGTGCACCATCAGCTGTGAAAAAGTGATTAGCCTAAATCATAGGATCATCATCATCTGAATATGTCCCTTGCACGTAGTTCTTCTGTAAAGGAGTTTTAATTTGCTGCTGTGGTGGCGCAATTTGGTCCTGCATTCTTTTCTCTCTCTGTTTAATTCTGAATTGTGGCTTCCGCCCTCTGAAATTTGGATTTCTTATTTGAGGCTTTGGTGTATCTGCAATGGCTAACCTATCAACCATTTTTTCCACCGTCCTAATCAGAGTGTCCATTTTACTGTCTGAATTATAGGCCTCCTCTTTTATTGTGACTCTTTTCTCAGCTCTTGCTCATGCTCTTTTAGCCAGCAGATTAGCTTCAATGTTTACCGCTATCTTCTGCTTGTCTTCAAGTGAAGACGGATCTTTTTCGCGCAGCTGATATGCCATGTCGGCATCAAATCCATCGGGAAATTTTAACAATTCCAGTCCCACAGGAGGCTTCAAATTAGCTGGAATAGCATTATATATAGCATTGAATCTCAAACAATAATCCTGCACAGTTTCACCCACATTTCTTTTAATGTTCTCATATTCAGACAGAATTTTAAGTGGGTTCTTTTTTACCTCCCACCGGTCCAGGAACTGAGTGCGCAACTCCTGCAAAGTGAAAATTGTGCCTGGCAGTAGGGCTCTAAACCACTTTCTAACTTCACCTCCGAAACTTCGAACAAACAGCCTCATCGTTACATTATCTGCTTCTACCTCATGCAAATCAAAAAAGTCGTTCATTTTATCAACATGTTGCTGAGCCATGATGCTCTGAGTGGCATCAAAAATTAGAATTTTACTCTGATAGTCCACAGGCATATCATCGAGGACCTGGGGTAAGACCAGGGGTGCATACCTGGCAGCCATAACTCTGGGTGGATTTACGACAGGATTTGTAGGATTTGAGGGAGGTGTTAATGGAGGAGATGATAATTGGGAATTGACTGATGGGAATGCTGATGAATTGGGAGGGGAAAATGTTGTTCCTGATGATTCTGAAGGCTCAGGGATATTAGTTACAGTGATGGACTGAGGATAATTCAAAATGTAATTGTTAATGGAGGTATTTTCTCTTTAGACTTCAATATCTACAAGGAAATCAGGATCTAAGACTATATCATCAATGTCATTTTCAGACTTATTCCTAAATAAAGAAAGCTCAAAATTCTCATCAAAAGAAATATCTTCTACAAAAAACCATTCACTGGGCCAAGTATAGGATCTGAAAATGGGTCTAGGGCTTAATGATCCTTCTTGTCTTCTAAAAATTCTTGGGATAAGATTTGGATTTTCAAACACAGGGGGAGGATTTGGATCTGGATTAGCCCTGATGTATCTTCTTGAAGCCATTGTGGTCAAATGTCTATTTTACAAAAATCTTATTTTGCAGCCAGCAAAAATCTGAACATCATCTTTCAAAACTCTAGAATTATTTGATGTATTGGGGCAAATCTTGCAAGTCAGATGTTATGTTTATAAAACTAGACTGGAGATTGACTGAAGCGGCATTTATCTACTTATGCACTTGCAAAGCAATGTGCAGTTTGAAGGCTACCTGGCATAACTTCAGGCTCCGTTTGTAGTTTATAAAACAAATAACACTAACAAAAAAACAATCTTGAACTTTTCCCCAGTATGGTCGCCAGAGATGTTAGCACCTGAATTAGACCCCAGGCTGCAAAAGGCAAATCAGGGTAACAACAAAACCATGCTTAGCCTTGTAGCTAGCCCTACAAGGACAGGAGAGGGCTCTCTCTGTAAAAGAATATTCAATAAAGGGCAATAGAAATCTTATATTAGGCTAGGTAAAATAATAGGGATAAAAGGTTTTAATCAAATGAGTGAATGAATGAATTTCAAGGATGTGTGGGATATAAAGGGACAGTTGAAACTGGGAATTAAATCAGGACATAGGGTATTTCATGGGGAAATATAGGCAGGAAAATTAGCGATTAAAATTTAATGAATATGGGATGGAAAGACTGGTGCGGAGCTGAAAAAGGGCACAATAAATGGATCATTTTCAAACAAAAGAAAACACACAGAGTATGAATGATTCCCCAAGGCCGAGCATATAGAATGGATTCTACCTTTCTATCTTGAAAGCATTCAAAAGGAAATGTTTATGGATGAATGGAACACATAACAATTCACATATGAAACAAAGGAGAAAAACAAATGCTAAATCTCATACCACATGGATCCCACAAATCAGAGCTGCATCTCTTATTAATTCCTTTCAAACTGTACAATGTAGCGAAGAGATGTTCTTCCACACTATTCCCCTATTACTCAGACTCAGACTGCTTTACAAATGTTTTACAATTACATTAAATAGGCTGAAGTGTGGGAACATAGATCCACAAGAGAAGGGAGCTATTTTAACAACTGAAGAACTGAAATAGAACTATAGTAAAGAAATACAACAATCTACCTCTAAAAATAAGGGACAGTGTTGCATTTGACTACTTGGAGATTTTGTTGTTAGGCTGTATGAAAAAAAATAGGTAAACCGATGAACAGATTTCGTATTTTGCTGCTTGCTATAACAATATTTGTTTTAAATAACCTCTCGGCCCTTTGACTGTTACCTTTGCTTTCCATTTTCTATTTGAATAAAACCAACTTTTTTTAATAAACATTCCTTTGAAATGAAACTTTGCCTTTAGTGAAGGGAAAATTTGTTTAAGTGGGAAAAGGGAAGGGAAATGGACGGTACCCGCATATAACTCACAATCGAAGAGGACGGGTGAAGGGACATAACATACAAGTGTAATCGCTATCGAAATCAGGGAGCGGGGCAGGTGGAGTGATATATATGAAACAACATTTCCGATGCGATTGGGGAAAACCCTTTGTAATAAACCAAATGGATAATTTTTAAATTTTACAAAGGAAAAAGGGGTTTCGTAATGAACGGGTAGAAGGTTTAAGTGGTGGGACCCATGTGAACAATCGCAATCGCAATCGGAGATGGGGGTGGGTGTATCACATAATTAGATCCGCCGATTGCGATTTGCAATGTGTGATCAATCGCAATCAGGGATCGGAATCGGGAGATGATGTTATATGAAACAGATAAACAAAAGTTCTGATGCGATTGGGGAGAACCCTTTGTATGTAATAAAATATAACCAAAGTTTTGGATTAACAAAGGGCTAGGCCTTTTTTAATGAGCAGGCGGAAGTACCGTATGGTGGGCCTGAGGGTCAATTGCAATCGCAACATCGGAGGGGAGCAGAGTGCAACACAAATGGAAATGCCGATGCGATGGGCCCGATTGAATTTGAGCCGTCGGATCAGCGGGAAGGGATCAACGGTGCCGGATCATTCGAGGGTTGTTATAATCGGAGGATCGGGGAAGGGACTTGCAATTGATCGCAATCGGAGTTTTGTGCGATCGGGAGATCGGAAGGAGGAGGTGCAATCGGGTGATCGGGAGGAGGGATGCAATCGGGTGATCGGGAGGAGGGGGTGCGATCAGAGGATCTTGCGATCGGAGGAAAGTTGCGATTGGAAAAGGTTTACGATTGCGATGGGGGGTTTATAATATAAGACTTTATAATAAAGTTTCATCATAACGCATGGTGGGGAAGTGGTTGCGATGGAATATTATAATGTAAGACTTAAACTTTTTTTATAAAGTTTAAGGGTATGGAAAGGGGAAGTGGTTTGGAAAAGCGGGGTTTTATAATAAACTTTGATATGTTTATTATAAAATTTTATAAGATATGATTGGGGATTAACTCGCATATTTTTTTAAAATAATTTATAATGCGATTTTGTAATCGGAAAGGGGGAAAAGGGGTTTATTAAAGAAATATAAAACTTTAAACATAAAGTTAAAGGAAAAAATGGGCAAATAGGGGGTATATGAGGATATAAGGGCTTTTACTTCACTTAAGCATAAATTCCAATCTAGAAGTCAGTTTTGAAAGTGTAGTATACCATTGGAAAGCTCTTTTCGGGCTCTTTCTGATGGATTTGCTTGGAAGATGATTTGGTGCTAAACATGTTGTGGAAAACTTCTCTGAAGGTAGGTACATCACTTTGTGGAGATAACAGCTTCTGAATTGTGACTTATTACATATGATGATATAAAATGAATAATAATAAAGGAGAAATATCATGTTTTCACCTCAAAACATGGTTTTGAGGTGAAAGTTACATCAAACTGAATAAAATTTCTCTCTGATTCATCCATATGCTATGACTTTGAGCTTACTGGCTTCCTCATGACCTTGCTAATATTTATTGACATTTGACTCATTAATTTGACCATGGTGAGACCCTAAAAACTAATGAGACCCATCCTATGACCTACTGATATGATTTTGAGAATAAAAGTGACTAAAGACTAAAGACCATAGAAAGGAAAATCAGCAAGTACCTCATGAGGGAAAACTGATAAAACATTACTACCATCAATGAATCCATGACCTAGTGGAATGGTGAAATTTATTCGGTATGAGACACCTAATATGCAAATGCAAAAGAGTAGTTTTGATCACTGATGGAAGTATGACTAGACTGACACTAACAGTGTGCATGTTGGGTATGCAATGTTGTGTGCATGTTAGATATGCAGTGTTGTGTACATATGATGCTATGTAAATGTTTTATATGCAATGTTATGTACATCTAGTGTTGTGTGCATGTTGTACATTTGGTGGTGTGTTCCTGATTGTACATGTGGTGCTATGTGAATTTGGTCATGTGTAAATATTTTACATGTGGTTCCATGTGCAGGTGCTTCTATGTGCATCTCATGCATGTGGTACTATGTACATGTGGTGTCATTTACATGTCGTGCATGTGGTGTTGTGTGCATGTGGTATTGTGTAGACATTGTATAGATGGTGTGGTGTACATTTGGTGTTGTGTATACGTTGTGAAGGTGGTGTCATGTACATATGATGTTATGCACACGTTGTGCAGGTAGTGTTGTGTACAGGTGGTATTGTGTACATATTGTACATATGGTACTGTTATACATGTGGTATTGAGTGCATGGCGTATATGACGTGTTGTGGACATGAGGTACTATGTATGTGCATGATGTGGTCATGGTATTGTGACATGTGTATTCATTGTGTTGTACTCTGTATATGTATATGTTTTTTATTGTGTTGTACATCGGATGTAAGTGTATGTGTTGTCTTGCATTGTACAATGGGTGTAGGTGTATGTGTTGTATGCTAGTGTAGGAGTATGAATTGTGTTGTCTTGTACACCTGGTGTGGGTGTATGTGTCGTATTCTAGTGTGGGTGCATTTATTTTATGGTGTTATATGTCATATGTGTGTGTAAGTGTTATGATGTATACTATGTGTATGTGTACGTTATTGAAGAGAAACAAAGGAACATGGTGCTTTCCAAGTGTTGAACTGATTTGGTATGGGTACAAAGGAACAAAGGAAGAAGTAAGGATCGATGAAGGATAAGTATTGATATTTTATTTCAATTCTATTATGCATGTGATATACAATTTTGACTTATGATGGTTACATGTGATTTATGATTATGGCTATGATGATTTCACTCAATTCACGATTTTCATATATTATGGTTTTGTTTTGAGAAAAAAAGATTTGGTATGTGTATTTATGATGATTTGATCAAAAAACTGGTTTGATTTGTTGTGATAGGAAGTGAACATGATTGTAGGTGTACTTTATTGATGAGATACCAATAAGGTATGATGTGAATTTATTTCAATTTATTTGAATATAATGGAAGTTATGTGCTTTTTAGAGGAAAGCATGAGGTGCCCGGTTTGGGTGGTTGAAAGTGACTGCAAGAACTAGTAGTGTCAGCAAAAGGAATTGGAACGTGTAGCAGTATGCTTGTAAAGAACTTTAGGGGTAGGTTCGTTGTGAGACACTGGTACCCAATAGTGTCCATTGACTACCATGATCTTTTTATGACCAGTATGATGATTTAGGGTAGGTATATGCCTTGTTTTTTGTATCTTCATATGTGAGGAAGCCTTGCCAAGCGATGGATCGGCTAGGAAATGGGATGTTGGGGAACTTGGAAGGTGAGTGACTACACAAAAGGGGCTGCCTTGATTTCCTGAGGGACTTTGTAGCAGAGAAGGGGAGGCCAAGATGGACTTTTTTTTGGTCATCATCATTACCATATGGAATCAGATGCACATTGGGAGTGTGCCCTAGAACAATGAGTCGGTAACTGTTCACTGAGGGTACATTAGTGTAGGATTGTAGCAGTAGAAATTGGACGTAGACTTTGACTATGATAGTTGATTCTAGACTTCCTAGGAAGGAAGTAAATTCTACTACAAGTTTGAGGATGGAGGTGTGAGCCTCAGGATTCCCTTGCAGTTGGTACAAGCATCGTATCCTTTTAATTTTTGGTTGAAAAAATGTGCATATGTGTATATTATTGTAAATACCATAATGAGTTGTGTTATAATCTCTAGTACAAGGTCTGATTTTCAGGATGTTTTTTCCTTCTCAGTAGGTTATTCATTGTAAATACTACAACGAGTTGTCTTATAAGTATCCTTAGAAGTATGTTTTATTTTCAGAAGTTTACCCATCCTGTAACATCCCTGGTGAAAATTCCATGTAATAAAGTTAAAATAATAACCACGATCAATGAGACATGTATTCCAAGTTGAATTTTGGGCAAAACATCCTAGTGGTCGTTCATTTTGGTTATTATGGGTAAAGGAAATTGGAAAAGGCAGACTTTGGAAAGGTAAAGATGAATTATTGGTATTTTCTTTATGAAAATAATGGAAAATAGGAGAAAAGGAAGGTGAAAGGTCAGAGTTTGCATGTGAGCAGGAAAATGAAGGAAAAATAATGGAAAATGAAGAAAATAGAGGCCTAATTAATAAAAAGGCTTCTATGGATCAGTTAGAAAGTTTTTTCCTTCATTTTGGATTTCTCTCTCTCTCTCTCTCTCTCTCTCTCTCTCTCTCTCTCTCTCTCTCTCTCTCTCTCTTGGAATTGGAGAAATAAAGGCAATAAAGCAAGAAGTAGGAGGAATCAAGTACGGAGGAGCATGAATCAAGCAGCTACAACAAGATTCTTTGCATGTATTTATTTCCATCTATGATTTCCTTGCTATATTTGGCATGCATGGTATTTCATGTGGTTCTTTGTTGCCTTGTTATGATTTTTGGCCAGGTGTGATAATACATTCAGCCTAGCATTGCCATTTCTTGATATCCATGGTGTTGTGCAGTTATTATGTTCAGTTTAGTTGGATTGCTAGATGGATTCTATGTTGGGTGAGGTGGATATCTGAATGATTATGGAAATGGTTCATGTGTTGCCTAGGTTTAGGGATTAGTAATCAGATTTTGGATTGTGGTAAAGCCTAAGAGGTGGTTTTCTCTCCATTTTAGGCCTAGGAATATTAGGTTTCGGATATATGGTAAATCCTAGAGAGTATGTCTTGGTTTAAGGCGTAGTGATCCCTTATTTAGATTGTGCGTTGAGGTAAATATTGAGAGAATAGGAGATAGGAAAATTCATCACAGTTTAGGAGGAGAGAATCTGGTGATATCGATTCTTTTTTTGGTCTAGTGATCGAGTGTAGATCATTATAAATCCGATTATGACATGTTTATTGTGTTGGCCTAGTGATCAGCTGTAGATCATAATAAATTCTGGCTTCTGATTGATGAGGGTGATGTGGTTTATCCTTGGGATTCCCTAATTGGTTTTGTTGTACTATGTTCATATGTTCCACCAGAAAATAACCATTCAATGAATTGTATCTAATTGGCCTTTCCCCCCACCATTATCATGCTCAAAGACTGAGGATAAATACCAGGGATGAAATTTCCTACATGAGAGTGCGTCTGCAACACAAATACTTCTAAAGAACATCAAAATAATAAATCTAAGAGTGCACGAGAGATGGTTATCTTCCTCGCATATTTCTGTAGAATTCATCATTGATTTCCAACCTAGGAAATCTTGGGACATACCGGTGAGGTAAGATGAGTCAGTGTTAATGGTTTCTACCCCCCGAAATTGAAAGGTCAACACACTTGATCGATAGTTGAGATCGCTTATGAGGGGGGGACTGCTTGTCCATGCGCTCATCGCCTAACCCATCAGAAGGTGGTGGGGACCACCAATTCCACGTGTTGCTGCCACATTCTCCAGTAGAAAAACGTAAAGTGCAGAGGAAAATAATGGTAAGGTTACTAAGCTCATGGTCGTCATTTTTCCACCACACATTCACCGCCTACCCATAAAGCCCATCCAACTCGACCTAGACACGTATCATTCTAGCGACATACTAGTATAATCATCTCGCCAATCGTCAGCCTCTGCCTAAATTCCATGTCCCTCCAACCTTTTATGCCTGAATATTGTTTGTTTATTCCAAAACTTCTACCAGTCAGGCACTCACATATAACCTTGCTCCAACCACCTACCCCTCTAACACTCCCCTCGATGTATCTTTCAGTCTCCAACTCAGTCACCAGGTATTTAACATTTCCCATCACCCTGCATTTATAGTTTTGTATCTATTTTAAAAATGAAAAATACCACCCCAAAAACCCCACAAGCACGCGAGCTCATATCTTCTCCTGGTCTTGAACCTACCATGTACAGTCAGGACCAAATTCCTGACACCATCTACCCGTTTTACTTGACTGACTAGAATTTGGACGTAAAGGGCAAGAAGAATACGTCTTCAAGGTGGTCGACTCTGGCTTGAATTATCAAATTTCCCCATTTGTTCACTACTTCCCCGAGTTTGTATCATGGCTCTCTCAAGATGATATTGAGAAAAATGGTATTTGTTTTCCTTTAAAAGGAACAAAATACTAGATATTACCCCTCATCTCATACAAGACACCTTGCTTTACCCTAAATCTCCTGACCCACAGGAATTTACTGAGCTTACTCTCATGTACAATTTCATCAGCCTTCCCACCTAACAACGAAATTCCCTCCTTTAGATAATCATGGTTGCAAACTCATCGAGCCTCCTTGTAGTTGAAAAATTTCCCCTTTCCTTATTTTTTTGGAGCTGGTTCAACCTATCCTACCTATAATCTCTAGGATGTTAGGGGAGGATGATGCTAGTTGGGGAAATAATGCTTGCCTGGTTTTTTTGGACATGATGATGAAGCTTGGTCTCCTTTTCAACATTCTGTCATTTTTGGCCGCAGCCATAAAAACGTAGTTCCAGCTCCTAACGACTTCATCTTGTTTCTGGTATTATTCACTCTTATTTTATCTTTTCATGTTTGCACACACCGAAAGATTCAAATTTGTAGGCTTTACTAAATTTTCTCGCAGAGGGAACGAAGCTAATTGTGTATTTGACTAGACCACCTCAATTCACCAGAAACCTCATGATGATGGTTACTCTAATTTTATATGTACATTCATTTCCATTGCCCATGAAATTATTCATGGTATACCTCCATCACGGATTTTCCTGGAGCAAAAGGACCTGTTCCAATTCAGTGAGGAAAATTTTGTAGGAGATTGGTACTTATTAGAGGACCATACAGAACTCAGAATAAATGGCTATGAACTTCCCCCTTACAATATGCCAGTGTTCCAACCCATGAGAATATTTTCACTACAATTAATGAGGCAGTGTCTCACCTCAGACTAGATACACTTTTTCCCAAAAAATAATGGGTACTTGTTCAAACTTGCGAATGTCGTAGACCCATTTATGAGCAACTCAAGGCATGCATTCCCAGTAATTGAAGAGATCCTTAAGAAAATGGAATTCTAGCAAGAGGATGTGTGGAATTATGCTCCTAAGGGGCTCATTTCTCGAAAGAGAGAAAAGATCAAAGCTGCAACATATTTTCATGATCCCATACCTAATATTGAATGGAAATATAACTTTAACTCCTAAAATTTGGATACATAAATGGATACTAAAACCCCTACTGTCAGAGATGATCAGGCTAAAAGGACTATTGACTTGGTGGGTGATATCAAGGAGAAGAAGGAATTGCACGTGAAAAAAATGGCTAGGACTCAAGAACCTGAAGGGGAGGCTGAGGGAGAATAAGAGGATATTTTCCCTAAGATGGTGGATCAAGGATCAGATCGGCCAGGTTTCAAGATAACCCTAAAAGGGCCTCCCTCACCCACAACTTCCACTTCCTCACAAGTAGTTTTCTCAAGAGATAAAGAGAGCTCATATGGTGAAAAAAGAGGTTGGCCTGCAGGAAAACATATCAATGAAAGAAATAGGAAAATGGTGGAAAATTTGAGTACCAACATAGCTCTTAATGCAAAAAAATACCACACAAGGGTCATGGAAGTAATGCATTTATAAAGGGATCAAATTGTATTATCAGTGCAACATCCATCAACTCAGTCACTACCTGCAGGGTCACAATATAGGACATTATACCTCTCCATTGATCTACCACTAGTCCCCTTGCATGGCAGGGTCAATATACACAAGTAGTTAGGGAAGATGTTAGAGAATAAACTTGGCAATCACACTCTGATTATTGATAAGGCGTAAAAGTTGTGGGGAAAAAAAACTACCAGGTTAGGGAAAGAGAGGGTTGATTCCAGTGCCCTTACTTTGTAGATCAAGACTTATAAGGATATGATCACAAAAAATGGCCAAACTCTGGAAGGATAGTCAGCCATAGAATCTACCCTCAAAATAACATGACAGGAAAATGAGAGTTAAGGAATAGGCTTAAGATGTTAGGCAGCAAACATATCCAAACTCCCGAGCTGGCCCAAGTAGAAGTAGAGAAAGAATTTTTCATTAAGAACCTAATCGATAGAAATGACGAAGTAATAAGACTCAAGTGGAAGATGGTAGAGTTACAAGAAAATTTTGAGACTCATTTTTGCATAGTGATCATGCAAGAGGACCCTCAGAATCTCTCTAATCAACTCACAAATGCATTGACCGTACTCAAACTCACTAAGGGTGAGCTCAAAAATATGTAGCGGGATTTAGATATATCTCGAGAAACCTTGTCCCATAAGGAAAGGAAGCTAGTACCTACCAAATCAGATCTCGACCTCACCTATAATAATTTGCAGGTGGCTAACCATAAGGTTGTATAGCTGAAGGCCAAACTCAAGGGAAATATGTCCCTAATGGAGGCCAAGAAAATTGTTTGGGATGAAATCATTACTCAGATGAGGGGTAACATGGAATACATCATGATATTCGATGAGAAGAAAGTTGAACTCTGAGAATGCAGGGCTCAACTTGAAGCACGCTGAGAAGTGGGAGTGAGGAACTCTCTAATTTCAAGGAAATATATCCAGTTCGTGAATGAGAAACCTACTGGAGGTATCAGGCCTACCCATGTAGTGGATCAGTTGAGTAATTTCATGGAAGTCATGAGCATGATTCCAAAACAAGATGCTCGGGTCAAGGCTGAGGAGTGCCTAGACTAAGTTGTTAAAGGAATTGATTCATTTGGCACTAAGTTAGCAAGGGTTACCAAGGTGGGGTTTCCTATCTATTGGGATCAGGAAGGAGAGTTCATGCCATGGGAATCATATGAATAGAGGTTGGTCGAAGAAAAAATTACAGTGGAATATTCCCACCAAAAGACGTCCATAGTAAAGGGAGAAACTATAGTGGCTTGTATAAGAAGAGAGTTTGTCCTCTTGGGGTTAGCGAGATGGTTTCTCCACACTGGGTTGGATTACTTGAAGCTTACTCAACTTCGAGCTACATACAGGTTGTATTATCACACACCCATGTCTTCTCTGGTTCTATGGAAGAAATGTGAATACTTCATCTTCCCAAACGTGGTTTGAGTTATCACACCATCCAGTCAGGTCTCATAGTATTTGCAACACCCTCCTCGTAAATGAAATTTTTTGGATTGTGGCTATGATGCATCCTTCACTTTTACTTTTATATTTTCTGTTTATAATTTCAGTTTACTGTCAAACATTTTAAAATTACAGTTATCTGTTGCACTATTAAGCACAGTTAATTTTTGACAATGATAGATTTACTTGAGAGATCGAGAAAGAATATCCTAGTAAGAGACCCTGTCCTAGGGCCTATAAGAAGATTAATGTGAAATTGAAAAAATGTTTATAATTTTGGAAAAAAAAGTGTTTTCTATTTCCTAAAATAATATTACAATATTTTTGGTATCGCTTCAAGAATGGAAAAATATACATTGAGCACAATTTTGACTCATATGTATAGGTATTATGTAACTCTTATTATGTGTATGCGTGAATTCTTTTATGTTTCTACTTCTTAGATTTTATGTTACTGTAGTTGTTGGGATTGTACCTCTGTGTTCATGAATTTGTATGATTCATATATTATGATAAAATATCTTTGAACAAAGAGAAGATGAATGTCTTAAAAGTGATCCATAAATCTATGCATTTTTCTTTTCCCTCCTCTTCGCCTCTTCAATCTAGTTTTTGAAATGATGGATTCTTATCATGTTTTAAGCCCAACATGTTTTATTCTCATCTCCCTTTCTTCTTCTACTATACTATAATTCAAATTATGCATACATAGGTGTGAATGGCCGTAATTGAATCTTATATGAATTTTACCTTGTTTCTTGATTCATGGGTATCGAGGTTGTTATCTATGTCCAATTATGCAAGGTTTTGAACAAATTCTTCCACATAAGTATTTAATAGAAAGGTTGGGTCATGTCAAGTCCAACTCCAGACCCTGTTAAGATGGCCTCGGCAGTGGTATCCTCATCAAACCAGAGATTTTCTCTAGGAGTGACAACATCTTCTAGGGTTGTTGTTGGGGAACAAATAAGAAGATGTTTCCAATGGGATATGACATGTATACACCCTTAAGTCGGGTGAGAACGAAGGGTTGTGGGTTGTACCTTTCTCACCTTGGCGACTCTAGTGTCTAACTTTTGATATAAGAAACTCTCGCTTTCACTAGGCCACATACTCATCCAAATACTTCTTAGCAAAGAAAAAAAATTTTATCTCACCCTGAGAATATAATTTCTAGAAGGGTCTAGAAAGAAAATACCCCAAGTTCGTTAGATACACCTCCTTTTTTTCTTAAATCATCATCCTCTAGCACTCGAAGAGTAGTCATAAACTTTCCAGACATTTCCACTCAGATATTAGAATATCCTCTAGAGGGATAGTTTTCAATTGATCTGTTCAGTTCCACAGTAAAGGACGAATAATATTTTTTCAGTACATCCTTTCTTGCATTCCATCTGTCACCCAAAATTGAAGAAGTTAAAGATATTCTAGTGAATAGCTCCACTCATTAGGGGAATTTTGAGGTCTAAAATGGGCCTCCTAATGATATGAATCAGAAAATTAGTGTTTGTTGTGCTAAATTCCAATTCATAATATAAACAAAGTGCTTGAGGATTATGAGATAAATTTCAAGTTAACTATTAATTTTTATGTGTTTTTATGTGAATTTCTTGAACAAATTAACATAAACAAAACATTGAACAACAACATCTAATAGACATGAAAATAATCATAAAAAATAACAAAACAACACATGATGAAGGAGTTCACCCCTCCTGGGCTACATCTCCTTGGTGCAACTTCCAACGGCTTGGCCCTCTTCTATTATTCTCAAAAGTGGGATTATATAAATATGAAATTATCAAACAGCTCTGAAACTCGTTCCAATGGCTCTAGAATTCCCCCATATGCCTGTGTAGCTTCTTTCTACCTTGATTTTGGTCAAAAAATGAGTTATTTATGTCTTCCATAAGTTTTGGCACTAACGACACCACAAAATCCACCAAATCTGACACCATCCTACAATTTTTCCCTCAAACCCTCTAACTGAGTGCAAAATTGCCAAATTTCTGGATGAAATTATGAGGGCATTAATTCGCACAATAATGCCTAAAGTATCAATTTCAAACCATATTGTTTTGGGGGATAATTTTTATTTTAATACAAAAAAAATATAAGGTTTTCTCTAACCATCGGCATTAACTGCAAGAGTGGACACATGGGAGGTTAGGCTAATGACCTGTATGGATGTCTCCCTAAAGCTGCGGTCCAGTGGCGTTAAATGTTTGCGGCTAGGTGCCCAGTAACATTCCCTGATGGTTTGGTTAAGGTTATGAATAGTGAGTGTGGCACAAGCCTAGCTTCCCGCCCATGGTCCTGTCGTAGGCATGCTGAGCATGGTTGTGGTTAGACCCTTTCCCTCACCACCAAAAACCAACCTTTTAATCTTTAAATATAACTTTTAGCTATTATATATAAAGGAACAAAGAGATGGAGTATCGGTAAATACTTTGTGCTAGTGCTTGGAGGTCGTGGGTTCAACCCTTGCCCACTGTGCTCAAAACTTGACCAAAATTTTGGTGGCCCTTGGGCTGCCACATGGTGGCCCTTGGCTGGGTCACGTGGTAGCCTATGGTTGGCCACCCATAAAACAATGAAAAACTTTCCATTTCAAACCAACGATGTAGTGTCACATGGAAAAATATCATTCGTAGGAGAATATTTCATTGACAAGTCAACTTGCCACATCGACATGCATAATCAGTAGTACAAACTCCTGATTAGGTTGTCCCTGCAATTTTTTTTCGAAATTTTTCCTGTTTTAAAAAGTGGACAAAATGTTTTTCTAGGAGCATATGGTATTTTTTTTGAAACTATTTGTGTCGGATTTAGAACAATGATATCAACGTGGTCTTTCATGTTCCATGCTATTATCACAAAATTACACCTGATAGGTTTCTAATCAGACAATCTCATGTAATTGTTTCAAACCAATCTTGTGACTGAAGCTTAGCCTCTTCAGTTTGAGAGGGTTCTCTCAAAGGGTTAATGATATTGAATAAAGATGTATTTAAATGGCTAACTTTACTTGGAAAACAACCTTTTTGTGATGAGTACAGGTTGAAAATAGTATTAGTCTACAAAAATTAGGCTTATGGACTCAACAATTTCAGTGATTCTGTAGTAAGTTCACTTGACAAGGAAGCTAAGGCAGGTAAGAGTTTTTAGCAGAAGTACACACACATGAAACAAGAAATCACACAATCAATTCATCTATAAAGGAAATAAGAGCATTACATGAATGAATTCTGAGTATTAAAGATGAAAACCACTACAAATAGTACACATCAAAGATATAGATAAGATAAGCACTAAAAACTCAATCAGAATCTTAGGTTGGTCAAGAAACAAGTCTTTGTATTACTTGAAACTATCAATTTACATAAAGCTGTAGTATTGCCAAAAAATATCCAACCCTTGACAAATTCAACTCTCTACCCTTTAATAGACTTGTTACATGATTAGATGACCTACCTCCTGGCTAGATTCATCGAATTTTTTGCCTAATGACACCTTGCATAACCATAAAGAATCTATTTAATGAGAAGATGACAGCTATCCTACTTGAAAGTCCTTTTCCTAATAGGACTCAAACTATTCATTATTAAAATAACAACCTTATCTCCTAAAACAATTACATATTTGAAAAATATGACTTCACATGTTTGAATAGGGTGTGATGGGACTTATCACTACATGACATCTTAATTTACCTCCTCTAAAACTGGAAACAAACCCTGTTTTTTTGGCAGACTGGTCCTTATCTTCAACGAAGGGTTTGGCTGATGAGTTGGCTTCACCACATGGTATTTAAGCTTTGGATGACTACTGGCAGGATCCCTTGAGCCTTAGAAAGTGTCCAGTTGTCCAAAAGTGCATAAAAACCTGCTTATATATCTTCAAAACAGTATGCTACAAAAGTATGACAATTTCATAACGTACTTTCGTAGCGTTGCAAAAATGCCTTTTGCCATCAATATTTCTAGTTCTTTTCTCCTAAATGATGTTCATTATGCCTTAATTCATCTCCCATACCATTTTCATCTCATGGGAGTTTAAAAAACCGGTTCAAAATGAAAAAATGAAAGCTATAGTAGTTGCGTAGCATTTTGTTGTTCTTCAAGCCCAAGCACGCTATGAAACTGCTGAAAACAGTAAAAATTCCATAATTTTGTGTAGCTTCAAAAATATACCTTCTAAGTTAAAAAACCTTGTTTCTAACCTGTCATTAGCCTTTAAAATCATAAACCAACTCAGATTATGTTTCTGGAGGGGTTTCTTCCTCATTGATGATGAATTGAGCAATTGGCTCCTCAACTACTGTCATTTAAAGTCCTTTTTTCTCCAACTCCTCATGGATTAGTTTAGGCTATTCCTGGAGGTCCTTAACCTGATATTTCAACTTTATGTTGGTGGATTTAAAATGTATGTTCATTTTCCTGGCATTTTTGACCTCTTTCCTCGATGGAATGGTCCATTTGATAAGTTGTTGTGTATTATCTAGAGTCTTGGAAACACTGTTAACCTACTCTTCCCAATTTTCCTCCATCTTATCAAACTGAAACTTCTCTACATTTTGTTTCCTTGGTTCTTTATTCATAATAGAAATTTCATGGTTGGCCAACTTCAATTGTCCTTCAAGGAGTTGAAACTTTTTTTTTTTCCATCACTTTCTCTTTTCCTTTCTTTCATTTTCTCACTCTATCTTTCTTTGTAGGTGATGAAATGTCAATGATGTCTTGTGGTGGCTGGACTGTGTCAATAGGTGGATGAACCTATTTACTTCTCTCTAATATCTTTCTAGCATGCCTTTTCATAGGATTTCTTGCTTGGAACATAAAACTTTCATATTCTCCTTCAAATTCTAATTTCTTTGTAGATTTCACCTTTTTAGCTTCTATCCACCTTCCTCTATGTCCTCAGCCTGGAATATAGGAATTTCTTCTATGTCAATGGCATGTAATATGTCTTCTAGATTTCCTTTAGCTACTACTTTGTCTTCTATAGCCACTGTTTTATATTCTAAGGCCACTGTTTAGCTCCTTGTCATATTTTTGGTTCCTTGTTTACTCACATCTTGTTTTTGTTTTGTAGGTTTGACCACTTTTGACTTATGTTTTGAAGGTGGGACATTTGGTGTATCAAAGCTCTGTAATTGCTCTGTTCCTATCATGATTGGTTAACTTGGTTCTGCCACCGATGGTTCACTCTGTTCTACTACTAGGGGTGATGGAATTCTCCTAGGCTTAGGAGTTCTTGAAGGAGTAAGAGCATCCAACTCAGAACCACTAACAAACAAAAATGAAGACCAGTCTCTGCCTACTATTTGGAGTTCATATAAAACCATAAGTTTCACTAAACCATGATGAAACAATGTAGTCTCACTCCCTTCAATTTTTTCTTAGACCTTATCTGCCATTTTGATAAACTTCTATGTAAATAGAAAGGGATATCAAGAGATATCTTACCAGTAAAGTGAAGGAGTAGCTTGAAATGGTATGAGTAGACTTTATGATATCTTCCTTCACAAGTAAAATAATTTTGGATGATGAGAAACAATTTTGAATATTTATCCTTCATGTAGCTGCTTGGAATGGCATTAGTGAGGTTCATTTCACTATTTTCAGGCTTCATAAAATATTTGCACTGCTCCATGTTAAACTTGACCCCTTTGAACCACTTCTCTTGTCCCCTTGGAATCCCTATTACTGCTGCAATGACCTCTGGTGTGATGGAATGATTAAGCATTCCCACTTTGGTAGTTGTTCCACTGAATTTTAAGGAAAATTCTTTGGAAACCTGTACATGGCAGCCTTGTAATCTTTCACAAAACTATAAGCAACCTGTCCTTCTGAATACTTCCACAGCTATTGGGTCTTCATTTGTCAGATTCATATTTTCTGGTTCATATCTTAGACATTTTCCACCTTATTTTTCCTTCTTTTTTCTGCCATGGTTTCTTTAATGTCTTCTCAACCTCGCTTGATAGTTTGCAGCCTCGCTTGATAGTTTGCTCAGCCTCTCTTGATAAACCTTTGAAAACACCAACCATAGCTTTGGCTCAATGCAATAGATCTCCAAAGCTTGATATCATGCAAAGAATAAATTAAGAATGAGAAATGACTAAATTAGGAAAGATTTTGAATTTTGAAGTCCACTTCATAACACAATGATGACTCGTACATGCCTAAAATGGTGATGATGACTTCAGACTAGACCATGTACCTTGATATTATCCCTCAATGACTCGAATGGTATCTAACTTACCCTTTCCCAATAATTTTCTGACGCCTAACAACTAACTTGAAAAGACAGATAGGAAACCACACTTTCATTGTATATTTGGTGTAAATATGGGTGTTTTCGCTACGAAATTATCAGCAGTTTCTTTGCGAAAAGTAACATTTCTCAGTGTATTTCTCTACGAAACTATGGTTTCTTGGCTAAAATGACCATTTCGGTACAAGAACCTTGGGAATTGAAATCTGTCAGAAAATTATGAGTGATGTGACATGAGGGGATTTGAAAGTGAGTGGGTTTAGACCTTAGGGTAAGCTTAAACAAAAAAAAATTAAAATTTCCCTAAACCAAGAATATATAAAATTGAATCCTACAACCCTACCATTGACACATGAACCTATTTAACTTTGTCAAATGATGCTTCATTTTTTGGTGATAACACACACCATTCAGATAACTTTCATTTTTTAGAAGAATTTTGAGCACATGATCACTCATTCCCATTGCAAGCTTTTGGACCCCAAAAAATCACTTTCAGTAGTTCAGAAGATGATGGTACATTTCCCTCACCTTTCCAATCTCAATCCATTTGGACTTGCATGGATTTTTGCTTTTGAGCCCCACATGAAGGTATTCTACACTCCCTCATTTTGATGTCCTTGTACTTCTATCAAGAATGGTGTCATGCTCAAGATCATCAAGGTATTACGGAGCAAAATCCTCAATGGAAAGAATCTGAACATGTTCTCCTTCATCTTCAATGAAAGGAGTCTCATACAACCTTAAGTTCTCAACATTAACAACAAAGTAAATTTGCACGTATGAAGGAATATCTAACGTGAAGGCATTGTTACCAATCTTTTCCAAAATTCTGAAAGGACCATAACAAATTGGTTTCATCTTTTTACCTTCCCCTTCAAGCCTCACTTTGCTAATGTGAAGCTAAAATTTGTCACGAAATTTGAACTAAACCTACCTTCCCCACTTTAGACCTCTCTACATAATGCTTGTCGTCCCTTGTTGTGTAATTTCCTTGGCTCTTTTCAGGCTGATCTTGAATCATATGATGTATCAATTGGATTTTTTATATCAAATTTTTTCCTTTTTCTATGTCTCTAGGGTGTAATATTCCTAATTAGCCCAAGCTAATAGGAATATTTCATTTTGTGCTAGTTTTCTTAATTGATGAAGAAAATGTAAAGGAGAACATAAAAAATCCTAAAGAAATCCAAATAAATCAATGCCCAATGTGAACAAAGGAAAATCAGGGCTATTTCAATAAAATACACTTGCATGTGAACAAGGGTTGAGGAGATTGACTGGGTCAACAGGACCAAATCCCAACACTATCTAGATACAATGTACCTCATGGAGGGACAATGCAGTTCTAGAAGGAGGCCCTCATGTGAAAGGAGATAATTCATCAAGGTGGTTTAGGGTTTTCCAAAGCTCTCATCTTATAAAAGGAAGGGGAAGGCTCAAGACAATTTTTTTCATGATATTATATTTTCAAAGTGTATTGTCTTCTTAGACATATCTCATTCTCTTGGTTTTTTAGTAGAGAATTGTAAGGATTTCCTATTTAGGGATTTTCTCTCCTTCCATTGAGTAGATCTTGGATTGCATTGTACTACTCCTCCACTATCAGGTATTTTTCCAAGCTCCATCTCCCTTAGACAGCATAAATCCTATTGGGTTTTACTTGTTTCAGTGAGCTACAACCAATGGAGACTAGATCAGCTCGGATCTAGATTATACTAGTGCCTCTTCTCAGTGAGTGTGTCTTTTAATCTCCTGGAAGAGTGTATTAGCAGTTTTGGATTCAGATCTTGATCTTGGCATCAGGCCAATTTTTTCTTCAAGTCTATAGTGCAGTTTATCCTCTTGGACTATGTTATTTCCATTTGCAGAGTTGCACGGTATTCTGGCATTCAATTGGAGAAGAGATCTCTGGTGTAAAGGACACTTCCTTGCACTGTGGTGATCTATGGATTGGCCAACCAATCGATGTATGTTTCAGGTATGATTCATTGTTGTATCTACTTCAAAATTTCTGAAGCATTCTACAGATCTACTGCAGTAAAACTCAGATCTACTCTTATTCTTTCATGTAATGCTGAAAACCTCAAGGGGGATATATAAATAAGACATTTTTACATATGGATCTATTGTAGATATAATTTTTTATGTACTATATTTCTCTAGAGCTAATTTATAAGAAACTTCTGCAATATACTACGTTTTTCAGATATAGATTTGCAGATCTGCACTTTTATGCAGTGAATCTCATGAAATTGTTGCTGGGTTGTCCTCTTTGAAGTGTAAAGGAGGTGGTTCTACATTTTTTTCTATATTTTCATGTAATAAAACCTTGATCTGATGTTCAAGACATATTGTGCCTAAACCATTTAGAAAATAATGCTGCATAAGCTTCAATTAATTTCTATTGAGTCAAGCCATAGGGATTGGGCATTTTTAAGCCATGTCAGGAGTGGGAGACCTGTTTAACATAGCTAGAGTCATTGTTTTTTGCTGAAATTTGGTATGTGAGTCCCAAATGACCTAAGATACGATATATCACCATCACTTGCCCTTATTTTTATGCTCATATCTGAAATTAACCTTTTTAGGGCTAAAATAGTTGCTTTTCCCCATATTTTGGATCATGAATCAGAGTATAATTTGTTGTCGTAGTTCTGATTGAAGGATATGTGTTTCAACACATCGTATGAGCTTATTTAATGTTGCATATCCATTATTGTGCTTATATATTACTGAAGTCCTTCATTGGGCACTTTCTCAATGCAACTAGGTGTGGGAGATCTGTATAACCCACCTAGAAAGATTTATTTTTGATATCCTCTTGGATTTAGGGCTTAGATACTTATATCTAAGGGATCAAAGTATTTTTTTCAAGAGCTATAGCAACCATTCCTGAAAAAATCGTTTTTCAAGCATGCCTTGCTAGCAGTCCCGATTTTGGGATATCATAGTGGTATCAAAGCTTCTTTCATGGCTTAGCCTGTGAGTCTCAGCCCAAGAAGACAGAAGAAGAACAGAATTATGAATAATATGAGATTACTCTCATCATTTTTCAGATCCATGAAGGACCTCCCCCAAGAAGTTAAGAAGATGAAGAGTTGCAATGAAACTCCTAGAGGGTTTGAAGAAGAGGAAGAGCCATGCACTTCCTATTCTCAAAGAGGAGAAGACAAGAGACATAGAGGACACTTGGAATCTAATATTTTAAGTGAATAAAAATCTATATCTAGAGCCTCCAAGGAGACTCTTGCTTTACCTCAGTTCATTCAGCTAGAGGAAGAGAAGTCCTCACCACCACTTGAGGAAGAATGTACCAGCGTTGTCACAACCTTGGAGGAGAATCCTTCATGTTCAGTAGTGAAGGAAGACAACATAGTCAAGAAATGAGCTCTTTCTTCTACATCTCACCAAGGTATGCTTGATTTTCCATCTCTTTTCATTTCAACAAATCATATGGAGGGATCTACATCTTTGCATGCTGCTGATCTAGAGCAACAGAGTTGCACTGCGCTGTGCAAAGGCAGTGATGAAGAAAATATGACCCATGCCTTATGGGAGCATTCACATGAAAGCTTCATTTATGAATCAAAGGACGAAGAAATGGTAGATAGTAGACATTTTGAAGTGAGAAACCCTTTCTCCTTTGTAGATGACACTTTCTCAATGAGCACTCCCCAGCTCAAAGAGAAACTTCTACCCATAGGAGTTCTAAGGCCTCACTGGTTTTGGAAGACCATGCATGAGGAGGAGGTCTCATCAAGAGATCCCATGAAAGGTGCACTTTAACATTTCATGGAGTGAAAATTTCTTCGACAGTATGAGGAGGCCATTTCCTTCTCACACTTGGATCTTCATGGATTCAAGGAGGAACAAATAGATGATGGGGGACATCTTTGAATGGATAACATCTCTCATGTTTGTGTTGGACACTCCTTGAGCTACACACATCATGATGGGAGGTTTTTTCTTACCACCTATTTGGATCCTTATGGGATCACATTGATCCTTGGGAAAATTTCATTTCAATATCCCATGAAATGCAAAGATAGAAATTTGAATTGGGAAGATGGTAGCCCTCATGGGAAGATTACCAAGATTAAGGATGAAAGGAGACATCCACAATTGGTTGATCGGATGTGGATGGAGAGCAATAAGATAGTGAGCTACTTGCAAATTTATGATACCAGGCAGCAGGAGGCTTGGCTGTGCTGGTTACTTCTGAAAGAGTTTGGCCATCATCCTCTTTCTAAGGGTATGTGGAGGAAAGATGTGTGGCAGGATACTTGCATCATTGAGCAGTAAGGAGTATGGGCACATTGTGTTGATATGACTTTCTTCATATCAATCACCATCTTTTCACTACATGATTTATATGATGGAGGTATGGGGAAGAAGAAAAATCTTTTGTTGCTTTGGATGTTCTTGGGAGAGCAAGAGCAGAGTTTCTCTCACACATTGCATGATGTTGCAGGAGTAGAAGATGGCACTATCACAGTGCAAAGGGGCTACTCCTTGGCCTTAGATGTTCAAGAGGTACTTTCCCCATGGGAGAGACTTCTCAGCCAATAGTGTGTTCTTCAGAGGTCTAAAATGGGCCTCCTAAGGAAAATGTACAATCAAAATTCACTTTATGAGAACCAATCACATTTTAGGGGATGACATCATCCCTAATGGTTGAGGTGGCATTCCTTGAGTTAAAGGTACTTACTTGTCACATTCTCAATGGTGGATAAAAACTCATGGTTAACCATGGTAGTGCTCTAAGTACTTTTAAAGTCAAAGTAAAGTACTCATAATAAATATCATTTCACACTTTTTGAATAAAAATATATTATTGTCATTTCATATTTCTTGAAAGAAACAATGCATATCCCTATACATTTATTATATTATATTATATTATTTTTATATAGTATATTAATTATATGTTATTATACAATTTAAATAATATAAATTTTAATTAATAGCATATAATATAATTAAGAATTTATAAATTTATATTTATATTTTATTTCAAGTTATTTAAGTACAAAGGACAAATGCATTAGTTGTTCAATGATAATGACTTTTTCTTGAAAAACTCATTCTTATTTATAGTCACATCAATACAATTTTTTATTAATTTTATTTTGGTACAACTTTTGAATTAAATTTAACTATGGTTACATGGATTGTGGTGCAAAAAGTGAATTGAAAATTCATAAATATTATTTTATTGGTTTAGCTATTATTTTATTATTTCCTTAGGAGGCCCATTTTAGACCTCAAATTCCCCTAATGGTAGCAGCATTATGGGAGATGCCTTTGACATTCTACATGTCAAATATTGGAGCCATGAGTTGGAGGGAGCCTATTTGCATAGGCCAACAAAATTGCCATTTTGGAGCTGGGGTTTATTGATGGAGTATCCTCAGGATCATTTCACACTTGATGCACTTGATGGGAAAAGAGGAGGTAAGGAATATGAGGTAGTAGATGAGTACATCTATTACTATGATGTACTCTTATTGTCTTGGATTTCCAAGCATGAGGAAGAGGATCTGCAGGCAGCACTTTGCTCATTTCTCTTCATGGAAGTGTGCCAAACTAATATGGAGGACCTATTCATGGATCCATCTGTCTTATTACTTCCAACATATGGTAAGATATTTGTTTGTGCAACACAATATGTGCATGCTCTTACCATCTCTTGGCAGTGCATTGCTCCAAAAATAAGCAAGCTCTTTATTTTTCTCCTTGACCAATGTTGGGCCAAACCATATGATGGATACATCCATCTATTATGTGTCCTTGGGCATATGTTTTGTCATTACATGTGTGTTCAGTTGATTCATATAATTAACCATGTATCAAGAAACAATTTGCCATGTATTTCTCTGAAGCAGCAGTTTGAGAAACTGCGCTGTCACCACTTGGGATACTGTTGGTACCTTCTAGCATCTTATGAAACCATCAGTAATTCCCCTATTTTGATGCCAATCACTATCCCACTTGCTGGTGTTGTTTTTATCTTGATGGAAGACATGATTTTGAGTAGGGCACATGGTTTGAATGTGTCCTTTTGGGATGGATATTCCCACATTTTTTGCAATACATGTTCTAATGGGAACATGGGAAGAGTTATGGCCACCATAGCCAAATATTTTTTTCTCTTGGAGTTGGGCCAAATGTGTGATGGGATGCCATATGATGATGCTCTCCTATCCATCACATGTGGAATTTTTTGGGCCAACTGGTTTTACAGCGTTGGAGGAAGGATCTTTACAGATCTAATCTTCATGTTGCCACTTGAGGGAAATATCATTGCAGCCCGAGATCATCAAGAACTCTACACTTATATTAAGTCGAAAGGAGGACATCGTGGGGTAGGAAATTTTGTCTACTATGTTCAATTTTTCAGCGCACCTTCTTTGCTGGAACCTAAGGTGGAGGAGAATTTTCTGGAGTTACCATGTTAGGGGATGACTCATTCTATATGGATGATTGCTTGGGAGAAGATGCTTTCCCTATCCATTTCAGTTCTAACCTTGCATTTGCTTGAGGATAAGCAACATTTTTGGAGGGGAGGACTGTAATATTCCTAATTAGCCCAAGCTAATAGGAATATTTAATTTTGTGTTAGTTTTCTTAATTGATGAATAAAATCTAAAGGAGAACATAAAAACTCATAAAGACATCCAAATAAATCAATGCCCAATGTGAACAGAGGAAAATCAAGGTTGTTTCAATAAAATACACTTGCATGTGAACAAAGGTTGAGGAGATTGATTGGGTCAAGAGGACCAAATCCCATCACTGTCTAGATAGAATTTACCTCATGGAGGGACAATGCAGTTCTAGAAGGAGGCCCTCATGTGAAAGGAGATAATTCATCAAGGTGGTTTAGGGTTTGCCAAAGCTCTCATATTATAAAAGGAAGGGGAAGTCTCAAGAGAAGGTTGTTCATGATATTATATTTTCAGAGTATATTTTCTACTTAGACATATCTCATTCTCTTCACTGTTTAGTAGACAATTGTGAGGATTTCATGTTTAGGGATTCTCTCTCCTTCCATTGAGTAGCTCTTGGAGGGAATTGTACTACTCTTCCACTATCAAGCATTTTTCCAAGCTCCATCTCCCTTAGACCATGTAAATCCTATTGGGGTTCACTTGTTTCAATGATTTGTAGCAAGTGGAGACTATATCTGCTCAGATCCAGATTATACTAGTGCCTCTTCTCAGTGAGTGTGTCTTTTAACCTCCTGGAAGAGTGTATTAGCAGTTTGGGCTTCAGATCTTGATCTTGGCATTAGGCCAATTTTGGCTTCAAGTCTGTAGTGTAGTTTATCCTCTTGGACTGTGTTATTTCTAGTTGCAGAGTTGCAGGGTATTCTGGGATTCAGTTGGAGAAGAGATCTCTAGTGTAAAGGAGTCTTCCTTGCACTGTGGTGATTCATGGATTGGCAAACCAATCCATGTATGCTTTAGATCTAATTCATTGTTGTATCTACTTCAGAATTTCTGAAGGATTCTGTAGATTTGCTGCAGTAAAACTCAGATCTACTCTTTTTCTTTCATGTAATGCTGAAAACCCCAAGGCAGATGTATAAATAAGACATTTTTACATATGGATCTATTGTAGATCTAATTGTTTATGTACTATATTTCTCTAGATCTAATTTATAAGCAACTGCTACAATATACTGTGTTTTTCATATCTAGTTCTACAAATCTGCACTTTTATGCGGTGAATCTCATGAAACCCTTGTCGGGTTATCCTCTTTGAAGTGTAAAGGAGCTGGATCTCCATTTTTCTCTATATTTTCATGTAATAAACTCTTGATATGATTTTAATGATATATTGTGTCTAAAACCTTCATAAAATCATGCTGCATAAGCTTCAGTTAATTTCTGTTGAGTCAAGCCATGGGGATTTGGAATTTCTAAGCCGTGTCAGGAGTGGGAGTCATGTTTAGCGTAGCTAGAGTCATTTGTTTTTGCTGAAATTTGGTGTGTGAGTCCCACATGAGTCACTTTCCCTTATTTTTACGCTCATCTCTGAAATTAACCTTTTTAGGGCTAAAATAACTATTTTTCCCCATCTTTTGGATCATGAATCAGAGTATAAGTTGTTGCTATAGTTATGATCAAAGTATATTTGTTTCAACACATCCTATGAGCTTATTTAACGCTGCATATCCATTATTGTGCTTATATATTGCTACAGTCCTTCATTGGGCACTTTCTAAATGCAACTAGGTGTGGGAGATCTGTATAACCCACCTAGAAAGATTTCATTCTGATATCCTCTTGGATTTAGGACTTAGATACTCATATCTAAGGGATCCAAGTACTGATTTCAAGAGTTGTAGCAACCATTTTTGAAAAATGCGTTTTTCAGGCATGCCTTGCTAGCAGTCCCAATTTTTGGATATTATATAGGGCCATCAATAGCAACATCTTTCCCAAAAATGAAATTTAGTGGCGATCTAGGCAAGTATCCATGACATGCCTCAAAATGGTGATGTTTGTGTAGAGGAGTGTTTTTCACGGTTGTAAGCATGTTGTATATAGTGCATGTTTTCATCCCACAAGATAGGATTCTTGTTGTAGTATCCTCGAAGAAGATGTATGAATGTTTTATTAACCAATTTTGTTTAATCGTCTGTTTTTGGATGAAAGGTTGTACTCTTTTTCAACTTTTTATCCATCAAGTACCACAAAATTGACCAAAAATTCCCAACAAATTGAGAATCGCGATCACTAACAGTGGATGTCGGAAACCAAAATTGAACCTAAACATGTTGAAATAATAATTGAGTTGTTTGTTCAGCTGTAATTTTCTTTTTACATGGAATTACTATACACATCTTGTTGAACTTATCCACAAATACATACAAATAGTCATGACCTATTTTTGAAAATGTAAGACCTCCTACAAAATCCATAGAAGCACTCTCCCATGGATGTGAAGGTACAGTAATTGGTGTAAAATAATAACTTCCTATCGTGAGGCTTATTCACTGCACACAATGAACAACCTTTAATGAAATGTGCACACTTTCAAGCATATCAGGCTAATAACAATACCTCTGAAGATGTGACATTGTTTATCTGACACTGAAATGTCAAGAAATAAGAGAAGTGTGTGCATCCCTTATGAAATTCACTCTCTCCCCTTGTGGAGTACAAAGCTTTCCTAAATGATACAACAAGTTATTATATATATCATAATCCAATTCCTCTACTTGGATTCCTTGAATCAAGTTTGCATAAAAATCTTGAAAGTCATTATCAAATGCATATTCCTCAACAAAAATTTCTTGCAAAACATATTTTTTTTTAGTAAAGTAGTTGCACTAACAATAGTCCTAGAAATAATATCAAAAACCATGTTTTATATACCTTTCTTACACCTAATGAACAAGTGGAATTGCTGAAGAAATCCCATCCATTGAAAGTGCCTTGATTGATGCAACTTAGTTTGTGATTGCATGTATTGCAATGCTTGGTGGTCAGTGTGTATGATGGTTTCCTTTACCATCAAGTAGTGTTTCCACTTTTTCAAACTTTGAACCAACTCATAAAGCTCCTTGTCATAAGTAGGATAGTTAATCACTGCACCATTGAAATTTTCTGAATGAAATGAAATGGGGTTACCATGTTGCACAAGGACTGTGCCCATGGCATAATCGCTTGCATCAGTTTGAATCTCAAAGGGTTGTCTCAAGTCTGCTAGTGCAATTTTTGGGGCTGAAATGATCTTCTCTTTCAAAAAATTGAATGCTTTTTTCTACTTTCCACCCCACTAGAAGAACTTTTCACACTAGTTAATGCATGCAATGGAGTTGTGATAAAAAAGAAGTTAAAATAAACTTCCTCCAATATTAGGTTTCTCCCAAAAATATTCTTACCTCAGTGACTGTCTTAGGCGTTGACCAAATCACAATGACCTCAACCTTAGATGGGTCTATATTCAACTCACCTCCTGTAACAATATGGCCCAAGTACAACATTTTTTTATGAAACTCACATTTGACATCTTCAAAAAAAATTCTTCTTTCTTTAAGACATCAAGTACTTTTCTTACATTCATGACATGTTCATCACATAATTTACTGAAAATAAAGATATCATCTAAGTAGACTATGAAAAACTCATCAATAAATGGTCTCAACTCATCATTCATTACATGCATGAAGGTAGAAGGAGAATTACATAAGCCAAAAGGTATAACTATCCATCCAAACAAACCTTGTTTCGTCTTGAATGTTGTTTTCCAAATGTCACATTAAAAAATTCTAATTTGATGGTAGCCACTCCTTAAGTCCCACTTAGTAAAATATTTTGGATATTTTAATTGATCAAGTAAATCATCTATTATAGGAAGTGGATAATATTTCTTTACTGTAATTTTGTTCAATGTATGGAAGTCCACACCCATGTTCCATGTTCCATCCTTCTTTGGCGCCAACAAAATAAGTTACCCGCATGGAAAATTACTTGGTCGAATGATCCCTTTGTCCAACAAATATTGAATTTTATTTTTAATTTCAGCACTCTCCATCATCGACATCCTATACATTCCAATCTTAGGAAGAGGAAAATATTGCTGCGATTGTATTTCATGTTGGATTCCCCTCTTGGGAGGTAATCCCTTTGGTTTCTTAAACATATCATTATTTGTATTAGCCACTTCAATCAAATCATATTTCAACTTTGGATCACAACCTTGAAATGCTTCATAATCAAAATTATTCTTTAGTTTAATCATAAGAAGCAAAAAATTATTTCTTGAATTCACTAGACTTTTCATTTGTCCTGCATTAACTAATGAAAGATTTAGTTTCTTTCTATGATCTCTCACAATACACTCCACACAATCTTTGAACTAGTTGTACTTTTTTCATGGTGATAGAATATGGATTTTCTATCATAGAGGTAAGCACTACCCAAAACAATTCTTGAAATATCAAGAAATACAACATCTAATTTAACTTCGTCAATGAAATTTACTGTGATTGCAAACAAAAGAATATAATTTTTGTAACCTATAAATTTATATTCTTTCATATCCAACCCAATGGATATGGTTTTTAATTTCGAATGGTTCAAATATTAATTTTCATGATTAAGTCTTCAGATATCAAGCTGCCTTGATACCCACTATCAAATAGTTTGTCGATTTCTATATGTTTTGAAATAACCCTCACATGAAATAATTCAATCCTTGTTTCTTCATTTGGAGTACTAGTGTGACAATTTGATGAACTAATTCTAGTAATGGATTATTTTCCTTTCATACCCATGGCTGTAATTTTAGTTTCATCACCCGAATCAGATCCCAAATCGTGTTGAGTGGTTGTAGTTTTCTTTTTCCCCTTGTTGTTTAATTAAGTTGGGCCTCATCCTTGGATTAATATTCCAACAATGGTCCTCATCTTGACCCTCTTTGGATCAATGTTTGCATGTAATTTTCTATCCTTCCCTTTTAACGAATGCATTTTTCTTCCCTTTTCCTTTGAAATTGTTTCCTTTCTCTCCACCCTTAAATGGAATCTTTTTACCCTCTTCTAGAATACTTTTACCTCCTGCCTCAAGGTGAGTGTATTTAATGCAAACCTCATATATAGTAGTGGGATTAAACATAAGGATATTATGCGTTACGTAGCTATGTAAAACCCCTATATTCTTCAGCAACATGTCTTGTGAATGAAAATCAAAACCTAACATAAGAGATATTTGTAGAAAATATATAGCATGCATGTATATCTTTGATTCACCCTATCTAACAATATACTAAAGTTAAATACTAAATCACTTCTACAATTATTTTGCGGAATTAAAAACAACACAATTTCCAATCACATGAAACAAAGAAGAATAGATCAAAACCACAACACCAGATATTCCCGGGGAAAGATTACAACTAAAAACCTCACTATCATATATTGTATATTCCACAAGGAATCATGAAACAATTACATAAAAATTATAATCACAAGAGCCCTCAGTACATCAACTAATTATTTCACACTGTAATACAAAACTTGGCAAGTTCCTTAACCAATTTACTGTCTCCAGACAACTTGCCTTTCTCACACAGTTCCTGATGAATGCAATCCTTAATCACAAATAATTTCAGCCTTCCTCGACTACGCTGAGTATCATGGGCATCCTATGGTGTTTTAACTACACTTGGGTATCCTGCTAATATCACAACTGATAGTTACACTTCCCTTTCACCTATAACTCAACTCGGTCTCCACTGGATCTGACATGAATGAAGTTAATAATAATAAAAATATCGGTTGCATGTGAGATCAATACATGTGAATTAATTAAAATTTAATTCACTTTATCTTTCACTAGTGTATCTGTAGTTATAACTAGCACAAATAACTTTAACTCACTTAACTGATTTAAACTAATTTACAGCTTGCACAACTCATGCACCACTGCACTTCCAACTCTGTTACAACTAGAATCACTCTATTAAAACTAAATTCAACCTCCATGTCCCACCAACCAACCACTTAACTCAAAATTCACTTAGCTATCTGATTTTCCACTTCAGTTAACTATTTCCAAGTTCTCATTGAGAATATATTATATTTTAATTTCCATCTAATATTAAGAGATAATAAAAATTGACATGCATCTATAAATTGACATGCACATACATCTATAAATATAAATACACCTAAAAATAACATGTGTGGGCCCCACCTAGTATAGGTGCTTAATTTTCACTAAGATCAAGGATGTTGTTTCCGGATGCCAACTTCATTGTTTCTTGTTGCAAACTTCAAAACTATTCTTCTAAATTCTTTGGTGTAATCTTGCACATTTTGACATTTAAGTTGTCTAAATTTCTTCCAATTCATGATGTCGTTCTGCATATATGCTAGAGGGAAAATTTTCCTTTTAATTGCAGCAATAAAATTATACCAAGAGATTGAGATCTTAATATGTTTTTTAATCTCATCTTGTATCTTGGAGTTCCACCATAATAGTTTTGCACCTTCTAGTCTCAAGGAAGCTAGTTGAATCTTTGTATCATCATATTGACGGTTTTCGATCCTATAGTATACGTCCAACTGACGAACCCAATTATGAAGATTCTATGCATTCACTTCATCATTATACATAGGTAGCACAAATTTAATACCAACTTTTAAGAGGGGTTGTTTACCAATTCCTTTTGAGGTATTTTGATGAGTATGAGTAAGGGTTATAGTAGTGGAAGAGGATGAATATGAAGGTGAATATGGAGGTGAGGATGGTGGTGGAGTAGATGGTGCCTTATCACCATTTCCATTACCTCCTCCTCCTGGAGAACCCTCTCCTCTTGGAGGCCTGTAGCTTTCACCCTGAAACCTTGTATTCCCCTCTTCATAGAGGACTTTCACCATCTATGTCATGTTAAAGAAATCCTTCCTAAAATCCTTCTCATCCTCTATCATGTAATAACTTCCTCCTTCATGAGACATTCTTACTGAAGCCTCAAATACAACAGGAGGTGAATATTGTGGTGGAGATTGTGGCAACTATGCCCTCCTTCTCCCTGCTACAACTTGAGAACCTGCACCCACAAGCTTTCCTTCTCCTCTCTTGAGCTTCAACCTTGTAAGAATTTAAAAACTTGCAAAACAATTAAATTCTCCTTGCACAAGTAAACCTAGTGCTCTGATATCAACTTGATCTGAATGGGAAAATTAGTGTTTGTTGTGATAAATTCCAATTCATAATATAAACAATGTGCTTGAGGATTATGAAATTAATTGAAAGTTGACCATGAGTTTTTATGTGAATTTATTGAGAAAATTAGCATAAAAAAAACATTGAACAACAACATCTAACAAACATGAACATCACCATAAACAATAACACAACAACACATGATGAAGGAATTCACCCCTCTTGGGCTACGTATCCTTGGTCCAGCTTCCAATGGCTTGGCCCTCTTCTATTATGCTCAAATATGTGATTGCATACTTTTGGAATGCTAAAAAAACTCTGAAAGCTACTCCAATGGCTCTAGAATGACAAAAAATGCCTGTGTAGCCTCTTTCTACCTCGAATTTAGTCAAAACCTGAACTACTTATGGCTTCCCCTAGTTTTGGCACTAGCCACACCACAAATTCCACCAAATACAACAGCATCCTACAATTTTTCCCCTAAACTCGCTAACCAAGCGCCAAATTGGCCATTTTATAGGTGAAATTATCAGGGCATTAATTTTCCCAATAATTCCTAAAGTCAGAGTTTCAAACCATATGGTTTTGGCGCATAAATATATTTTATTTTATACAGAAAACTCTATGGTTTTCTCTAACCATAGGTGTTAACTATAAGAGTGAACACATGGGAGGTTAGGCAGACTACATGTGTGGGTGACTCCACAAAGCGGCAGTCCGATGGTATTAAATGCCGATGTCTAGGGGACTAGTCACATTCCCTGACGATTTGGTTAAGGTTATGAATAGTGGGGGGGGGGAGGGGGGGGGGGGGGCATGGGGGGGGACTAGCCTACCGGCCATGGTCCCACTGCCAGGTGTGGTGACTAGGGCTAGGGCTAGACCTCGGCCCCCACCTCCAAACACCAAACTTTTAAGCTTTAAATATAAATTTTAATCATTATATATCAAGGAACAAAGCAATTTCATATTGGTAAATACTTTGTGCTAGTGCTTGGAGGTCATTGGGTCCACCACTGCCCGCTCCATTCAGACCTTGACCAAAATTTTGGTGGGCCTCAGGCTGTCACGTCGTGGCCCATGGCTAGGCCACATGGCATCTTTTGATTGGCCACCCATATACCAATCAAAACCTGTCATTTCAAAACAACGACATAGTGCCACTTGGAACAATATCATTCACCAGAGAATATTCTATTGACGAGTCAACCTACCAAATGAGCATGCCCAGTCAGTAGTACGGAATGCTGACTGGGATTTCCATGCACATTTTTTTAAAAAAATTTGTCTGTTTCGAAAAGTGTACATAACACGTTTATGGGATCATATGATGTCATTTTTCCGTGAAACGAGTTGCTCTAGATTCAAAACGACGAGATCTATGCAATCGTTTAGGATACACCCCATCCTGACAACTTTTATTTTTTTAGCATAATTTTGAGCACCTGATCACCTAAGAAAATTATAAATAATAGTGGAAATAATAAAATAGGGTTAGATTACATCATCAAATTTTAGAGGGAAAAAAAATGACTTTTCAACTTATCTCCCAATGGGTTTACTCAAATTTTGAGCGGGAACACTTTTTGGATGCACAATTTGATTCCTCATCCAAGGAGTAACCATGTTGCATACTTTTAATGAATACTTCTACATGAAAAATGAGAAATACATGAAAAATGTTATTACAATCCCATTTTTTCATGTATTTCACATTTTTCATGTAGTAAGGTCCATCAAAAGTATGTGACATGGGTACTCCTTGGATGAGGAACCAAGTTTTTCATCCAACAAGTAATCCCACTAAAATTTGAGTAAAAACTTAGGGAGATAAGTTGTAAATACAAGTTGAAAAACTAGTTTTATTATTTTATTATTTTTTAATATTTTTACTTTTTTACCGAAAATTTGGTGAGTCATCCCCCATGTTTGACATCATCATCTTGAATCCTATTGGTTCTTATAAAGTTTACTTTTTTGTACATTTTTCTTAGGAGGCCCATTTTAGACCTCAAAAGTTCTCTAATGAACTGTGTGAATACTTTCCCCACTCAGATCTTGCTTGTTACTCCTCAGATAACTCCTTTGCAAGTCCACATAGTGAACGTACCTCCTCCCCTAATGGATAACATTGTTGTTCCTAGTTTTTGTCCAAAAAAATATTCCCTCTTGGCCTTACCCAAAATATTGAATGATATCTCAAAGGATTATTTGAATATTTTACCAAGGTTCATTAGTGAAGATGATATTTTAGGACAAAGACACATAAAAAAAATTTGTGCCTTCGCTGAAAAATTGAATGTTGAACATCTTGACGTGGTGCAGATTATTTTGATTCAATATTTGGATGGTGAAGCTAGAAATTGGTTCAAATATTTACACAATGCCTCCATAAACACTTGGGAAGTAATGGAGAATTATTTCACAAAAGAATGGGGGAAAAATAGGGATCATGGCTATATTCTCATAGATTTTAATGGTATGTAGAAAGGGAATAATGAAGACGTCACATATTTTATTAAAATATTCAACAAGCTATACAAGAGCCTCCCCGTGAATATCAAACCCCCTCAAGCAGCTGCTAAAGTGGTTTTTGTCGGGGCTTTTGAAACAAAGTTTGGATTCACATTGATAGAAAAAAATTATAGGAGCATGAACCATATTCAAATAGATGCTTTGGAAGTCGAGGCTAAATTTTCCTCCACTAGGAAAATGAGGGGCAGGATAGATTATGGAGATAGGAGGAAAAGAAAGGAAGAAGCCAACTTATCAAATTAGGAGTGGGAAACTCAAGAATAGAAAATGGAGGACATGAACAAGTTGATTCAAAATTTGTCTAATAAGTTAGTAAAGCTCGAGCTCGAAAGCAATAATCCTCCCCCGCAGCAAAATTAAATGGTTCCCAACTGGAGTTTTAATCCTCACTATCGGATACCTACACTCAAATAATTGCAAAGAGAAAGGAAGTAGCAAAAATATCACATTCATCCTCCATTGTACCTAGAATAATATTTATAAGGACAGACTGAAGAAGTTGTGGTAGCAAAAGAGAACCAGTTCTCCTCTTATTCTGATGAGGAAGATGAATAAGCATTGCATCAATAAGGGGGAAAATATTCGGAAATCCCTTCAGATTATGGTGAGATTGATAATTATTACAGACATTTTATTGACTTTATCTAGTCGCAGTTTCACATGAAGGATGTCCTCAGGTATTTAACGAAGAGATCTTCAATGCAAGATAAAAATGAAGACTCGGTGTCTCAAGGCTCTCCATATGAGGTTGAAAAGGGGAAGAAACCATTCGATCAAACCTACCCCAAGGAAAATATTCCCCTAAATCCTTCCTCGCATAGGTATAAAGCCTTTAAAGCTGAAAAATCCCCTCTACCATCCCAACCCCTAGGTGATAAAGATAGGGAGCTTTCCAAAGCTTTTTCTACTGAAAAGAGTCCAGTAGTTTTAAATCTCCAAAAATAACTTGAAAAAGTCAAGATCATTGTCCCATTGACCGAATTGTTGAAAAAATCCTCTTATAAAGCTCAAGTGTCTCAGTTTATGTGCCCTACCACCATAGTCCCTTTTCTTGATAGTCTGAATCTCCAAGAAGAAATACCCATGGTAGTATTTGGGCCTAATGTAGAAGAACAAGATCCCTCCACTCCACCTTTCTATGTCACATTAGTAGTACATGATATCCAGCTCCATAATTGTATTCTTGACTCAGTAGCATCCCATAACTTGATGACCTTATCAGTCATGGATCAATTAGGTGTACAAATCACCTATCCATATAAGGACCTTTGTTCCTTTGACTCCAAGAAGGTTAATTGTTTGGGGATGATTAAGGATCTGGTAGTGAACTTGGCTCAAATTCGAGTGAACGGTTTAGTAATGTATATTGTGGTGGCAAGCATGCTGGCTACATTTTGAATGTTTTTATCCAAATCATGGGGGTCCAAAATTGGATGATCTATAAAAATGGACCTAACACATGCTATTATCCCAGTTTTTGGAGGATAAAAATGGAGGATTTATAGAGAATCAAGGTTTGTAAATATGGTTTCCAAATTTTATGGTTCTACTAATTCTCCCCTCTATAGAAAGGAAAGAGAGTTATCTTTCCTATTACTAAAAGAAGATAATTTCATCTTGGAAGAAACACAGATCCAACCCTAGATTCAAGTAAATCAGCAAATTCTAAAAGGTGAAAAATTATGGACATTACATTTAGACGGGCCATATAAAAAAGAAGTAAATGGGGTTGGAATATTATTATTATTACTTGAAGGAATATTAATCCCTCTATCCTTAAAATTGGAATTTAAATCCACCAATAACATGGCTGAATACAAAGCTTTTCTCTTGGGTCTACAGGTGGCTTAAAACCTTAAGATTGAAAGTTTGGTCATATTCATGGATTCATAATTGGTGGTGAAACAAGAAATTAGTGGCAAGCTAAGCACCCAAAGCTCAGGGCCTACGAAAACGTGGTATGTTATGTAATATATAATTTATTCTTGGATTTTAGCGTCTAGTTCATGCCCTGGGAAAAGAACTAGATGGTTGACTCTCTAGTTGTGACCACTAGTAATTTCTGACCTCCTCAGAATCCTCTTCCGAGATACGAAATTGAAGTCATGAATAGAGCCTTTAGCCCATACAACATCAAGGATTGGAAATTTTTTTAGGATGAAATACAAATAAAGTGCTTCATGGAGGTGGTGGGAGATTTTTGAAATTCAGTTATTGTTCAAGGGGAAGAGGCTATGATAGATACACATGATTCAAGTTGGGAAGAGACTATTGTTGGACATAACATTCTAAAACTAAAAGGGAATACTATTCTTAGGGGTTTGGTGCCTTTGGAGAGACTATTAAACTCCGACGACGTCTCTTCCAAGCCCATCGGACAAGAGCTCGATGAACAATTGGAAGATTATAACATTGGTTCAGAAGAAGATCCCAAACTAATGAAATTAGCAAAGGAGGTACCTAGGGAATTCAAGAAGAGGTATTTATAACTTTTCAAGGCTTAGAAAAAATTATTTTCTTAGTCTTACCAAGATTTAAAGACTTTTTATACAAGTATCATACATCATAAGATCCCTTTGAAGGAAGAGGTGCAACCCCACAAGCAGAAATTGAGAAAAATAAACCCGCTTCACATCCCTTTCTTTGAGAAGGAGGTAAATATATTATTGTAGGATAAGATCATTGTGAATTTGAGGTATTAAGGTTGGATAGAAAAATTAGTCTCCGTCAAGAAGAAGAATGGGTAAATTAGGCTCTGTGTGTATTTCAGGAATCTAAATAAATCCTCCTTAAAGGAAAATTACCCACAACCGAATATGGATCATATCTTATAGAAGGTGTTTTTTTCATTCTTGGTGTCTATGATGAATGGGTTCTCTAGGTACAATTAGGTGGCAGTACACCCAGATCATCAAAAGAGATTACTTTCACCACACCCTGGGAAATTTTACGTATGCAAGGGTGCCTTTCAGCCTTATAAACAAAAGAACCACGTTTCAAAGGGAAAGGGATATAGCATTCGTAGGAAATCAGGACAAGTTTGTAGTTGTGTACCTGAAAAAAAATCATTGTTTTCTCTAAATCAAACCAGGAGCATATTGAACATTTAATACTTACTTTTCATAAATGTCGGAAATATGGATTATCATTGAATCCTAAGAAGTCACAATTCACCCTACACAAAGGTAAATTGTCGAGGCACATAGTGGCAAAGGAAGGAGTCGATATGGACCCAAAACGGGTAGATAATATAAGCAATATCTCACTCCCAAGGAATTAAAAGGAATTACAAGTTTTTCTAGGTAGAATATACTTTTTGAGGAGGTTCATACAAAAATATGAAGAGATAGTTAAAGATATCATTGAGGTGTTGATAAAAGATAATGAATTAAAATGGATTGCATAATCTCTTGAATCCTTTTCTCGAATCAAACAAGATTTTGTAGAAGCTCTTGTGTTAGTTGGCCATGACTACTTATATCCCTTTTTTATATTCTTGTTCACTGCTCCTCACACAATAACTATTGTTTTTGTTGCATAAAAATAGTGAGGGGCATGAACAAGAAATTTATTTATTCAGCTAGGTGCTAAGAGAGTTTAAACTGAAATATAAAATTTTATAAAAGAAAGACTACGCCCTAGTGAAATTTCTTAAGGCCTTCAGGATTTACGTTCTCCAGTCTAGCATAACAGCTTATGTTCCCACATCCGATGTCAAATAGATCCTGGTAAAAGGAGACAATGAGGGAAATAGGGGGAAGTCAATCACCAAAATATAGGAATATGAGATGGATATCAAACCCACAAAACTAATTAAGGGATAGGGGTTGGCCAAGATTCTATCATTGGAAAATTTCCAGCCATTTGAAATAACACCTTTATGCTACAAAATTTGGAAGATCACATACTTGATTTTCTAGTCAATGGGAAGTTTCTCAATTTTTATTTCCAGTTTTGAATGGTACTCCCATGTTATTGTATATATAGTCTATTTTTAAATATCAAATTTTTGTTCTATACTTCGGTCTTTCCTTCCTTCCACATTTTCATTAAAATGACTCCATTCCCAAAGAAACAAGGCACTAATATTGCATTTTCTCAGGTTCTTGGCATGTTTGTTTCAACACGTCATCCCTAGATGGAGCCAATGTTGTACTAATTCCATATGTTCCACCAGAAAAAAATATTTTGAAAATTTGTAACTGACTGGCCTCCCCCCCGCCCCCCATGATCATGCTCGAAAAATGAGGATAAACACTAGGGAGGAAATGTCATCCATGTCAGCACAGCCACAACACAAATACTTCCAAATCACTGCAAAAGAATAAATATGAGAGTGCGCGAGCAATGGTTATATTTGTCACATGTTTCTATAGAATCTGTTGTTGATGTCTGGCCTAGGTAATATTGGGACAAACCGGCAGGGTAAGATGTGTCAGTGTTAATGGTTTCTACGCCTCAAAATTTAAAATTTAACATTCTTGATCGATGGTTGAAATTGTTTACAAGGGGAACCGTCCATGCAGGCATCACCCGACCCACTAGAAGGTGGTGGGGACCACCAATGACACATATCGGCACCACATGATCCACCAAAAAAAGGTAAAGCACGTCTGAAAATAATGGTAATGTTACTAAGCTCATGGTCACCATATTTCCACCACACGTCCACCACATACCCAGCAGCCCATCCAACTTGACCTAGACACAGGTCATTCTAGTGACGTCACAGTCACATCATCCCACTAATCATCAGCCTCTACCTAAATGCATTTTCCTTCCTTCTTCTTATGCCTGACTATTGTTTGTTTCCTCCAAAACTTATGCTAGTCAGGCACTCGCACAGAACCCTACTTGGACCACTTGCCGCTCCAACACTCCCCTCAACGTCAATTTTAGTCTCCAACTCGGTCTCTAGGTATTTAAAATTTCCCGTACACCCGTACTTATAGTTTCATCTATGTTTTAAAATGAAAAATACTGCCCCATAAACCCCACCTGTAAGACACTCAGGCCAAAATATGTGACCACATCTACCCATTTTACCTAGCTGACAAGCATTTCAACCTGATGGGTTAAAAATGGTGAGAGGAAGACCTAATTAGGATGGTCGACTCTAGCCTATATTACCAAATTTCCAGATTTGTTCACTACTTCCCTGAGTTTGTATCATGGTTCTCCAAAGCTTATATTTAGCATAAAGGGTATTATGTTTACTCTCCAGGGAAAAAAATACATGAGATTACCCCTCAGCTCATCCAAGAGGCCTTTATTTACCCTACATCTAATGACCTACAGAAATTCACTAAGGTAACCCTCATGTACCATTTCATCAACCTTCTTGTCGAACATTGAAATGCCCTCCTTCAGATAATCATTGTTCCAGACTTGTTGGGCCTCCCCGTAGTTGATAAATTTCCCCTTTTCTTATTTTTGGAGTTGGTTCAACCCATCCTATCTATAATCCCTTGAATGTTAGGGGAAGATAATTCCATTTGGGTAAATAACACACTTTCCTAGGTTCTTTGGAGATGATGAGGAAGCCTGGTTTCCTTTTTGACATTCCATCATTTTTCACCATAGCCATAAAAACCCAGCTCCAACACCTAACCACTTCCTCCTGTTTTCGATATTATTCATTGCTATTTTACCTATTAATCCTCACACACACTGAAAAGTTTGAATGTGTAGGCTTGACTAAATTTACTCGCTGAGGGAAGGAAGCCAATTTTGTATTTGACTGGACCCCCTCATCTCACCAGAAACCTCACGATGATGTTTAATTTTATTTTATATCAATATTCATGTCCATTTCCTATGAAATTATTCATGGTATACCTCCACCTCTCATTTTCCCCAAACAAAAGGATATTCTCCAATTTAGTGAGGATGACTATGTAGGAGATTGTTACCTATTCGTGGACCCTACGCCACTTATAATATATGGTTGTGAGCTTCCCACTTACCATTTGCTAGTTTTCCTACCCATGAAAATATTTGTGCTAGAATTCATGAGGTAGTGCCTTAACTTAGACCAGATACACTTTCTTCCAAAAAAGGAGGGGTACATGTTCAAAATTGTGAATGTCGTAGGCCCCTTCATCATCAACTCAAGACATGATTTCCTAGTGATTGAATACCTCCTTAACAAAATGGAATTACATCAAGTGGATGTGTGGTATTATGATCCTAAGGAGGTCATTTATCAAAAGAGAAAAGATCAAAGCTTCAAGATATATGCATGAGCCCAAACCTCATATTGAATGGAAATATAACTTTAACTCCTCGCCTTTGGATATATAAATGGAGATCGAAATCCCTACTATTAGAGACAAGAAGCATAAAAGGACCATTGACTTGGGTGATGATATCAAGGAGGAGAAGGAAGTGCATGTGAGAAAAAAAGAAGAATAGGATTTTTTCCTAAGCTGGTGGATTGAGGTTCAGATAGGCCAGGTTTCAAGGTAACCCTATAAGGGCCTCCCTCACACACACCTTCCACTTCCTCACCTACAGTTTGTTAGGTCCCTATATTACTATTTTAGTCCCTTATTGTTATTAGTGTAGCCCCCTTATTATTGTTGTTGTACCCCTGTAACCCCAATATTTTTATTATTGTGCCCTTACATTATTATTGTTAGGTTGGCTGGGATTATATTGTGGCCCCATGGACTCCTATATATAGAAGGAGGTTTTGGTCATTTTTAGCATTCAAAAATTTTTCATTTATGTAATGTATTGGAGGTTTTCCCCTCGAACTGGCTGATTTCTAAGGCGTTGATCTCTCTTTTCTTCTATTTTTGGAGCTGGCTTCATAACAGTTGGTGTCAGAGCTTTGGATTCTAGGGTTTCGCTGCTCCAAACAAGTCATTGTGGAATTTTCTCTATAAATTTTTTTCTACGAAGGTTCAGAAGCTGAAAGTTTTAGGTCACGAAGAGGAAATCCTGAGGAAGACTGTGGAAAAATTTCAGATCTTGGTTCGCAATTTTTTCAGAGATATGATTGATGGAAGTTAGGGCTTTTTGCAGGCTCCTGACTTTAACCTAAACAAGTCATCGTGGAATTTTTGCTATAAATTTTTTTCTACGATGTTTAAGAGGCTGAAATTTTTGCAAAGTGAACCTGAAATTCTGAGGAATGTTGTGGAAACATTTTAGAGCTTGATTTGCAATATTTTCAGACATATCATCTGTGGAAGTTAGAGTTGTTTCAGGATCACGAATTTCATCTCAAAGAGGTGACCGTGGGAAAATAATCATAACTCTCTCTCTGAGCATCGGATTGGAATTTTGTAAAAAGTGGCCAAAAGTACATGGATTGAAGTTTCCTTTTTCTCAATTTCATAGCCGAAGGAGTAAACAGTGACAAGTGGCATTTCGTACAAGTTGAATCTACTGAACCATTCCATAATTAGGTCATTGTGGGAGATTGGGTCATATTGTATCCAAAGTTGATACAAGAAATGTTTCCTATTGGTGAAAAGATAGAAAAGGAAACTCATAATGAGAAAAAAATAAATATTAATCATGATTTCATAAACTCTAATGTTGGATTGAAGAACCACCATATTCCAAATATGGATATGAGGAATTTTGATGGCAAGGATCATCTAACATGGATACTATAGATGGAGAAATATTTTGATCTCAATAATGTGCAAAACACACAAAAGGTACGCATTGCAACTTTACATTTAGAACAAAATAAATTTGTATGGTATTGATGCCTTTGCTCCCGTAAATTTTTTTTCACTTGGTCAATTTTTGCAGATGAAATGATAGCACATTATGAGGATACAAAAAGAAACACCTTCTTTAGCCAATTCATAAATCTAAAACAAAAGGGTTCAGTGGTGGAGCACATTGAGGACTTCCAAAAATTGAATATAAGGGTAACTAATATTGAACACACATGATTTATGTCTTCATAGGGACTCTAAAGGATAACATATAACATGAAGTTCAAATTTGGGAACCTGATTCATTGGAAAAGGCATTCGGGTAGGCAAGAAAAAATGAATGTAAAATTATGGCGACAAGGAAGCCTACCACTCACATATATAAAGATGGAAGTGTTGCTACTTCTAGAATTCCACAACCTACAAGGTTTACACCACAAAAATTGGAAGAAAAAAGAGCAAAAGGGCTTTCCTACTGTTGTGATAGCAAATACACTAAAGGTCATAAGTGTGTTGAGAAGAAATTATTTTACATAGATTGTGAAGAGGAATAAGAAAATGAACAAGAATCTTCAAAAGAAGAGGATATACACTCGAAACCAGCCCTAGAAGAGAAAGAAATGGGTCTAACCATATTTTGTAATGCATTGGCAGGAATTACCACTCATCAAACTCTCAAGATAGAAGGACATATCAAGAAGAAAAAGGTAATAGTGCCTTTTGATTCGGGTAGCACCCATAATTTTGTTCATTGTAAGGTAGCCAAGGAATTGAATTATTTCATATAACTAGTACCAGAATGTCAAGTGATGGTTTCAGATGGAGGAGCTATAAATTTCTTTGGAAAATTCCATAATATCAAACTAACCATGGGGGAATATATATTGAATATTCCAATGCTTTCCATTCCAATGGGATGCACTGATGTTGTAATAGGAGTACAATGGTTACAATCTTTGGGGACATTAGCTTTTAATTTTAAAGAACCTTTCTTGAAATTTTTTCAGAAGGAAAGGAAGTCAAATTACGGGGTATCACAGGGAAGTCAAGAAAGATAATAAGCTCTAATGTCATGAAAAAGCTTCTAAAGAAATAAAAATGAGGCATAATTGCAAAATTATGCTCACTCGAAGTTCCAACATCAGAATCATATATTTATGCAGATCTCCAAAAAGTCTTGGAAAATCATTCCAAGGTGTTTGAAACTCCCAAAGGACTCCCACCTATTCATGATCATGATCATGCTATTCATTTTTTTCTAGGAATTTTTCGTCCAAACATCAGGCCTTATATATATCCTTATGTCCAAAAGATCGAAATTGAACGTATGATTGCAGAAATGTTAGAGGCTGGTATAATTCCACCTAGTCAAAGTTCTTTCTCTATTCCAGTAGTATTGGTGCACAAGAAGGATGGATCATGGCTCATGTATCCGGATTATAGGGAGCTCAATTAACTCACTATTAAAGATAAATTTCCCATTCCTGTGATTGATGAATTATTGGATGAATTACATGGAGAAATTTATTTTACCAAGTTGGATCTTCGTTCAGGATATCATCAAATTAGAATGAAGATTAAAGATATTCCAAAAACAACATTTCAAACTAATGAGGGCCATTATGAATTTTTGGTCATGCCTTTTTGCCTTACCAATGCACCTTCTACATTACAAGGGTTGATGAATTCCAATTTCAAACCCTTCCTTAGAAAATTTTTGCTAATTTTTTTGATGATATATTAATCTACAGTAGGTCTTGGAAAGATCATGTTCAAGATGTTGACAGGGTGCTCAAACTATTGTAGGAGAAACAATTTTATGCAAAAGCATCCAAATGTTTCTTTGGAGTAGAAGAGGTGGAATATATGGGTCACATTGTATCTCACGAGGGTGTTAAGGTAGACCCTAACAAAATTAAATTTGTTAAGAAATGGAAAGTCCCCACAACCATAAAGCAGTTGTGAGGATTTCTCGGGTTAACAGGGTACTATCGCAAGTTTGTTAAGAATTATTTGAGAATAACAGAACCTATAACAACATTATTGAAGAAAGATGCATTTTCATGGACTCCTGAAGCAAATAAGGCCTTTGAACATCTTAAAGAGGCAATGTGCCTAGAACTGGTCTTAGCTACGCCAGATTTCATAAAAACCTTTATTATGGAATGTGATGCCTTAGGAAATGGAATTTGTGCTGTTTTAATGTAAGAAGGAAGAGCCATTGCTTTTGAAATTCGTCCAATCAAAGGAAATTATTTACAGAAAGCTATTTATGAGAAGGAAATGTTAGCAATACTACATGCACTAAAGAAATGGTGAACCTTACCTACTGGGAAGACACTTCAAGGTAAAAACTAATCATGATAGTCTTAAACACTTTTTGGAACAAAGACTATCTTCAGAAGAGTAGAGAAAATCGGTCACAAAGATGTTGGGTTATGACTTTGAAATAATCTACAAAAAAGGGAAGCCAAATGTTGTTGCAGATGCACTCTCAAGAAATAATGAAGAGGTGGAAGCATTGCTTTGTGCAATTTGTATTATCCAACCAAATTGGATAACCGAAGCAAGGGATGAATGGAAGAAGGACGAAGAAGTGTGAACACTCGTTCAAAAGTTGCAACAAGATCCTAGTACATCTGATACATTTAGTTGGAAAAATGATTCCTTATGGTACAAATATCACTTATATCTTTGTAAGAGTTCCCAACTAAAACCAAATATTCTTTTGGAATTGCACACTTCTCCTTTAGGAGGTCACTCGGGATTTTTAAAAACTTACCATAGGGTGAAGAAATAATTTTTTTGGGAAGGCCTTAAATCTGATATTCAAAATTTTATAGCGGAATGTTTGGTTTGGTAGAAAAATATATTTGAGACAATTAAGACCCCGGGTCTTCTACAACCTTTATCCATTCCAAGTCAACGTTGGGAGGAGATTTAAATGGATTTTATCACAAATTTACCCAAGTCCGAAGGAAATAATTTCATCATGGTGGTAGTTGATAGACTTACCAAGTATGCACACTTTTCTGCATTATCTCATCCATTTAAAGAAAGTACAGTTATTACTACATTTATGGACACAATTCAAAAGCTACATGGAAACCCAAAGATTATTGTGAGTGACAGAGATCCCATTTTTACTGGAAATTTTTGGATGGAGTTATTTTCTTGTTTGTGTACTCAACTAGCTCATAGCTCATTTTATCATCCTCAATCCGATGGTCAATCTGATATAGCGAATAAATATTTGGAATTATATCATTGTTTTTTTTATCTGATAAACAAACAACATCGGTCAAGTGGTTACCTCTTGTTGAATGGTGGTATAACACTTCCCTCTATACTGCAGCAAAAATGACCCCATTTATGGCACTTTATGGGTACCATCCACTGTCCATCACATCATATTTAAGACAAAATTCTAAGGTTCTAGCAGTGGAAGAGCACATCGAGCATAAACAAGAAGTTCTCTAACTCTTAAAGGATAACCTAAATTTGGCACAAAATCTAATGAAACAATAGGAAGATCAACATCGAAGCGTGAGAAGTTTTTATGTAGGATACTGGGTATTTTTAAGGCTACAAACATACAAACAAATGTCCCTCAAGCAAGCTAAGAAGGATAATAACTTATCGCTAAAGTACTATGGTCCTTACAAGATGTTGCAAAATATTGGTACTATGGCATACAAATTGGAGCTTCTTGCTTCTTCCTGAGTGCATCCATTTTTACATTTTTCATGATTAGAGAAGGTTATAGGTGAAAATATTCCAGTTCAAACAATATTGCCAGAAATTGATGAGGAACGAAAAATCATATTGGGACCTAAAGCGGTCACGAAAAGAAGAACTCAACAACTACGAAATCAATCAATTTCAGAGTATCTCATCAAGTGGAAGAACTTACCCACTGAAGATTCTACATGGGAGGATGATAATTTTATATAGAAGCACCCATAGCCACTCAAGCGTTGAGGAATAGAATTTTTTGAGGGAGAGGGGCATGTTGGGTCCCTATATAACTAGTTTAGTCCATTATTGTTATTTTTGTATCCCTGTGCCACCAATTTTGTTATTATTGTGCCCTTACATTATTATTTTTATGTTGGCTAGGATTATATTGTGGCCCCATGGACTCCTATATATAGAAGGAGCTTTTGGTCATTCGTAGCATCCAAGAATTGTTCATTTATGTAATGTATTGGAGGTTTCCCCCTCGAAGTGGTTCATTTCTAATGCGTTGATCTCTCTTTTCTTCTATTTTTGGAGTTGGTTTCATAACACAGTTGTCTCAAGAGAAAAAGAGAGCTCATCTAGTGAAAAAACAAGTTGTCCTACAGGAAAAAATATATATATATATATGAAAGGAACAGGAAAATGATGGAACAGTTGAGGAAAAACATATCTCTTCATGCAGAAAAAGACCACACTAGAGTCATGGCAGCAATGGATTTAGAAAAGGATCATATGGTATTATCAGTGAAACATACGTCAACGCAGTCAGTGCCTATAGGGTCATAGAATAGGACATTCAACCTCTTTTTTGATCTAGGATCAGTCCCCTTGGATGAAAAGGTCAATCTACAAAAGAAGGTAGGGAAGATGTTATAAAATGAACTCGGAAATCACACTATGACTATTGATAAGACGGAAAATTTGTTGGTAAAAATAGCTACTAGGTTAAGCCAAGAGAGGGTTAATTACAGGGCCCTTACCTTGCATATCCAAACTTATAAGGATATGATCACCAAAAATGGCACAACTCTGAAAGGACGGTACACAATAGAAGCTATCATCAAAAGAGCACAACAGGAAAACCAGGAGTTAAGGCATAGGCTTAAGATTTCATGAAATGAACATATACAAACTCCAAAGCTAGCCTCGGTAGAACTAAAGAAGGAAGTTCTGGTTAAGAACTTAATCAGCAAAAATGACTAAGTCAAAACACTCAAGCGTAAGATGGCATAGTTACAGGAAAATATTGATACGCATGTCTACACAATGGTCGTGAAATAGGACCCTGATAATATTTTTGATCAGTTGAAAAAGGCATTAGTCGAGCTCAAACTCTTTGAGGGTGAGCTCAAAAATATAGAGAGGGATTGTTATACAATCCAAGAAACATTGTCCCAGAGAGAAAGGCATCTGGTAGCTTCCAAAGCAAATGTCGACCTCAGATCTAAGAATTTGCAGGTGGCTAACTAGAAGGTCATAGAGCTAAAGGCCAAATGCAAGGGAAATATGTCCCTAGTGGAGGCCAATCAAACACTACAAGAAAAAAGGACATTGGTGAGGAGCGAAAAATTTCACTATAAGCTCATTAGTGACAGTCAAAAGAGCTTTCGTCGCCAGAAATTGAACGTCACCAAAGGTGGCATCACTGAAAGTATAGGTGTTGTGGTGAAATTCAAGGTTTGTCACCAATAATAATTTATAATGACAGATAGTGACTGTCGCCATTTGATATGAGCAATGGTGACAGACCATGTCCTCAGTCACAAAAAAATTGAACATCACCAAAGGAGTCGTCACCAAAATTATATGTGTTTAGTCACATTCAAGGTCAGTCACGAATATTGATGATAATGTCAAATAGTGACCATCACCATTTTATATGAACAAGAATGATTTATTTTGATGGGCATTTCATGGACATCACTATTGGGGCATATATATGGCAACGTTTGTTGACCGTCACCATTTCATATTTGGTGAGGGTAAAAAAATGTCATAATAATCTCATTGGAGACTTCAAGGTCTGTCACAAATAATGACTATAATAAAAAATAGTGACTGTCACCATTTCATATCAACAACAATGATTTATGGTGGCAAACCTTTCATGGTCGTCACTATTGATGCATATATATGGTGGCATTCATTGACCATCACCATTTCGTATTTTGATGAGGGTATAACAATGTCACCATAAGCTCATTGGTGATAGTCAAAAGGGCCTTCGTCTTGAAAAAATAATCACTTCCACTCCATATGAATATCAGGGCATGATGGAATCGAACCACCAAACTCCTACTTGTAAAGAACGTGCTATTCCATTGAGAAAACACCCTTTAAAGAATTAGACTTTTATAAATTAGATCTTGAAACTTTATAGATTGTAAATTCAACAACTTTCAGTAAATTAAAGTCTCGACAATATTTTACTAAACAAGCAAAACAACATTGAAACTGCAGGTCCCTACCTAATGGTTATGAAAGTTATGAAAAGTGGGTGGAGGGAAAAATAGTCACGTATAAGAGACTCAATATGTTCAGTTGAATAATCAATTAGAATCGGAACTCTTAAGACATTTATAGCCTAAAAATGACCTATAACTAGCAAATGAACCAACTATTGCAAAGGAAATGTCATAAGTGGATAGCATATGGAAGAAGAGAATTGATGAAGAAAAATGAAATATGTTACAAGATGAATGAAAGAAAAATATCAATTTTGTTGTTGTTGGGTGGCTTTTTATAATTGAGACCTTTGTATTTCCTTTATCACGTAAATATTCAAATTAAAAATTAGAAATTTTAGATATTTAAATGATATCTAAATGTATATGGAAATGTAACACGAATCTCCAGGGACCATGAACCACATAGAGAAAAAAATAAAGAATAATTACCCAGGTTCAAATCCCAATGAACAAAGAGCCCTGATCATGTGTATGGTTGATTCAATTTCACAGTCCCCAACTTCAAGTGGGTTTTTCCAAGATCATGCAAAATTGGGGTTCATAACTGGCCACAGATCAAAGGAAATGTTTTCCATTACCAAAAAAGAGGGGATATGTGAAACATCAAAACAAGGATTGAGAGAAAAGGAAATATCTAAATACATCACAATAATATGAAAAAACAAAAAGAGAATATGAAATGCAGAACTTCATAAACAATTGGTAAATAGCCCTCAAACCCTACCCTCATCTTTCGAGCCATGAGAGAGAAAAGGATATAAATAAATACATCATAATGATATGAAAAATAAAAAAGAGAATAAGAAATGAAGAACTCCATAAACAGTTGGTAAAGAACCCTAGAACCCTACCTTCATCTTTTGAGCCATGAGATTTAGGAACTCCATAAAATAAATTGTATCATTTCCATCGGCATCCACTTCACAGATCATATATTGTAGTTGAGGTTAAATTGAATTATGTCCTAGAGATTTCATAGCAGTGCCCAATTATTTGGTAGTAATGCAGCCTGTAGAAAATCATGGTCAACAGATTGTCTAAATTAAAATACCCCAACTAAATATTTTTCAGTTTTAAATCCAATAGAGCTCTCTCCCATATTTTAAAGCCCAAAATTGAGAATAGTACAATTAATGAAATCAAGATAACTTTATAATATAACCTAAAATGGATATCTTTACATAATATTCACGGATGCATAATTGTGTTCAACTTTTCATTGATCTCTCTTGACTCTTAATAAGATCCAAACGTGATGGGTATGTCTTATATTTAGCTACATTTTCGTTTTGTACAATAAGCTAAGTTAGCTAGTCTGGGTTCATGTCCAAATTCAGGAAAAATGATATTTAAAAAAAGGTCCCCAATTTAACAAATGCTTGGTCAAAATTTCAGGACCGGATATAAATATTTCTAACTTCAAATTTGACACAAAATTTTGACAAATTAAATGTAAGGACCCAAAACATGCATACATGTATTAGTTCTGTTTTTATAGTTTTTCATTTACCAAAATGATGAAAATGACATTTATTTTCGAACATATAAAACTTTGCATCTCTGATAATATTCAACATCTAATTCGCCACCATGATATTGGACATACTCCAAGTTTAAGGAAAATCTCCATACACTCGCTAAGACAATAAGGAATTAAAAATAAAATGTTGGTTGTTTTTTCTATTTTATTTTATTAGCAATACAGAAGCGTGCATGCACACAGGGATCACTCCCACCCCACATGCTATAGAACCTTACTTCTCTTGGTGCATCTTTAATGCCTCATATTTTTCTCTTAGAATATAACTTAGCCTTATAGTCATCACTAAAGAAAGAGAAATGACTACCAAGTTGAATTTGGAAAACCATGTAATTCCAAAAAAACCCAACAATACAGGATAATCAACACTTAGCTTTCATATTGATAAAAACTCATGTATGCTTATCATTATGAAATATCAAATAGGAATTTGAATAATTCAATATCAAGTATCCAACTCGACATCAATGTTTCCAGACAAGTGGTAGCGGAAGAAAAAATCAATCATATACTAATCCATCTCTACAAAAATTGGGAAATTTCAAGACAATGTATAATACCTTTCATGACAATCGTGTTGATAAAACCTTCCAAGGAGTAAGACCATAGTAGTCAACAAGAGTGCCATCATATTTAATACTGTCAAACAGGGGTTAATAGAAAAAGTGAATTTACAAACCTTCATAGCTTGCATTTGTTCCTTATCCTTCATCCAACCCTAAAATTTTAGACCAAGGTTAACATTTTGAAGGAAAACTAAGGAAAGTCACATGGTCTTGTGAAACAATATTTTTATCACTACTATTAACTATGATGCAATAGTTTTTCACAAAAAAACCATCCTTGTCTAAAGTGAAGTAGTCAGTGATGATTTAGACTAATTGTGGGATTAGAAATTTTTTTCCATTATTTTTTTTAGAATTTTTAGAATTACCGTACCTAGTAGTAGAGGCATTCCCACCATGGATTGGGAAATATACAAAAACCACTTATGTAACTAGGATTGTTGACTATAATCATTTTAACGTTCTCTTGCCTTTTTCTCAACCACTAAAATATGTGTTGAGAACTCTTTTCTTAAGACATCCCTCATTAGAATGGTCAAACCATTAGTGATAATAACAATATTCTCGTAACATTTCCACTATAATTACATTTTCTTTTGGGCTAAAATTTAGACTTATGGGTATCTTTGTCATGCCTTGAAAACAATGTAGTACCCTATAATGCAATTTTTTGAAGATTCCAATCATCTAAAAAACACACCTTTCTGACTACTCCTATATCTCTATCTTTGCACCAAAAATCCCATCTATTTGTTTCCATTTACCTTCGCCTTCGAGTACCTTCGTCACCTCCCAGCCTGGAAGTATTAATTTACTTCTCCAACCACGCCAACCATGCTAATGTGTTTACTTCTATAACCATGCCATTTCGATTTCAATTTTTGGTCATCCATTGCTATCTGCCCTTGCCCACCTCTGTCACCACTAAGCGCATATATCATCCACTGACGTAGAGACTATCATAGCTTCAAGCTGCTTTAATTCCTTGGTTACATCGAATCAGAGGGTCTCTCCTAAATCAGCACCTGACAGTGAAGCAACAACTATTTGTGTCTTTACTCGGGATGTATCTACTAAATAAATGCCTCAAGCTCTTGTGTTGCTTATTTTTAGCTTCTCAAACAAAGAGATGGAAGACATATGTTGTTGCTTTGTTACTTCAATTTGGCATTGTAAAGAAAATAAGAAGGTAGGGATGGATTCACTATAATGAAATAATTCATCCATATGCTATAAATAAAGGTGGTGTTACAGGTGCCAAAGTTATGGTCCAAGGAATCAGGAAGAAGGGAATTGTGTTTGTCCACCCAAAAAAAATTGGCCAACCTCCTTCCTGTTACCCATCAGTAAATTTTTTTCATAGAAAATGATGGCTAAAACAGGTCTTTAGTCATCAAGAAACAAATATCATGCAAAATTTGTGAATTCTTGAAGCCTCTTTGTGCTCCTTGTCCAGAAATATTAATTTTAACTGCTGTTTCATTGAAGAAATTCACCAAGAAACCTTGTTGATATCCAAAAAATTGTTTTTCAAACCATTTTCCATCATTTACTAAGCCTATTTCACTCAATTTTTTTCCATTATTTGTTCTTCATTTTCCTCTGCTAAAATTCTCTTTTTCCCTCCAAATTACCCTTCATTTCATTGAAAATCCCATTTTAGACCGAGAAAATCCCTTTCTATGGTTTAAAAACCCTTCCTTTTAACTATCAGAACTTGAAAAAACCATGAAAACCCACAAAAAGTGCATAAAACCTTTCAAAAACCCCTTCCACCCCTTTTGGGCCTTAAGCCCCCGTCCTTCTTTTTACCGCAGAACCAAGGCCCAAAAACCTCACGCTAAATACTTAAGCCCTTATCGTGCCATCACTTATCAGCATTTCCATTTTCATCACAACACTCCCTTTTTTCCTCCGATGTGATTAGCCCCTTGTCCCTTGGCCCTTGGTCACTCTCTCCTCAACGAGACCATGCCCCAGCACTAAACATATAGCCCCTATCGCATCGGCCATTTCCTTTAAAACTGGCATCTTTCTTTGTAAACTTCTCACCCAGATGGTGATGCCCCGACGAAATCTACACTGTGGATCCATAGGATCTAAGGGTCCTCATTTGATCCCATCTCTAACCTATCACACTTCCTCTCCCATCCTCCGATCCCTCAAATATTCATCCATCCATCCCCACCGTTGATCTTCAAAAATCAACGGCCACCATGCCTCCCTTTCTCCCCCTATCCTCCCAACATAATTCTATCCTTTCACCCCTATAATCAAATATCCACCGTCGATCTATAAAATCTAATGGTCCTCCTTTAACCCGACATCCCAGCACTATCAGGATCCACCTACCACTACCCAGCCTCTTCCAACAACCATTTCTTGACACCTGGATTCCACTGTCTTTCTCTGTCGTGCACCTCTCTCCATCGCACTTTCCCGTAGCCGTTGGATCTTCCCCCCCAGATCCAATGGTCTACGATTTATTTCACGTGATTTTTCCACCCAGGGTTTAACCTTCCAAAGTCGTGCAAGACTGCTAGTTTCATACGGGACAGGTGTCATGGAATGGTTGGATCGCGTTCCCTTCGGGAAAAACCATTTACCGCCTGAATCGAATGCAAAAACCACCAACGGTATTTCTAAAACCGCTAAGCTATATTTTCGTGCCAAATATGGTTTCTAAACCAGATTTTCACAAGTTTTCTCCAAAGAAATTCCTCTGCCTACATTTCATCTTCTCTTCATATTCTCCTCCACCTCTGCCAGCCTCCAAAGCAGTCTTGCCAATCCCGTAGGTTTTAATAACATGTTTTATTGGATTTTTGCAAGTTTTATGGTGGTTTTAAGGTCGAAAGTTGCTCTTACAGTCCATAAAAGGACGGGCCAGAAGGTGACAACCTTCACGGTCTAAATATAGGCAAAATATCGCAGAAAAGAGATGAAAGGATTGAGTTCCAAAGGTTAATTTGTGTTTCGTGGACATTTATTACACTATAAACCCTCCAAAGCGCCAAAGCCACCTGCGCATAAAGCGAAGAAACAAATATTAAAGATTGAATGTTTGAGCTTAAATTCAAGGGCTAAAGCACAAAATTTGAAGATTAAAATGCTTAATCCATGGTTTGAAGGGATAAACACAGTAAATAAAGCCCAGAGATAGTTATAAAGACCCGAAAAGATGTTAACGGAAGGAATGAAGGCTAAAGACCAAAGAAAAGGGATATTTAATAGTGAAAGATAGTGGAGATTAAAGCTGAAGGTTAAAGTTAAATAAAACAAAGATTTAAAGACTTAACCAATGATTTACAAAGATAAAGACACAGTGAACAAAGAAGATAAATGCTTAAAGGATAAAACAATTAGCATAAAAGGTTTAAAGGCTCCGAAGATGATAACAAAGGCCCAAAAGCAGTATCAATTCCTAATCAATGTTTCAAGCCACTAAAGTAGACATATCCGTAGCAGGGAGGCTTTAAATGCCAAATATAAGAAGCCTTTACCTCTCTGGAGACCAAAAATTCCACCTACAGACTTATTTCCTCAAATGAATACACAGTAAATGCACAATCAGAGATATTTTTCCAAAGACAGTTCAGAATTAATTGCCAGCCTACCAAAAGCCTCCAAAGTCAAAAAAAGTGACTAAATTTGATGAAATTTAATGTAATAATCAATTAGCAGAGTTAAAACATTTGAAAACTTCTCCATTTGGCCTCCCAAAGGTCGAGAAACACTTACTCTATATTAATTGAACAATTAAACCTTCTTTTCACTCCACCTCCTCATTCTTCTATAAATACTTCTCTAGGAAACGGTATTATTGTTGGTTGGATACTTTTTGAATGTAAATAGTTGTTGAAGCATGTTGTAGCTATGTTAGAAATTGAAGAAAGATAGGCTGAGATGAGAAGTTTGAAGCTATAAAAACCCACTTGACTCGAAGATTGTAACTAATTTGAACATCAAATACAATAGTTGATTTATGGGATCCTGGTCTACGTCAATGATGATGTCATTCTCGTTGTAATTGTTATTTTATTTATGTTTTCATACTATCCATTTTTCTCTCATAAAGAATAGAAAATATAGATTAGTATTTACTTCTCAAGTACCATAAATCTCACTGATAAATCTTTATCCTTTATGTTTTCTTCTAATTGTGATTTGAGGATAATTCAATAGAGTATAAATAGTTAAGTGTTGGTAAGCCCATGTTTCCTGAGTACAACTTGAGATATTGTCTTTGAATGCTCTTGAAAAGTCTGCTAATTAAAGTTGAACTAGTGAATTTTATGGTTAGCCCTGTCCCCTAGTATATCTCCAACAGTTGCTTTGAAAATTTCCCTTAAGAGTATGTCAAAATTAGGCTAGTTTAAAAGTGCTTACCTGATCTTAGACTAATTTTTGTGTTCATCTTGAATGTTTTCCTTTGAATATGCTAAAAGCAGGCTAAGTCAAAAGTCTTTACTTTACCTTAAGCTATTCTTTGTTTTTAATTTCTTCCCTTGAAAGTATATCAAAAGCAGGCTAGTTTAAAAGTACTTACTTGATCTTAGGTTACTTTTGTGTCTTTCCATTAACTACATGCCAAAAGCAGGCTAGTTTAAAAGTACTTACCTAATCTTAGGTTGTCCTTTGTTTTTATTGTGTGTTTGCTTCCTTCACAACACTTTTAATGTTTCATCCCACAAAATCAACTTAAAGAGATCCTTTGACATAGATGACTTGCCCCATGGACCACACTTGAAACTTGTTGTGCAATTAAATCCTTTTATGACTCCATAGCCTAATGGACTGATGTTGTTCCTTACTTGTCCTATCAGCTGAACCATTCTTTCACTTACTCACACCTTCACCCTTCATATAGACTTCCTTCATCTTCATGTTATCTTACCCAACCAAAAACAAACAAACCCTTGTTCTTCATATCTAGCTTAATATCATATCATAAAGCATAAAGAAATATCTTTGAAAACACATATATAGAGAGATCCCTCTCTAAATATAGGATGGCTAGATCCTTAGGTTCCAAAGTGGTTTTGATGTAGGCTCTGTAGCGTTTGTATTTTCCAATCTTTCAAACTACGAAGACTTAACATATCAGAAACCATACTGGGGAATTTCTCAGTAAAATCCCTTAAAAAAAACACTTAGTGTTCATTCAAGTAAGAATATATTTCTTTAAGAACTACCAACTTAACGGTGATTATGATAAGACTTGTCTGAATCAGTGACAATCTAAGTAACCCTTAGGATTCTAACAAACCCTCATCAAACCTTCAAGAAATCAACTAGTGAGCCATAGATTAGACTCTATTTATCTCATCACCATAGCTAAGTGTTGAAATAGGTATAGGACACTCTCACAATCACAAGACTATAAAAAAATCAGAAAATCCCAAAACATTTCAGATTGGTATTCAAATCAATCGATGGTGGTGGACCATAAAATATTTTACCTTCAAAAGCTAAAAATTTCCACCTGGTGACTCCACATTTCTGAACTGACCTAAAGACTCCACTGGGAAACCCATTCTATCATAACACCATACAAAATTAGTTAAGGAAACTTTAAAGATTAAGTTTTCTTGTTAAAATATCAGTTAGCCTATTAAATATTGTCATACTTTGTTGAACTTTTCTTATCATTGAGTCTAAAAACACCACATAGTGGCTTCTAGAATTATTCATACTACAGCCTATCCTGGCCCAAATCCTCTTGAGGTAGTTGATAATCCAAAAAGTATACTTAGGAAATCTCCTAAGTCTAAAACTTCAACTGTTTTCAGACCAACTCATAGAGCTGATTATGTGCCTGAAAATATTACATCTCTTCAAGATACACAAGTTGACTTACCATTCATAAGAAAACCATCTAGAACCAAGTCACTTAGTGATATTGATCAGATAGACTTTGAGCCTTCACACTCACCCCAAAATAGTGGTGAAAACACTATTAGTAGAGAAACTACCCCACCTGATCTTCATTTCCTTCATAATTTTGGTTTCTCTCATCCTAGATTTGCTCAACAGTCTCTTGTTGGTCCAAGCACTTCTATTATCCATACACCCACTATTAAAACTACTCCATTCCATCATCCCCCTCCTATCTCGCATCCTCCACCTGTAAACCCCCCACTTTTCCCACAGCCTCCTATCATGGCAACATGGTATGCCCCTCTAGTCCTTGCTTTACCTCTAGTCAATCTGCCACAGGAATATCAGTCCAAGATTCCATTATATGATGCCAGTGGTTCTACTACTGCTTCACAACATGTGGACAAGATGAATGACTATTTTGATAGAAATGAGATAGATAATGAAACTGTCAAACTCAGATTGTTTGCTCAAAGTCTAGGGTGAGAAGCAAGAAAATGGTTGAAAAGCTTAACCCCTAATAGTATTAATGACCTCCAATCTCTCAATCAGTCATTCCTAAACAAATGGGAAGTCAGAAAAAACCCTCTCCAAATACGTTCAAATTACAACAACCTAAAAAGAAACACTGGGGAAAGTATTCAAAATTATTGCACTAGGTTCAATAGTGTTTATAATGCACTACCCCCAGATTTGAAACCTCCACAAGGCTCAGCTTTGGCCAAATTCCCTGAAGGATTTGATCCTGAAATGGCCTATCAACTAAGAGAAACAGATCCCTTGACTCTGGAAGACATGCAGAAGGGAGCTGTAGGTGTGGAAGTAAATCTGATTGAAAAAGAGCTAGAATGAGGAATGAAAAGAAAGTATCATTTAGGGAGGAAACTTCACCTTCCACATCCAGCTCAAAAATGGAAAGAATGATGGAGGAAATGATGAAGAGGATGAGCATATTTGAGAGAGCATAATCTAGAGAAACTCAATCAGCTCCCCAAAATAGAAATCAGTCTCAAAATCAGAATTAGAACTTTAGGAGAAATCAACCTTAGAATAGACAAAGATAGGATGATCAACAGATCAGACCTCCTTTCCAAGAAAATTATGTTAATGAGGATGAAGAGACAAATGAACAAATAGAGGATGACAACATGAACATGCTGGGAGTAAGCAATGAGCAATCTGATTTCCTCCATGAAAGAAAACAAGGTCTATATACACCCTATGATGATAGAAGAACAGAAATTGATTATTATGAACAAAACTCTGAAAATGCCATCATAGGATCACCTAAACAATATTACCTGAGAAGTAAAAAGAATCAAGAAACTCCCAGGAACAAAACCTCTGATAACTCTGTCGAAAACAACCCTAAAAATATTTCCAAAAAGACAGTAGAAAATCAGAGAACAGTGGCTGTAAGTTCTGATCTAAACAAAGGGAAAAACACCCAAGTCAATGAAAAACAGAGTGTTGACCCTAGTAGCACTAGCATCTCAGCTAATGCTCCTGATAAAACCATTTTAACTGCTGTAAATACTAAAAATCAGCAAGCTGATTTTTTTGATCAAGGAGTGACTAACAAGGCTGAATCAAACATTTTAAAAAATCAGATTCCCTTTAGCCTAGAGAACGAAATTTCCAAAATCAAAATCTCTCTCCCACTCACCAAATTAGTCACTCAAAATGTATATAGAGGTCAAATTTTGAAAGCTTTGAACATAGAAGATGTTCATGACACTGTTAACTTAAATGATGATACCCCAAAGCTCATATTTTGACCAAAAATTGAAGGAAAATTTCAAGAAGGAACTACCCCTCCATTTTACATTAGCTTGAACATCCATGATAATATTTTACATAATTCCATGCTTGATTCAGGAGCATCACAAAACCTCATGCCCAAGGTAATAATGGAAAGATTAGGCTTAGAGTTGACTAGACCATACAAATATTTATATTCCTTTGATTCAAGTTGGGTGAGATGCTTAGGCCTGTTAACTTAGCCAAAATCCTAGCCAAGAGCTTAGTGATGGACATTGTAGTGGCTGATATACCCCCCAAATATGGCATGCTTCTTTCAAGGTCATGGGGTGCTAAGTTACAAGGTACTTCGCAGATGGATATGACTTATGCCACCATCCCTGTCTTCAGTCAATCTAGAAGACTCTATAGGGAACACACATGAAATATATGGTGAGTAACCAAGAAAGACCGGAAAACTATCCTCTCTATTCCATACACACTGGCCTTGACTCTTTCATTCTTTACAATGATGATATTCCTAATGAGCAAGATTTAGTCAATGTAACATCATCAAATGTAGTGGTCACTACACATCCAAACATAGTGGCAGCAAATGATGAAGAGGAAAATAAGGAGGACAATAAAAGTAGTTTTCTAATTCATAAAATTACAACAAATAGATTACAGGTCTTAAGGTTCAAAACAGTCATAAAAATAGCGCAGATCATGGAAATCAAAGAACAAAACCCCAAAACATTGAAAATATTGAGGAACAAACCACAAAAAAGCATGGTTCAGAACTTGGTACAGAACATAATGATGAACAAAATAGAGAGGACAACGATGAAGTAAATCACAAATATGAAAAAATTCCTCTTTGGAACATGAGTTTTGATGGGTCTTGCACTAAAACTAGTGCAGGAGCAGGCATATGGTTACTCAACACTGAAAACAATCATGCTGAGGGGCATTCCTACAAATTAAACTTCCAATGTACAAACAACATAGCTGAGTATGAAGCTCTCCTTTTAGGGTTGCATTTATTGAAAAAATTAGGGGCCAAAATAATAACAGTTCATGGAGATTCAAAGTTGATAATTAGGCAAGTAAATGGGGAGTACATTGCTAAACATCCCAGACTTAGAGCCTATAGAGATGATGCCATGGATTTGTTAAAAACATTTCATGAATTCCAACTTACATTTGTCCCAAGGAACCAAAATGTCCTTGCCAGTGGGTTAGCCTTTGCTGCTAGAACTTGTCTTACACCTTATGAAACCTAGAAATGTACCACCCAAGTCAAATATAGACCAGCTGTCCCAAATAATGAAAAGTACTGTCAAGTTTTTGATGGAGATAAACAATTAGAAGACTTCCTACAGTCAAAAAATGAATTTGAAACACCAAACTCAAATTCAAAGTATGATGAAGATTGTGCTACTGAAGAAAACCCAGTTACTGAATAAGAAAAGTCTCCAAAGATTGCTAAAATAAATCTGTTAACTAATGAACCCAAACATATGACAGAAATTAGCACAGATTTAGAAGATGAAGACTTAGAAGTGCTGCAATTTAAAGACCAAAGCTTGCTAAAAGGACTGGTCCCCTTAGAATAATTGTTTGACTTGAATGATGTGGCCAAGAAGCCAAAACTGGAACCCATAGAAACTGAAGTGGAAGAGTGCAATATAGGCAGTGAGGAAAAGTCCGAAATGATCAAACTGTCTAAAACGCTGCCAACTCACATTAAACTAAAATATATTGAGTTGTTTAAAGAATTTTCTAATGTATTTGCATGGAGTTATGAAGATTTGAAATCATATGATACAGAAATAATCCAGCATAAAATACCACTCGAAGAAAAATAGAAACCTTTTAAGCAAAAGTTCCACAAAATCAACCCTGTTCAATTACTTCTGGTAGAGAAAGAAATTAGAAAAATGTATGATGTTGGAATTATAGTCCCTGTTAGATACTTAGAGTGGGTGTCTAATCGGGTATCAATTAAGAAGAAAACAGGAGAGATAAGGCTTTTCATTGATTTTACAAACTTAAACAAAGCCTCATTAAAGGACAACTATACTTTGCCCAAAATGGATCATATCTTACAAAAGGTAGTTGGTTCTAAAAGAATTTCTTTACTAGATGGCTTCTCAGGTTACAATCAGATTTTGGTACATCCTAATGATCAGCTCAAAACAGCCTTTACTACACCTTGGGGTACTTTGATGTATTTGAAAATCAATTTTGGTTTAATGAATGCTGGTGCCATATTTCAGAGAGCCATGGATATAGCATTCTCAAAAGAAATAGTTTACTTCATTGTGATTTACCTTGATGATATAACTATTTATTCTAAAACAGATGAAGAACACCTAATACACTTGAGAAAATTCTTTGAGAAATGCAGAAAATTTGGGTTATCTTTAAATCCAAAGAAAACACTGTAAGAGGGAATAAGGATAGACCATAAAAGGATTTATGGTATATTGCAAATCAGCCATCCTAGAAACATCAAGGAACTTCAATCTTTCATTTGGAAGATTAATTTCTTGAGAAGGTTCATACCCAATCTAGCTGAACTCCTTAGAAACATAACAAACATGCTTAAAAAAAAGGAGGAGTCAAATGGACCTTAGAAGAAAAGAAATCATTTGAACTGGTAAAACAAGAACTCACCAAAACATCAGTTCTTGTCAGTCCTGATTTTTCAAAGGATTTCTTCATTTTTTTCATTTGCATCAGAACACACAGTAGCTGTTGTCCTCCTACAGAAGAACTTGAATGGAAAAGAGCAACCCATTGCATTTTTTAGCAAGGCATTAAGAGATGCACCTCTGAAGTATAACATAATGGAAAAACAAGCCTTTTCCTTGGTCAAGGACTTAAAAGACTTCAAAGTTTACATTTTACACTCCCACATCATAGCATTTGTGCCTCATTCAGTTGTGAAGGACATATTGACCCAAGATCCAGATGGAAAAAGAGGAAAATGGATTGTTGTAATTTTAGAGTATGACTTAGAAATCAAACACACTAAGCTCATAAAGGGTCAAGGACTAGAAAAACTTATGGCTGAATCCAACTTTCAAGTGTTTGATATAAACATGTTTAATGCATTAGATGAACAAGAGGAGTTTTCAACTCCAATTATTGAAGATCATTTTCTGAATTAATCTTGGTATGCTGACATTTTGTATGTGTTGCTCAATCTTAATGTTCCTCCTAGTTTGTCTAAAACTAAGGCAAGACTCTTAAAATTGAAAGCTGTAAATTATTACATTTTGGATAAATGTTTATATTGGAAAAATTCTAGTGGATTATTTCTTAAATGTTTGCCTGAGAATAATGTAGATAATATCAAGAACGAATTTCATGAAGGAGAATGTGGAGGCCACCTCTACTGGAAGTCAACTGCTAACAAAATCCTTAGAGCTGGCTATGCTGGCCCACCCTCTTTCAAGATGTCCACAAAATGATTACTGCCTGTCACAAATGCCAAAATTTTTAAGGCAAAAGAAAACGGATTCCCTTACCTCTGCAACCAATCACTGTTGAAGCTCCTTTTCAATAGTAGGGTCTAGAATTCATTGGGGAAATCTATCCTTCCTCATCTGCCCAACATAGATGGATTCTTATAGCAACTGACTATTTTACCAAGTGGATAGAAGCCATCCCATCTAGGAATGCCACAGTTTCAGTCATCATTTCATTCCTTGAAAACCTTATACTGTTTAGATTTGGCTGCCCTAGGAAGATTATAACTGATAATGCTGCTGCATTTGGGTCTAAAATTATGGTAGAATTCTGTCATAAATATCAAATTATATTGGGTCATTCTACAGCCTATTACCCTCAAGGTAATGGTTTGGTAGAATCCTCAAATAAAATTTTGGTAAAAATTATCAAGAAGTTGTTGGAAGATAACAAAAAGTCATGGCACAGTAAGCTAGTACATGCATTATGGGCAAACAGATTGACAGTAAAAAGTTCAATTGGGATGTGTCCTTATCAGCTAGTTTATGGAACTGATGCAATATTTCCAACCAGTTTAGGAGTGCCAGTCATGAAGCTGATCCAAGAAGTACAATCTGAAGATAATGATATGACCAGAAGAATAAACCAGACTATACATCTACAACAAACCAAGGAGTAAGTATACATCAGAGCATAGCAACTACAAGAAAACATCAAGAAGTTGTTTGACAAGAGAACCAAGGCAAGTCATTTTAAAATTGGTGATAAAGTTTTAAAATGGGATTCAAGGAGGGAAGATAAGGGAAAACATGGAAAATTTGATAACTTATGGCATGGCCCTTATCTTATTCAATATGATATTGGAAAAAATGCATTCTTTTTACAAGATTTGAATGGAGCTAAACTTTTTGGAGGTCCTATCAATGGTAGGATGCTCAAACATTACTTCTGTTAGCTGATATTCTAGTTTCAGAGCTTTTTGTTCATTGTATATAACACTTCTTTTTGAATTTGAAAAAAGAAAAATACAAAAACAATAGAAAAAGAGAAAAAGAGGGCAGAAATAAAAAGAAGAAAGGTACAGCCCCATACCGAAAATAAAAGGAAATCTGAAAGTGTGCAAGCTTAAATTCCACTACTTAAAAAGAGCACTACTATTTAGTCATACAACCTAATCATGACTATATAGTTTTCAATTTACTGCTAATAGGTTAGTGAATCAGATTTTCCTAACTGTTTAATCTTGGCTTATTAGTAGATTGGATTAGGATAGAAATAAATGGCTCTAATCAGACCAAAATCTGAGCCATAGAAAAAGAAAATGAATCTTTCAAACATGCTTAAATTCTGAACCCAGAAAGAATAAAAGGAATGGCTCTAAAAAGATCAAAACCAGAGCTGAAAGAAAGAATGAAGGATGTTTTTGTTTTGAGATCTTAAGCCTTCATAGTTTTGTTTTAAATTTCTGCAAATAAATTCTATGTGTAGCTTGTACATACAACCATAGACACCATGGCAAATCAAACAGTCTAATCTTGATTTGACTATGTTTAAATTTCTGTTTTAGAAGATAGAAAATAAAATTTGCCAAATAGTTTAATCCTGGCAGATAGTAGCTTAGGTAGAGACTTGATGAGTTCAACTGCTTAATCTGAACTCACGGAAGAAATAAGGGTAGATTTAGATTATTTTTTCCTGTTTTCAAAATAATCAAATGTTGTTGTCAAAGGTCTGTAAGTCTAAATGCACCTTATGAAGAAAAAATGTTAGGAAGTAGGCTGTGTAGGTAGTTGTTTGGGAAATAATTATGTTTGATGTAAGTACCGATCATCTTTTAAAGCTACATGATCAAAGAAGAAGAAGGTTTTCAATGGATAAGGCACAGGTCCGCATCCCAGAGATCAAAATTTGAAATTCTTGACACCTCCAAGGAGCTGCCATCCCCAAGTGGAGCCACTGTTAGCCATCAGTAAATTTTTGTCATAGCAAATGATGGCTAAAACAAGTCTTTAGTCTTCAAGAAACAAATATCATGCAAACTTTGTGACTTCATGAAGCCTCTTTGTGTTCCTTTTCCAAAAATATTAATTTTAACTCCTGTTTCATTGAAGAAATTCACCAAGAAACCCTGTTGATATCCAAAAAACTGTTTTTCAGACCATTTTCCATCATTTACTAAGCCTATTTCACTCAATTTTTTTCCCTTATTTGTTCTTCATTTTCCTCTGCTAAAATTCCATTTTTCCCTCTAAATTACCCTTCATTTCATTAAAAATTTCATTTTAGACCGAGAAAACCCCTTTCTATGGTTTAAAAACCCTTCCTTTTAACTATCGGAACTTGAAAAAACCATGAAAACCCACAAAAAATGCATAAAACCTTTGAAAAACCCCTTCTGCCCCTTCTAGGCCTTAAGCTCGGTTGGATTAAGCCCCCGTCCTTCTTTCTATGGCAAAACCGAGGCCCAAAAAGCTCGCGCTAAAGACTTAAGCCCTTATCATGCCATCGCTTATCAGCATTTCCATTTTCATCGCAACACTCCCTTTTTTCCTCTGATGCGATTAGCCCCTTGTCCCTTGGTCCTTGGTCACTCTCTCCTCCATGAGACCATGCCCAAGCACCAAAAATCTATCCCCTATCGCATCGACCATTTCCTTTAAAACCTTCATCTTTCTTTGTAAACTTCTTGCCCCGATGGCGATGCCCCAACAAAATCTACACAGTGGATCCATACGATTCGACGGTCCTCGTTTGGTCCCATCTCTAGGCTATCACACCTCCTCTCCCATCCTCCGATCCCTCGAATATTCATCCATCTATCCCCGCTGTTGATCTTAAAGAATCAACGGCCACCATGCCTCCCTTTCTCCCCCTATCCTCCCGACGTAATTCTATCCTTTCATCCCTATAATCAAATCTCCGCTGTCGATATATAAAATCCAACAGTGCTCTTTTAACTTGACATCCTAGCACCATCGGGACCCACCTCCCACTACCCAAACTCTTCTCCCAACCATTGCTTGACACCTGGCTTCCACTGTCTTTCTCCGTCGTGCACCTCTCTCCGTTGTGCTTCCCCGTAGCCGTTAGATCCTCCCCCCCAGATCCAACGGTCTACGATCTATTTCGCATGATTTTTCCGTCCGGGGTTTAACCTCCCAAAGTTTTGCGAGACCACTGGTTTCATAAGGGACAGGTGTCACGGAATGGTTGGATCGCGTTCCCTCTGGGAAAAACCATTTACCGCCCGAATCGAACGCGAAAACCGCCAAGCTATATTTTCATGCCAAATATGGTTTTTAAACCCGATTTTCGTGGGTTTTCTCCAAAGAACATACTCCGCCTACATTTCATCTCCTCTACATATGCTCCTCTGCCTCCACCAGCCTCCAAAGCAATCTTTCCAACCCCGTAGGTTTTAATAACATGTTTCACTGGATTTTTGCAGGTTTTATGGTGGTTTTAAGGCCGAAAGCCCCTCCTACAGTCCATAAAAGGACAGGCCACAAGGTGACGACCTTCACGGTCTAAATATAGGCCAAATCCCGCAGAAAAGGGATGAAAGGGTTGAGTTCCAAAGGTTAATCGGTGTTTCGTGGACATTGATTACACTATAAACCCTCCAAAGCACCACCTGCGCACACATCAAAGAAACAAAGAGTAAAGATTGAAGGTTTGAGCTTAAATTCAAGGGCTAAAGTGAAAAAATTGAAGATTAAAAGGGTTAATCCATGGTTTGAAGGGATAAACACAATAAATAAAGTGCAGAGATAGTTATAAAGACCCGAAAAGCAGTTAACGGAAGGAATGAAGGCTAACGACCAAAGAAAAGGGATATTTAACAGTGAAAGATAGTGGATATTAAAGCTGAAGGTGAAAGTTAAATAAATCGAAGATTTAAAGACTTAACCAATGATTTACAAAGATAAAGACACAGTGAACAAAGCAGAGAAATGCTTAAAGGATAAAATAGTCAGCATAAAAGGTTTAAAGGCTTTGAAGATGATAACAAAGGCCCAAAAGCAGTATCAAGGTCTAATCAGTGTTTCAAGCCACTAAAGCAGACAAATCAACAGAAGGGAGGCTTTAAATGCCAAATATCAGAAGCCTTTACTTCTCTGGAGACCAAAAATTCCACCTACAGGCTTATTTCCTCAAACGAATACACAGTAAATGCACAGTCAGAGATATTTTTCCAAAGACAGCTCAGAATTAATTGCCAGCCTACCAAAAACCTCCAAAGTCAACAAAAGTGACTAAAGTTGATGAAATTTAATGTAATAATCAATTAGCAGAGTTAAAACATTTGAAAACTTCTCTAGTTGGCCTCCTGAAGGTCGAGAAACACTTACTCTGTATTAATTGAACAATTAAACCTTCTTTTCACTCCACCTTCTCATTCTTCTATAAATACTTCTCTAGGAAACAATATTATTGTTGGTTGGATACTTATTGAATGTAAATAGTTGTTGGAGCATGATGTGGCTCTGTTAGAAATTGAAGAAAGATAGGCTGAGATGAGAAGTTTGAAGCTGTAAAGACCCGCTGGGCTTGAAGATTGTAAGTGGTTTGAACATCAAATACAATAGTTGATTTATGGGATCCTGGTCTATGTCCATGGTGATGTTATTCTCACTGTAAGTGTTATTTTCTTTGTGTTTTCATACTGTCCATTTTTCTGTAATAAAGAACAACAAATATAGATTAGGATTTACTTCTGAAGTACCATAAATCTCACTTATAAATCCTTATCCTTTATGTTTTCTTCTAATTGTGATTGGAGGATAATTCAATAGAGTATAACCAGTGAAGTGTTGGTAAGCCCATGTTTCCTGAGTACAACTTGAGATATTGTCTTTGAATGTTCTTGAAATGTCTGTTATTTAAAGTTGAACTAGAGAAGTTTATGGTTAGCCCTGTCCTTTAGTTTATCTCCAACAGTTGCTTTAAAATTTTCCCTTAAGAGTATGTCAAAACTAGGCTAGTTTAAAAGTGCTTACCTGATCTTAGAATACTTTTTGTGTTCATCTTGAATGTTTTCCTTTGAATATGATAAAAGCAGGCTAAGTTAAAAGTATTTACTTTATCTTAAGCTATTCTTTATTTTTAATGTTTTCGCTTGAAAGTATATCAAAAGCAAGCTAGTTTAAAAGTACTTACCTGATCTTAGGTTACTTTTGTGTCTTTCCATTAACTGCATGCCAAAAGAAGGCTAGTTTAAATGTACTTACCTGATCTTAAGCTATCCTTTATTTTTCTTGTGTGTTTGTTTCCTTCACAACACTTTTAATGTTTCATCCCACAAAATCAACTTAAAAAGATCCTTTGACATAAATGACTTGCCCCATGGACCACTCTTGAAACTTGTTATGCAATTAAATCCTTTTATGACTCCATAGCCCAATGGACTGATGTTGTTTCTTACTTGTCCTATCAGCTGAACCATTCTTTCACTTACTCACACCTTCACCCTTCATATAGACTTCCTTCATCTTCATGTTATCCTACCCAACCAAAAACAAACAAACGCTTGTTCTTCATATCTAGCCTAATATCATATCATAAAGCATAAATAAATATCTTTGAAAACACATATATAGAGAGATCCCTCTCTGAATCTAGGATGGCTAGATCCTTAGGTTCCAAATTGGTTTTGATGTAGGCTCTGTAGCGTTTGTATTTGTCAATATTGAAAACTACGGAGACCTAACACTTCCTTATATTTACTTTTGGGAATAATCCAGTGATTGTAGTATTCAAAGTGATGGAATTTATTTTTCTCATAAAGAGAGCATTTCTTGCACTTGCAGTTCATGCCCTTATAGTATTTTCTTAATGCCATGCTTCCATGGAACTCCGAAATATGTGCACTAATGCACTGGAGGAAGTGGAGAAAAACTTTGTGTCATAGATTGAGGGTTCGTATGATGGATCTTTGTGTAGTAAAAAAGCGGCTAATTTTTGTTATCATGTGGATGAGTATTTCTGGTAGGATGTCATGTTTTTGAAGGCCTTACTTCTAGAAACCCAAGAAAATTTAATGCTAAGGGGAAGACAATTTGATCCTAGAGAAGAATTATGCAGGACACATATCAGTTTCAGGAATGTAATGTTGGGACATGATCATGCCCAAACACTTGCAGCCCAAGACACACTGGCAAAGGTAGTGAGGTAGAGAAGTAAAATTTAAGAATGGCCACATTGATTACTTGACTTGATATTGTACACATTTGTTCTCTATTTTCTACTAGACCTACGTAACTGTAACTTTGTTAATTTTTTGAGAGGGCATGATGCATCAAAAACCACATGGCACAAATTTTTTTTCGAAGTGGTCATACAACATCCTTCCCTATTGAATAACCTATTGTGCCTATTAATAGGTTTCAGATAAATTTTCAAGTCCCGAACTAAAGGTATTTTTTTTAATGTCTTGGATCTGTTGTTGAGAAAAACTATACAGTATAGACCTTCCATATATCATTGTTCTGTTCTGTCAAAAATTAGTTTTTTTATAGGAAAAGTATTCAGGTGTTACCAAGAAAAACCCATGAAGATACAGATTAATTGACAAATTCTTGCTAATTTTATTATATGTTTTAATGGTTGATTGCTTTATTTTATTTCATTTTTGACATGATATCCATATCGCTTGTAAGTTACAATGTTATCTTTCAATTAATTTGTACCTTCTTAGTGTTAAAGATTAATTCAATTCTTTTCATCCATGTTTTGGCATGAATTTTTGTTCATCCTTCTATGATCTCATGTGATTTCCTCAGCCAGGGGTGACCAGAGTATTTTGTCTCTTTGTTCATGATCCTATGTTCATCTATTTCACAAAAATGTTGTTGGAAGTTATTATTTTCTACCTGTCCTCTCTGCTCAATTCTATCAAATAGCATGTATTGCAGTTCACAGTTTTGAATGGGCTTATTCCCTCATTTTAAATGGATGCATTCTTCAAATACCATTACACTTAAGAAATCACATATCATTTTGTGGCACATGGCTTGTGCATGTAATAGGTATACCTATTCACTTGAACTCATGTATGATATTTATCCAACATGTTTGGACAAAAGATAACCTATGGCATCAACTGAATGTTTTTACTCGATTAGCATTGTCACACTTGAATGAGGTCATAACATCGGGAATTGTGTCCCACGATCATATATTGTGCTGGAGGTGATGCATCATGCACAGATGGACTCAACAATCAACATATTTGTAACCAGACTATGTGCACCTACTGGGGTAAGTGACTAATGAGGACTTACCAAACCATGGTGAGACTGTCGGTTCTTAATAATCATGGAGTTATGTTTGAACTTTGAACCTCAACAACTCAATAAAAAGCTATGGAAATGGTGTTCAACAATCTGAAAATTCTAGATCAGTGTCAAGTTTAGGTGTTTTCTTTGCAGTGATAATGGAAACAATTCATTAATAGTTAAAGTTAAAGGTACATCCTCTTCGGAAATTCAGGTTTCCTATTCCCATTGAGGCAGCGATCCCATGCATATTAATTGTACATGTGGTAATATTATTTGCATAGCATAGAAAACCTGCCCACAAATGTCTCCCCTCTGTGGCTAGAGAAGACGATATAAATGTTGGCTACCATATCACAAGATAACTCGATGTATAAATTTCCAAGCTTTTCCATCAAATTTGGGGTGTTTGAAATCATTTTATGTTACTTTTTACAAAGTTTTCATATGACTGTTAAACTTGCAACACCATGCCAAAGGGGAATCCACCTGTTGTTAGAAATTTTAATTTTTAATAACTACATCAATAGAAGCTAGTTGCATTCAACATTTTAATATGAATATAACCTAATATGAGTTTGATAGAAATTAAATTTGAAATCTTCCATGTAGAGGTAAACAAACAAAATATTATTATAATAATAGAAATGAAAACATTAAAAAAGGATAATATAATAATAAAAAATAATATAGGAACAAAATAAACTATTGTAAACTCATATTAACCCCAATCTATTAAATGTTAAAAATTTTAAAGCTCTAGTTTCTTTTTCATCTTGTTGAGTGCTTAATAAAACTAATATTGAGATGAGTTTAATATAGTGATAGAATTTCAATTTAGAACATGAATATGGGATGAATTGACATTCAACAAAAACAAAATAGGCCTAAAACCTTATTTGCAGAGCTTTTCATGTCATGAGATGATTTCATTTTGGTATTATGGGTCTATGAATGAAATGTGTAAGGAAATATACGATAAAGCAGTATGTTGGTTTGAGAAAGAGTATCAGGGTCACTCCATATACCCAGACTGTATGCCAATGGATCAACTGCTTCTAGTGAGTAAAATTAGTTTCCTAGATGGTACATAATAATTATCTTTATCTTTGGCCTTTTGAGACATTACCCATTTTATTTCTTTGTAGATACATTGAATTTGCAATATGTTTATTGAAAAATATGACATCTGGCCATGCCAACCTGGCATTTTGCTTTACTAATGAGGTACAGAGCCTAAACCTATCTGCTAGGTATCATTTTAGTTGTGGCTTGTCTCATCAGCATGGTATAAGTTTCAAATGAATGAGGTCAGTGAGAATGGATCTAAGTCTTGGGGAAATTTAGGTAGCAGTGAAATTTTGGTGGGATAGATACCTTTCCTTTAAGCCAAAGGAAGCATGCTGTGTAAATCGAGAGCTCTGTAGAAAAGGAACAACTATGTCCAATGGCTAAACTTACATTACTAGAAATATGGTACATAATAAATATATTTAATATTTGGCATCTTCATTGGTGGCCATTTTGTTTCTCTACTTTCCTGCACACTTTGTATTTTCATTATGTCATGGAAGAAGAAGGCATTGGCCAAGAAAACCAATGAAGTTCCATTGTTGAGGTTGAAAATTTGTTAAGTTGTCCACTAGTTATTATTTTATCTGAGACTATGTTGTGTACATCATCCATGTTGCATGGTTTTAAAGGAGAAATGATGATAAGGGTTGGTACAAGTCCTAATAAATTTTGATGTAATACCTAACACTTAAGCTAAAGAAGTATGCTCTTTGAAATGAAAACAGTTTGGGCACGTTTCTTGAGGCATTTATAGGACGATAGTAATGTGAAGGGGCAAGGAGGGTTGATATGGAAATGAGGACCTATTCCTGGAAACTGAAAAAAATTTCAAATCCAAACTTTGACATTTATGTGAAAATAGGGAACAAGGATTGTTCAGGATTCACAATACCATTTCAGGGACTATACCATAGAAATTATCTTTCAAATGGAGTAGTCTATAATGCAAATTTTTAGTGCGGCTACTAATTTCCTTTTAAAATTATTTTGCAGGTAGAGGTAGTCTGTAACCTCGGGCACCATGAACTAGAGCCGTTGTATTTAGTTTCAAAGGATTTCAAAGAAGCTTTAAGAGCCCTCTCTTGTTTATTGAATTTTTTTATAATTCAACATTCTAGGATATTTGTTTCACTGATGAGGATATGGGAACTATGATTTCTGCATGTCTAGATCTATACCTAAGGGATCGGGTTGGTGAAGACCGAGCGAAGACACGGATAGTTGCTACTTCACTATCAGGTGTTGCTTCAGGAGAGACCCTCTGCTTTGATTTAACCAAGGAATTGAAGCTGCTTCAAGCTACAGTAGTATCTATGTCAATGAATGGTTTATGTGATCGGTGGTGATGGAGGTGGGAAAGGGAAGATATCAGGGGAAGGCCAAAAATTGAAAACGAAATGGTGCAGTTGGAGAAGTAAATGCATTGCCAGGGTTGGCTTGGTTAGAGAAGTAAATGTAGATCGTCAGGCTAGGAGGTGATGGAGGTAAATGGAGACAAATGGATGGGATTTCCAGCATGAATACAGAAACAAAGGGGTAGTAAGAAAAATGCGCTTTTGGATGATCGAAATCTCTGAAAAGTCCCATTATAGACTACTCCATAAAAAACAGAGATGGCAAGGGGAAGGAACAAAAAAAGAGGGATTAGAAAACATCCATTGAGAGGAGATTTAATTGTTTTCAATGATGCTAAATCTTTATGGATTGCTTCTGTAACTTGCTTTCAATATTCAAGGCAAGCTAGAAACCCTTGCTCGAATGAGATGAGTGCATGAAAATTCAATATTGTGTTGACTATGAAACAAGAGAAACTTTTTAAAATCGAAACATTAATCCCCAATGATGAATATTTAAATATATTGATGAACAGTATGTACCAACAATTGTCAAAGAGGCAGCCACTGCTAAGTAGCTCCTTCTTAAGAGGTTAGAAACATTATCTAATAACTAGTTTGTAGAAGCCATCAAAATCACCAAACATGCACCACATTGCACACAACATGTTGAGTTGTGGGAGAAATAATCTTAAATTAGAATGCACCCTTTTGCAAGAGTAACAGAATTTTGGAGAAACAAAAATACCTATGATATAAAGTGATATACCTACTATAGGTATAGAAATGTTTCCAGTAGATCAGGAGGTTGTTCCAAACCCCAAGAGATATCTAGGGAACAAACCCAAACCTAAGTAGCTCTAAGGTTATGGCATAACCATTGAAAAGAAATGTGAAAGGAAAATTATTGTAATCATACTAAACTCACAAGATAACTAAGAGCCAGGAGTGACAAAGTTTTGGAAAATTCCTTAGTCTAAAGATGCTAGAATCAAATGCAACACTAGAATGATATTTTCTTGGGAAAAGAGAATGATATGTGCATCTTGCAGATGAAAAAAACTCTTGCACGTGATGGGAAAAAGGCTTGATAAAATATGTCATGTGTGCAACATCAACACACACAACATTCCATTTTTCCCAATGCACTAACCTTCTAGTTGTGACCACATAGCACTTGGGTCACAGTGGCAAGGCTTTAAGCAGTACGAGCTTAGCAAATCTCCCATAATTTTTACTATTGTACCAAAACTAGATCTTGGACCTATGCTAAGATGTGAGGTCTTTCCACTGCAAGACATCAAGCAACATGTTTAGCATTTAGAACTGACAAACATGACAAACACTTTTACTAGGGAGAAGCACTCAGAGATAAACAAACAAAAAACGATAATAATAACTCTAGAATATTATAAATAGGAAACCTTAGTATCACTACACTGCAGGTGCAGGTCTACACTTTTTTATTTTTCATTATAATTTTCACAAAATCCATAAAATCCTATCCTGTCTCAATTTTTCATTTAGCAATAGTTAAAACTACATGAAAACAATGAAAAGATGGGGTTTGTAGTTGAAAGACACAAAACTATTTTTCAAAGTGGAAGGCACATAAAAAAATTCCCTTTATCTGTCCTTTTCTCAAGTAAAAGAAACCCAAAGTATTTTCCCATATTTTTTTATATTTTTCTCCAACGACCCCAATGTCTCAATTCACTTTCCTTAGTTTGAAAACAAAGATAAATAGGTGGTAGCAATGATCAATATTCCCAAAGAAAAAAATGGTGGACAAAGATGTGGTGATTCATAAAATTCCAAAATTTCACCATCAACTTGACTCACCACTCTACCAAATCTCAGGTGGAAGCTTCAAGCATATTTTTCACATTTCATAACAACCCTTATGTTAGCTCATATACTCAATTGAAAGTACATTTCCTTTGGTTTCCGAAGCGTGTAAGTAAATTTTGCAATAACTTAATCAACCAAATACTTTAGGAACCCTTTAAAGAGAACAAGAAGGAACTGAGGCAGAAAAGATAAAAGGAGTGTGCCTCCTTTATCAACACCAATCCATTATGTAAAATAATTAACAATGGAAAGAGAGAAAAATAAGATGGCATAGTTTTCCATTGCATTTATGAAAATAGCATTTAACAAAATAAGGAGGGAAATGAAGACCTTGATATCCACGTACTGAAACTTGAAAGAATGTAGCGAGGGACCCTTTTTAGTCTTGATAAAAACAACAAAAACTCCCTTGGATCTCATAATAAATGAAGCATATAAAGGTGAGGTGATCCTGTAACTCTATCTTATGAAACTAGAAAAGCTAGCAGATCCTATTTAAATGAGAAAAATTATTTCTTTTGACCCAGAGCCAATGCAAACCTAGTCTGAAATGGCAAATAAAAACCGAAGATCATGCATCCAAACCTTATGTATGCATGAAGTGCTCCTTGTACAAATCCATCATAATTCTAAGGCCCGCCAGAGGAGTAGTGTACTCTATCTATAAATGTCATCTACAATAATCATATTCAAGTCCTACTTAGATTCCAAGAAGTAATGGAATAGGACAAAGTTCTAGGGACTAATAATGGACTAAAACTACTAAGCCAACTAGTACAAATGAAGTTTCAAGATTATAAATCATAATATTCAGTTTGTCAAAAAAAGGAATTTGTCAAGAAAGGAAGGAGAAATTCCTCTAGATTGAGGCATGCTTATATCTAGAACCATACACCTTCAATATAGGCATCACATGATTTAAAAAAAAAAGAAAATATCACGTTCCATACTATTTATATCATAATAATCTCACCAACTAGCATCCTACTTGACAATACAAAGAACAAAAAACTCTAAAGACAATGAGTTCATCAATCCAATAACAGCTTCCAAGAAAACTAGGAACAACATAGAAAGTTTTCAAAAGATGTCATGAAATTATGAAATAAAGAAAGGGTATAGCTACTTAAGCGATATACCAAGTTTGTGCAAAAAAGCTATCTAAAGTTTTTATTCTCACCATACATCAAAAATCATTCTAAAAAGGGAGTATATACATCTACCGCATATTTGGAATCCCTGGATGTACATTTGACCCTTTCTTTCCATATTGGTCTACTTGATATTTTGAATATCCCTTATTGTCACCCTGTTAGATACAATGTTGTCACTTTATTTGAAAATAGTAAAATAATAAATTATATGAATTAGTCCTATATGAATTGTAAGAAATGTTAGATCCAGTGCATGTTATATTTCCCAAATCTTGAGGTCATACCACCAACCCTTATCTGAGTATACTCGATGCTTTAATGTAACATTCAAATATTATTGTTTGAAGCCTATAAATAAGCATATCCACTACCATGATTGGAAATTTGATTCTTTTGCAAGCTATCAATTTCTAATAGAAATTTTCCTTCCATTACGTTACTCATTATGTGTACATCAAATAAGTGTTTTGTCCATTTTTTTCTATATTTGTGAATGTATGAATGTCATTTCTAATTATTTCTATGGTAGCATAAATATATTTCACCACCATACATAATGTTATTTTACCTTGCAACAGAATTATATTTTACCACCAGATTTATTTTAAATATCAAGCAAAGAATTTTTTTAAGTATTGTGTTGCATAGCTAAGTTTTTTTACATTGTTGTTCAAAAATCCAATGTGCTTGCACACATATGTACCCGCTACTTCCATGAAAAAGTCTCGGCAGACCCTCTCGAGGGGATATAAACCATCGGCCTTATAGGCGAGGCCTAACCCCAAGGGTGTCAAGAATATTTGACCATGTGACCTCCCAACTAGAAAAGTACTTAACAACAAGGACTCGACCAGTTGAGCTAACTCTTGGGGCTATGTTGCATAGCTAAGTTAGATAAGAAGAAATTTTATATCAACAGTTCTACATTCATGCACTACAAACCTATACTTATCATAGTACCTCTCAATAGGCACACAAATTTATGCATCCCATTCTATTGGCTATTGTGTTTTACTTCATTTGTTCTCATTTGTACTTTAGATGAGTGAACTGTGAAACAATTATCATGCTTAGATAAGTTATATTGTTGAAGATATTCCAAATCTCTTAACTTGCCTAGAAACAAAGTTCGTTAATTTTCATGTGAATCCCATATTTTTGTAGAGTGGTTGGAATCTGGGCACATTTTACTTTATTTTCTATTTTCATTCTACACATTAGTGCTAAAAAATAGTTGGGTTTGTGCACTTCACTTTTTCTTCTCATCTTTATTTCCAACTCTTAAGGACCAAATTTATTTGACTTAAATTGGGCACTATTATGTTCTTCTTGAATAAAAAAACTCCAAGATATTTCATATCTCATAAATTACTTGGATATGGAGTTTGTTAATTTGAGGTGAATGCATTTTACCCTATTTCTTTTATTTGTGCTTTAAATATTAGTATTCAAAAATAGTTGGTTTTTTTCTTTGCATGTGTATTTCTCTTCATTTTTTTACAAAAACTGGAAAATTATATTATAATATAAAAGTTGTGACCAAATGCAAGAGGGAGAAGTACAACATATGAGAAAACTAGCATCTCACCCCAAGGGGACATTAAAAAAAATATGTTTCTTCTTACTAGACCAAAAAATTGCAATTTTAACCAAAATATGTGGCTATGGAATGTCTTGATAATGATCATGTCCATCAACTATCAATTACCATGATTTTTACAAGTGTCAAGATTGGCTTGTATGTCTACGTGTTTATTTTTGGCACAAAGGTATAGAACCATTGCACTGATTCAAACCTTGGCTCTAATTCAAAATTAACCTGAGCCAACTTATTGTCCTTTGGATTTCTATCATGAATCATATCCCTGATGATAATTGTAGAATCCCCAAACACCAGTAACTTTCATATGCCCCATTGGTGTACCAATGACATACCTTGGAGCAGGGCATATCTTTCTACCTAGTTGTTTTTCATATTATTGAGGCTCCATGAAAAAATCCATTCTTGCATGACATTTCACCAAAAAGAAAAAGGATTTTAAGTTGCTCCTTTAGCCACTAATTTTGCAGCAAAAAACAAGTCTCTCGTATCCTGTTAAAGACCCACTATGCCCATCATGCTCAAACATCAATGGCCTTGTAAATTATTCCTAGTTGATCTTCTACTATGAATCCTTCAAAAAATTTAACTAAAATTCTTTATGCTTTTCATAAATACCAAAATTAAAGTTAATTTTCATAGCATGGCTTGTGTGTATTATCAACAACTAAAAATTCTATACAATAGCATAACCAAAAACAAAGTTTGATACTGAATGTCAAAAAAAAAAAAAATCTATGCAAAATGTGGCTACAAGGCTTTAGATTTCAAGTATACCTTGTTTCATATTTCAGTCCAGAGATTCAATTTAGCCTTCTCATTCAATTCGTTATTTTGATTTAGAGTATATATTGAACAATATTGAGGATGTCCAACTTGTAATCCTAATGTGCCATTTCTGGAATGATATCTTTTACAATTTCCAAATTCATATTAATACTAATTCAATAACTAATATTACTTAGGTTTGATTGAAATTGGACCGTTGAACAATATGGATGATGATATCCTAGTTAGTCTCAACTTCACTAGCAAATTGAAATTTAGCATAACCAAAACCAACTCACTCAAACCAAATCATGAGACAGGAATTCGAACTATCCCCAAGGCCCAATGGAGTAATACAATGTGTAGAATGTGCAACAGAAACAAGACTAAGGGTGGTGAACTTGCAATCCTAATGTATTCTAATGTACCCTATCTACAAAGACCGAGGGTGGTGAAATTGCAATCCTAATGTACTCTCTCTATAATTATGCTTGCTACTATTTCGAAATGCACATTAATACCAATCCAAGAACTATTATTGAGTAAAATTGGTTACTGGACCATTTTGACCAAGGTACATGATGCAATGTGATGCCTCAACTGTACTTGATGGGAATTTGAGGAGAATAAGATCAAAAAACCATTAATGTAAATCATTATAAACCTAGTATTATTAATAAGATGTAAGAGGAATTTTTACCACTTGTAATTGATCTGGTGATTAGCGGAGTATGCCTTGTTCTGATGGTATAGATGAGATTTCATATTATTTATTGTTCTTCCTTAAATTATGAATATATATGTTCTCTTGGGAAAATTAACAGAGGACTAATTGTAAGACCGAAAAGAAGCAACTAAATACTGAAAAACAGAAACTAAAGGCACCAACAAACTCTGAAATATAATAAAAGGAAGTCATCAATTGCCATCTATTGTGTTGTGCTAACTGCAGAGTACATAGCAACTACATCATTCCAGTCTACACAAATGCTTGTTACCCCATATCCTTGTCCTCTAAGAAATACACCATCACCTGGAAATTTCCAAAAAATAGGTAATAGATAGAAAATCAAATCAGAGGGGTCTTACAGAAGATAGAATAATATTAGAGACAGATAGGCATACAAACTTATTAAATATGCAAAGTACTTTTGAATTGTTTTGAAGATGGGGTACCAATTAACCATCCATTATTTCAAAATATAAATATATCTTGAATGCCCATAAATATTGCAAATTTTAAGGTAGCATGAAAATCTCCCTCAGACAAAAAGGGAAAAAAGCATAAGTTATAAGCAATAGACATTTCTAATCAACATTAGGAACTGTGCGAGTAAAAAATATGATGGTTGTGAGCTGAGATTGACCTCACTCATGCCATAATCACCAAAAATGTTACTGCATAAGCTTTCCTCTTGTCCATTTTTATGGAATATCCTGCAGCTATTGAATGCGGAAGTTATGTCTTGGAATATGCACAAGATACATGGAACATGGTAAGAACTTGCAAACAACCCAAAATACTCAAAAAAAGTATATAAACCAAATGAACAATATACCTAATATATAAATTCATAAAGATAACAACCATTCAAGCGGAGGAGGCCCTTATGCTATAGGGGATGATATAGTGAAGAAATTGAATGCATTGAATCGATAATGGATAGGCATCTGGCACCCTTTACCATAACCATCACGATTCCCAAAAAATTGGTTTGTAAATTCTTGCATATTGAAACTACACCAAGGATTCCTAGTTGTCGATACTACACACATTAAAAATATCAGCCCTTTCATTTAATATTACAATAGTCTTAATTAGTTTTGCAGTACATTCCACCATCTAGAAAATCCTTCTAGAAGAATAATATAGATGTGAACGTGCTTGTTAATGAAATAATTCATAACCCTGGTGGGGTGATGGGATTGGTTTAAAAGTGGCATTCTTAACTATATGAAAATGTTTCAAAACCGCATTGTATAGGAATTTGGTAGGCTAGCTCTTCCTTCAGAACAACCATACAAGTTAATATCCCATTCTCAACCAAGGTATTTAGCACTAGAGAAGCCAATTAAGATAATGTCTTGGAAAACTTTTTTATTCCCAATTTCTAAACTAACACATCTTGATCAAACTTTGTACCTAGGCAAAGACCACATCATCAATAGTCAAAGTTCATGTTGATGCAATATTGATGGCCTCTTCTCCATTACTTGTAATATATAAAGGAATTCAACCTTGCCTTTGTGCTTCAAAAAATATGGTGTCCAGAACTTGAATAGTTACCATACTCTTCATACATTTTCAATGCCAAGTCCTTGATAATATTTAAAACACCAAAATTATGGATAGTAATGTCACAGATACACTCACGATTATATATACATTAAATAATTTCTCCATCAGAGAAATGGAGCTCATTAAATATTAATAAGAACATAGACCACGTGATTGAAGCCATCAATGGAAGTCTAATTCCCAACCTCATTCAGAATATGTAGCAAGGTATACATTCATTTGAAGACTAGGATATGAAGTTCATTTCATAAGTGAGCTCCACTTTCCCACCTTGAATATCCAAAAACATTCAATTAAAAAAATAAAATTGTAATAGCAAGCATTCATTTTCTAGCACTTAAATCTGCAGTTGAGAGTAAAACTATACACAACTTTGATTATCCCTAATTTTCAAACATATCTTGACTATGTTTAATTAATGACTAATTTTGAACAAAATGGTTGAAGATTGAGCTTTATAAATGCATTTTTGAAGTTTTAGGAGCTTTCAAAATGCATTTTTTAAGTCTGAGTCAAAATGAAACAAAGGCATCACAGGGAAGAGTTTTTACAAAACTACTTTCAAATGAAAATATCCTAAATCTTATATTGCAATAGATAATAGAAGTGTTTATTGTTAGTCATCAATATTTTTTTTTGTTTTGAAGATGACTAAGAACTTGTTCTATATTTCTAAAAATAAGGTTTGTGAATACTGTGAGTTTTAGAAATCTCACTGCCTTCATTATCCTAAATCAACTTATTTTTATATATATTTCCTCTCTGCCTTCTAAATTTTACCTTACTGCTCCAAAAGGACTTCATTTTTGGGGCCTGCTGATCTCATTTTCACTTCCCTACCCACATTCTCATTCACTCATTTTTCCCTCTAAAAACCCATTACCCCCTTCATAAACTTTCATAAAGAAAAACCCCTATTCTTCATTTTCCTTTGTATATATTAAACAAATTAAAAGGCCCCTTTTACATTGATTAAAATCAAAACTTAAGCCTATCAGGTCTTTGTTTTATATATAAAAACCCTGTTTTTATATTGAAAGCCCAACCTTATGATTATAAACCCGAGCCCTTTTTTTCTCTAAGCCCTAAGCCCCCCTCATGCTCATATGACCCCAACTCTACTTGCTTTATAAGTCCCCCCCGACATAATTTGACCTTCCCCCTTTGTTAAATAAAAAACCCCCACAAAACCTTTTCTTCCACCCTATTCTCACACAAACTCCTTCTCCTTAAGCCCTCGCCCTGATGCATCTAAACCCCGCCCTCATATAACCTTGCCATACGATCGACTACCCTGCATTAAACTTAATCCCGAGCCCGCTTCCCTTCGAATTCTGCGCCCCAGTAAAAATGTGCCACCTGTCCCAGGGCTCCACTTCCGAACCTGCCCACCACTCCTCCACTATGCGATCACCATCGATCTCTGCTTTTGAGATCTGACAGCCCCCACAGCGTATCGCAAATTAAAGAACGTCATGGTTAACATCGTGTAACCCTCGCGAAACGAGCGGTTTTTCCCTACCACGCGTCATGCATTGGACCATATCGCATGCCCCCTCTTAAAAACCACTTACCACCCTTCTACCGTGCGATAAAACACTTCAGGTTTTTTCAAAACCCCTTATCCCTCTACGCCAATTTTTAAACACTCCTTCCCCTTTTCAAAATTATTTTGGTTCTGCCTTTTCCTCCTTTGCAAACACCTTCTGACAAGCCCAAACCACATAAAAACATAATCAAGGCCCTCCCTACAGGTTTTCAAACTGACAAATTGTTTTTGTGTGCAGGTTTAATGGAAAAATGCCTAAAGAGCATTCCAATGGTCCAAAAACAACCAAATTAGCATCTGGATGATGATCCATAGGTTCGATTTGGATCAGAAATGGTCAAAGGTTGTGTATCAATATTAACCATTGATGAAACATGATCATTGATGATCAAGTAACCCTATTACCATGAAAGGAAGCATCCCCTTCATGCATAAAACAAGCACAGTCAAAGAAACAATGAAGAAAAGAATATTAAAGGATTAAAGGGCTAATCACTGATCAGAAGCAAAAACAAAGGATTTGCTAGCAAAGCAGAGTATAAATAAAATAAAGGCAGACAATTAAAAGGTTAAAGGATAAAGACATAAGCTAAAAATATTAATCGAAAGGATTAAAGAACAGATAGAAATAAACAAGATTAAAGAAGAAAATGATAGAAACAATCAGTCACAGTGTAAATACAGAGATTAAATACAAAACAATAAGCAGATTAACCCAAAACACATTCGAATTAACTGCACCTACAGGCAGTTACTTCTTTCAAAGATATTTTTCCACCTAATGCTTTGTTTCCTTCAATAAAGCATCAAACAATTATTGCACCCAGTCAGTGATATTTTTCATCTACCAAAGTAGTTATTGTAAAGTTATTGCAAAAAGCCTTAAAGTCAAACATTCTCAGAAATCAGCTCAAACAGGGAAATTAAGAGTTATTATTACAAATAACCAGTCAATCTTATCTTGCCTTGGGCCTTGCATGGTCACAAAGGTCAAGAGTTCATTTACTATGTAATAACTATAGTAAGAAGCCCTAGAATAGGATCACCTCCTCATTCTGGCAGTTAAATACTACTCGTATGATTCATTCCAGGGTTGGCATTTGATGAGATTTAAGAGAAATACATGGGTTTTTTTTAGCTTGAAGAAGAAATTGGTTTTGTGGAGTTTCTAAATGCCTTGTTTTGATGAATGATGAAGGAGGATAACTTGTAGGATCCCTGAGCTTGGTTATTGGTGAAGTGTTTCTCTCTTATGTTATTGTTTTCTCATGTTTTATTTATGTTTCCATCCTTCTATGCTACAGTAGAACAGAAGAGTATAGGTTAAGAAATGTTCTTTGAGGCACCTTAGTCCTTCCTGTTTCTATTGTCTTTGTGTTTTCCTCTGCTGGGTTTGTTTATGGAATTCTTAGCTGCTCCTTAGACCTCCTTATGATTTTTATTCCATGAATGGTTCAATACAGAAGTTTCGAGTATTTTTTATGGTTAGCCCTGCCTATTTGATGCTATTTAAAACCTGCTTTGGAATCTCTCTTTGAAGTATTACTTGTTAGGTTTTAGCCACAGAGGCCATGTTTTGATCATGCCCCTTGTCCATGCTTGAGAATTTTTCTTAAAGTTCTTTGTAGCTTGATCATTGATGTTTAGGCGTTCCCTCTATATTGATTAAATTTATTTTTTATCTTGAATGTTTTCTAAATCTTGAAGGTGAAATCACGAAAGGTTAGATTAGTTTCTTGCTTTCTATGCTCCATTGAATTGTTTATGTTGAATGCTTGTTTTGCGTAGGTATAATTAGAAAGCTATTATTTTTCCATGTCTTATGATTATGTCCTTATGTTGATCAGTGTTGAAGACCATCTTGTTTAAAGGGTATTTGTTTAAGGATTCTTCACTTCCCTTAGACACCTACACTGTTCACCAACTTATTGTTCATTCCACTTCACACATACCTTAAGGACCCATTTTACCAAGATAGATTTTCCCTGTTATGCATCTTTTTTCATTGTTGGGATATCCATGACTTTCATTGACTCCATAGCCCAATGATTTAAAGACCTCTCACTCCACCTATTTCTACTTGACCATATTACCCAACCAAACAAACAACAAACCCTACACTTAACAACAAGCCTAAAATAAAACCCTAAAACAAAAAGTTCACATCTTTTGCATACAATAGAGAGAGCCCTCTCTGATTCCAGGAAGGCTAGGTCCTAGGACTCCAAAGACTGGCCTTATGTTACCTTCTGCATTTGGTCTACCAATATGCTAAATCACGGGACCCTAACATTTTGGCGATCATAGTGGGACCGTCTGAGTACATAGTTGCCTGAATACTTCTTAGGACTCATTAAACCCTTATTTAGACTTATAAAATCTAGTGAATCTGCCATCTCATCGCCACACTAACATTCTGGCGATCACGGTAGGACCTTATGAATAAATGACATCTTAGAAATCCTTAAGACCTCATAAAACTGACAAACATCCTTAGATTGGTATTCAGTTGTTGATGGTGGACAACAATTACATCCTTAAAAAAGTAAGCATCCTCCACCTGGCAACTCCACTAGTCTTTAGTAGCCCTGTTGACCCCACTAGTTCTTATAAACTCCCCTAGGAATGCACTAAGCAATACCAATCATGTTGATGGTGGAAAACAAAGTTGAAATCATCCACCTGGTGACTCCACAACTCTCAATAGACCTAAAGACTCCACTGGTATAGAACTCTAGACTGGTTGAAAAGATACAGTGACCCTTTCTGATTTACAAACATGGATCCAAAGATACAAAGGAGATATTCCCCAATAAGTAGAGATCATATCCCTGGATTTCCACAAAAAATACCTCAAATAAATTGGATGAAAAACCTGTCTATATTTCAAAATGAAAAATGTGATTACCCCTTGTTACATCTCATCAAATTTCATATACATGTATGGAGGATAAAGGTTGAATGGCATGAGGACTGCCTCATGAAAATGTTTATGACAACATTAGAGGGCAAGGCAAGAAAATGGTATGAATGGCTGAAGCCTCGTAGTTTTTTTTCTTTAAAATACTTCCACAAGGTATTTTATGAGCATTATAAAGAAAAAATTTCATCTTTATCACTAGCTGAAAATTGTTGTGATCAATCTCATGATATCATATAGTACCTTATAGATAATGATGAATATTTAGGAAATTTTCATTCTAAAGATCTCTTATTATCAATCCATGAATTTCATTCTCAAGATAACTATCATAACAGCCTAGAGGAGTTAGTTAAGGAAGAAACCAATCAAGAAATAGAAGGAAAACCAAAGGATCTCTCTTGAGGCACAAGTGATGATTCACCATCTCTTCTAGGTGAGGCTCAATAAAAAATTCAACCTGAAAATCAGCCTTCACAAGAAAAATAGAACTGATGTACTTCTATCAAAAGAAAGAGAAAAATTCCCCCTCTTTTGACTGAAGAGGAAATAAATCAGATGCTAAACATTCAGCCAACCTCTAAGCCTTCATGTGAAGAAAAAAATTATGTTCATTTTCCTGCTAATCCTGTCTACCATAAGTCATAAAGTGAACTTGTAGCTCAATTCAAAGAAGAACAAACTGGTAATCCAATATTTTTGATTGGTGAGATTATTTATGTTAATGATTCTCCAAATTTTGATCAGTCTGATGATGATGATGTTCTCCAAATAGAAGCTATCATGCATAGCAGTCAACAGTTGATTTGTGGGATGAAGTTCACTATCATCAGCTTGAAAACAGTAATCAACCAATACAAATCACCTATGACACTGATAAGGAAAACCTTGAAAGTTTAGAAGTAAGTGAGGGATCTCTAACTCTTTGCTCTACTTCATTTCATTCCATCAGAAATAAATTTCATATAATTGGAAATCATCAATCTTTCAGTTTTGAGGTTGAGGTTGAGGAGGATGAGGAAATTCTTGAGCAAGTTTTAAATGAGAAGTCTTCTCCTGAAATGGTTGAGGAAATCATTTGGAACATGGAATCCTCCTTATCTCCAGATCTACAAGCACCAAGTTCCTTGAATTTCATATTGCAGATGAAGGCTTAGAAATGGATAATCACATAACAGTTGTTGCACTTCTTTCGCAAGAAGATTTATTGCCAAAGATTGCTCCTGCTCATCAACATGATGGCCTCACACAGAATTCATTCCACTCAGTCAATGAATATCAGGATTGCAAGAGGACAACACTGCAATATATGATGAGCCTACCAGTTCAGATGATCATGAGGAATAGGAAGATTTTATTTCCCAAAAGAGTCCTAAGCTCAGCCAAGTGGAGGAAGAAGCAGTCCTGGATCAAGCTTATCTCCCAAATCCTTTAAGCCAGGTATTGTTTCAAGATCCCTTTCTAATTTATTAGAGACATTCGAGAGGGAGTAAAACATGTCAAGAGTAGTTTGATGCAGAGTTTCAAGAACATTTTTGGCCCTACTTTTCAAGCACAAGTGAGGTGGGAGTGGCCTTTTAATTTTTTCAAAACACTCAAAGAGCTAAACCAAGATCCCTTATGGAATCATCTACTTGATTGGTTGTATTGGAAAAGAGATTTCACCATCTAAATGTATGCCTCCAAGTTATATTAGGATAGATTGGCATGCAAATAAGCTCAGCCCTATGATCATCTTTCTAGTTTTTAATCTTAGAATGATGATCCAAAAAAAAAAAAAAGGGAAAAGATTTGAAAATAGGTACAGCCCCATACCCAAAAAATAGTAATACTGAAAGTGTGCAAGCATAAATGCCACTACTTGTTCAAAATAAGATCTTGTTTAGTCATCTAGCCTAATCATGGTTGAATATCTTTTTAATTTTTTGTTGATAAGTTAGCGAAAGAGAGCTTGTCAAATCATTCAAACTTGACTCTTCAAAAAGGATATATTAGGAATAAAAGATACTGGTTCCACATGCTCAAAATTTAACCAAAGAGGAAGATGGGGATGCATACAAATGATAAATCACAACCCTATTTTTTCTAGTTTTGTTTGTAAAAAAATAATGTTTGTGTGCAACTTGTCCTAATGCCACAACCCATGGCAAGTTAAATTTCCTAATCCTAATTTAAACCATGCTTTCAATTTTATGTCAATAGCTTAGAGAATGAAGTCTTCCAAACAACTTAATCTTGATAGTCAAATAGTCTAAGTGGAGAATAAAAAGAGTTCACTAGCATAATCTGAACCCTTGGAAGTTATAAGTGTAGAAGTAGTTAGTTTCCTATTTTCAAAAAAAAAAATAATGCTAAGGGTTTGCAAATGTAAGTGCACCCAAAAGAAGAAAAAATGTTAGAGGTATGATGGGTAGGTAGAAGTTGAGTTGGAATGATCATAATATTTCAGATTTCAAAGATCACAACTTCAAAAGGATTGCATCAAAACAACAAGTTAAACAAAAGAGGTATGTCAAAATGCAAATCAAGGCACTGGTCTACTTCTTCCAGGGATTTGATATCTGAAGTTCTTGACACCTCCTAAAGGAGTTTTCGTCCCCACTTAGAGCCACTCTTAGTCATCAGTAACTTTTGTTGTTTTGAATATGACTAAGAACTTGTTCTATATTTCTAAAAACAAGATTTGTGAATACTGTGAGTTTTAGAAATCTCATTGCCTTCATTATCCTAAATCAACCTATTTTTCTATATATTTCCTCTCTACCTTCTAAATTTTACCTTACTACTCGAAAAGGACTTCATTTTCAGGGCCTACTGATCTCATTTTTCACTTCCCTACCCACATTCTCATTCACTCCTTTTTCCCTCTGAAAACCCATTACCTCCTTCATAAACTTTCATAAATAAAAGCCCCTATTCTTCATTTTCCTTTGTATATATTAAAAAAACTAAAAGGCCCCTTTACATTGTTTAAAATCAAAACTTAAGCCTATCAGGTCTTTGTTTTATATATAAAAACCTTGTTTTTATATCGAAAGCCCAACCTTATGATTATAAAGCCAAGCTCCATTTTTATCTAAGCCCTAAGCCCCCCTCATGCTCATATGACCCCAACTATGCTTGCTTTATAAGTCCCCCCCAACATAATTTGACATTCTGCCTTTGTTAAATAAAAACCCCCTACAAAACCTTTTCTTCTGCCCTATTCTCACCCAGGCTCCTTCTCCTTAAGCCCTCGCCCTCATGCATCTAAACCCCGCCCTTATATAACCTTGCCATACGCTCGAGCACCCTGCTCTAAAATTAATCTTGGGCCTCCTTCCCTTCGAATTCTATGCCCCAGTCAAAATGTGCCACCTGTCCCCAGGCTCCACCTCCAAACCTGCCCACCACGCCTCCACTATGCGATCATCGTCAATCTCCACTTTTGAGATCTAACAGCCCCCACAACATATCACAAATTAAATAACCTCATGGTTAACATCCTATGACCCGTGCGAAATGGGTTGTTTTTCCCTGCCACACGTCATGAATTGGACCATATCACATGCCCCCTCTCAAAAACCACTTACCACCCTTCTACCGCATGATAAACCAATTCTAATTATTTCAAAAACGCTTGTCCCTTTGTGCCAATTTTTAAACCCTCCCGCCTCTTTTCAAAATTCTACTAGTTCCGTCTTCAAAACCCTGCCTCCCACGCCATTTCCTCCTCTGCAAACACACTCTGACAAGCCCAAACCATAGAAAAATGCAATTAAGGACCTCCCCTCAGATTTTCAAACTGAAAAATTGTTTTTAAGTGCAGGTTTAATGGCAGAATGCCTAAAGAGCATTCCGATGGTCCAAAAACGACCAAATCAGCCTCTGGATGATGATTCAGAGGTTCGATTTGGATCACAAATGGTCAGAGGTTGTGTATCAATATTAACCATCGATGAAACATGATTATCGATGGTCAAGTAACCCTCTTACTACGAAAGGAAGCATCCCCCACACGCAGAAACCAAGCACAGTCAGAGAAACAATGAAGAAAATAAGATTAAAGGATTAAAGTTCTAATCAATGATTAGAAGCAAAAACAAAGGATTAGCCAGCAAAGCAAAGTATAATGAAAATAAAGGCAGATAGTTAAAAGGTTGAAGGATAAAGATAGAAGATAAAAATATTAATCAAAAGGATTAAAGAATAGACAGAAATAAAGGAGATTAAAGAAACAAATGATAGAAACAGTCAGTCAAAGTGTAAAGATAGAGTTTAAAGGCCTAAATCTAGATATTAAAGACAAAACAAGAAGTAGATTAACCCAAAGCACATTCGAATTAACTGCACCTACAGGCAGTTACTTCTTTCAAATATATTTTGCAACCTAATGCTTTCTTTCCTTCAATAAATCATCAAAGAGTTATTGCACCCAATCAATGATATTTTTCATCTACAAAAGCAGTTATTGTAAAGTTATTGCAAAGAGCCTTAAAGTCAAAAAAAATTTAGGAATCATCTCAAACAGTGAAATTAAGAGTTATTATTACAGATAAACAGTCATTCTTATCTTGCCTTGGGCCTTGCATGGTCACAAAGGCCAAGAGTTCATTTACTCTGTAATAACTATAGTAAGAAGTGTTGATCAATAGTTATCATTGATGTCAACCCAAGCAGCACCAGGGGCTAACCCAATATTGCATGGGAATTTTTACCTACCAAATTAATATATTATTGGTCAATAATTCTTTTGATGGTTTATACTTGTCGAGATGTTTCCGTTGATATATGGCACGCCATGTAATTCTTCACGGTTTGAGAGATATTCATGTTTGAAGTTTGTACCCCCAGTTAGTGGGCTAAAACCCCATGGGGTTGGGGCATGGGTCATTGAAAAGTAATAATTTAAGCTCCTAAAATCCCTCACATGTTCACTTGTTTAAGCCCCTCTCAACTTAAACATTCATATAAATTGTGATCTTCATTTCCTCCTTATGCAAGGGATTCGGCCATCTGAAAGAGGTCATCGTGGAATTTTTACTATAAAAATATTTCTACGAAGGTTCAGAAGCTAAAATTATTATGAGGCGAAGTTGAAATCCTGAGGAAGTGGTAGTCAAAATTTTAGATCAAGTTGCGCAACATTTTTGGAGATATGATTTGTGGAATTCAGGGTTTTTGCAGGCTCCTGAAATTCATCTCAAAGAAGTGACCTTGGTAAATTTGTCATAACTCTCTCTCTGAGTATCAAATTGGAATTCCGTAAAAATTTGTGGATAGTGGACAATATTTAATTTTTTTCTATCAATTTCAGAGACAAATGAAGAAACAGTAACACGTGCCACGCCGTACAAGTGCGCTCTTCTGAAACAATCCTTAGTTAGGGCATTGTGAGAGATTGGGTATAACTCTCTCTTGAAGAATATAAATTGGGTCAGACCTGTGGCATTGGAAAGAATACTCAGAGGAATACTACAGGACTAAAAATCAGATATTGAAGATCTGAAATAACAGAGACACACCAGATTCAATATCGAGCTCCTAGAAGGCAAGAAAAAGCTACATCATGTGTTGTCAAGGGTTGCAAAGGATGAGACTTTCTATGGAAACAAAGAAAAGCAAGGTGCAGTAGAGGGTAGCATGACAAGAGCAGCAACCATGGTGCATAATAGCAGCAAGAAGTTCATCATATGAAGTCTTCAAGTGGGCAACACTTCATACAATCATTGTAAAGGTATCATTGTACTAAGTCATTGTAATTACATTATTGTAAAAATTGTACTACTGTCTATCTGCCAAGGGTTGAAGAGGTAGTGTTGGGAGGTCTAGGATCTCATTAGGTGGTTGTGTCAAATTTGGGGTTATGGTCTAGTGTATATTCTTCTTCTACATCATTCTATATCATTGTAAAGTGGACCATTTTCCCTGGTACGGGAGTCCATTCTTCTTTTATTCTTCTATAGGGTGGTAGGGTGGTGCTAGGGTGAGTTGTAGCTCATTGGGTTTTTGGGCATCCGTTCAGTTGACTACTAAAGAATCTCGAGCATTGGAGCATCCATCCAGTGGGAGCTGGAGAAGAATGATTTTCTAGATTCTATGAAGTTGGAGCTTTATTTTCAATTGGAGTTGAATATTAAAGAATTATTAGAAAAGCATTAGGTGGCTTTTGTCTCGGAGTGGGTTTCCACCTTAAAAACTATGTGCATTTTTGTTCCTCTTGTTTTTTTTCTATAATTAATAATAATTGAAGATTAACTAATGCTCTAATTGAAAGAAATACTGATTCAAAGCCCCCCCCCCCCTCTTAATATTTCCAACAATTGGTATCAGAGCTTGGTTCCTTCAATAGCAGTTTAACAGCTGGAAGGAGGTCATGGAGCATACCAAGAATGGTGTACCTCTATTTAATGAAAATAATTATGTACTCTGGAAAGGAAGAATGGAGGTCTATCTCTTGGCGCAAGGTTATGAAGTATGGGACACTGTTCAAAATGGATTTACATCAACCGCGGATGAACAAGGTAAGAAGAATTTGGTAAATGATGCAAAAGCAAAGAATATTATTATCAATGGACTTATTGAGTCTTCTTATCATAAGGTGTTGGGTTGTAAAACCGCCAAAAATGTATGAGACAAGCTTGAGAATATATATGCAGGTGACTCAAATGTCAAAGAAGCAAAGCTTCAAATCTATAGAGAAAAATTTGAGCAAATTAGGATGAAAGAAGATTGCAACATTGCTGCATATTTTCAATACGTTGATGAAATAACCAATAATCTAGAAGGATTGGGAGATCCAGTTGACGAGAAGACTATTATACGGAAGATTCTTAGAACGTTACCAGGGAGATTCAACCCAAAGTTATCGGTCTTAGAATACAGTGCAAATCTGGACAAACTCAGCAAAGAGGAATTACATGGAGTTCTCGTAGCATATGAAATGAGACTTGATGAAGAAGAGGTTACTTCACATCTAGAAGCGTCATTTGTTGCATCTAAGAAAACCAATAAGGATAAACAACCTTCAATTGAAAATACATGCACCTACAAGTGTGAAGAAAAAGGAGATGATGAAGAAAGCCTTTCAGATGAAGAATATGTTTACTTCACGAGAAAACGACAAATCGGTAAGGGACAATTCAAAGGTAAACTTCCATTGATATGTTTTAGCTGTAATGAGGTTAGGCATTTTGCAGCAAAATGTCCAAACAAAAGTAATGGCAACTCAAAAAGAAAGAAAGGCTTTAAGAAATTCAACAAGCAAGGATCCAAAAGTAACTTTCTCTCTAAAGAAGATAGCTCGTCATCCGATGAAGAAAATGATAGTGAAGAAGAAGCCAATGAGAGAGTATTGTTTATGGCCAAGCACAATAAGCAAGAGGTATCAAACAATGAAGAAGAAGGATGGACCATAGACGAATTCTATGAGGAAGCAATCAAGCTTATAAAACATCTCAAGGCGGAGAAGATCCGTTCCAAAACTCTTGAAGAACAAGTTCAAGATCTCAAAATTGAAGTTGAAGAGAACCAATGCATTGAAGAGTCACTTCAAAAGAAGTTGGAAGAAATCAACCAAGAAAGGGAAGAATTAGAAGCCGAAGTAGTCTCGTTGCATGAGGAAGTGAAGAAAGGAAAAACTATCCAAAACTATGCCAATAGCTCAAGGGCATTAGAAGAACTCATCAACAATCAACGATCTTACAATGATAAAACTGGCATCGGTTACAAAGAAGAAGAAGCAAGACCTTCTACAACAAAATACAATGAACCTATGAGATCTGGCATGCATGTAGACTTCATTAGACAAGATTCGCAAGAACAGCCTTGGAAGACAATTCCTCGACGAAAATTTCCATCCAGGTACCAACATATTTTTTATGGCTACTGTTATTCATGTGGAAAATTTTGTCATAAAGTTGTAGAATGTCACACAAACCCTAGGAATGAGTACAATCCCAGGAGATCTATCAAATATGAACCTCCCAGGCTTAGCGAAACATCAATAGATTTGAACATTTAAGAAATAATATTTAATGTTACAAATGTCGAAACTTTGGACACATAGCCAAATACTGCAGACTTGCAAATCCTCCAGAAGAATCTTCGAAGCCACAAAATGAACGAACATGGAAGAAGAAGAAGAATATTAATTGTTCTCTTGCTCTCAAGGCTCAAAAGAACAAAGATGTGTGGTATGTTGAAGAGAAGAAGGATGGAACCGTGTCCTTTGGAAATGATGGATCTTCAAATGTTATAGGATCAGGTACTATCACTCTCGGAAGCAAAGATTCTCTAGCCAATAATGTTCTACTGGTTGAAAACATGAATCACAATCTGCTCAGTGTTGGACAAATGTGTGATCAAGGACACACAATACTATTCAACTCCACGAAATGTGAAATCAGGAAAAGCATGTATGGTGAAATTGTGGCTACAGCAAGTCGAGCTCCAAATGACATATATGTTTTGGATGAAGAAACTAATTCATGTCTACTAGCTAAAGAGGATGATACAATAATTGGTAGCAATGATGATCTACTAAGTAAGAAGTTTGCTACAAAGGTGCAAAGTGATTTCGAGATGTCTTTAATTGGTGAGTTGACATACTTCTTAGGGCTTCAAATTTCTCAACAAGAGAAAGGAATATTTATATTTCAAGCCAAGTACGTCAAGGAAATGCTCAAGAAATTTAAAATGGAAGATTGCAAACCCATCCTTACTCCAATGGTAATAGGTTGCAAATTGAGCATAGACGACTCATCTAAGGATGTGGATCAAAGGTTGTACAGATCTATGATTAGTACTTTTCTATATGTAATAGCCTCCCAACCAGATGTTATGCAAGCAATTGGACAAGTAGCAAGATTCCAAGTAGCACCAAAAGAATCACATATTAAATATTTGCCAACATTGGAATATCTTCACCAAAAGCTTGGGATTCTCCCAAGTTCTCATTATATTTTCCATTTTTCAGAATATAAAGGGGGAGTGGAAGTGTGTACAGGTCCGCAAGATGGTTGCGTTTCAGGGGGAGTTACCCTTTTCCATTGACTTCAAAGGGGGAGAAAATGTTGTAGGAAGAGGTGTCATGATTGCAAGGGGAGTACTTGTGTTGCCATCAATGCCAAAGGGGGAGATTGTTGATCAGCGGTTGTCATTGATTTCAACCCAAGCAGCACCAGGGGTAAACCCAATATTGCATGGGAATTTTTACCTACCAAATTAATATATTATTGGTCAATAATTCTTTTGATGGTTTATACTTGTCGAGATGTTTCCGTTGATATATGGCACGCCATGTAATTCTTCACGGTTTGAGAGATATTCATGTTTGAAGTTTGTACCCCCAGTTAGTGGGCTAAAACCCCATGGAGTTGGGGCATAGGTCATTGAAAATTCATAATTTAAGCTCCTAAAATCCCTCCCACGTTCACTTGTTGAAGCCCCTCTCAACTTAAGCATTCATATAAATTGTAATCTTCATTTCCTCCTTATGCAAGGGATTCGGCCATCTCAAACAGGTCATCATGGCATTTTTACTCTAACATTGTTTCTACGAAGGTTCAAAAGCTGAAATTTTATGAGGTGAAGCCAAAATCCTGAGGAAGCTGTAGTAAAAATTTCAGATCAAGGTGCACAATATTTTTGGAGATATGATCTGTGGAATTCAGGGTTTTTGGAGGCTCCTGAAATTCATCTCAAAGAAGTGACCTTGGTAAATTCGTCATAACTCTCTCTCTGAGTATCAAATTGGAATTATGTAAAAAGTGGTGGATAGTGCATAGTCTTTGATTTTTTTTCTATCAATTACAGAGACAAATGAAGAAATAGTGACACGTGCTACGCCGTACAAGTGCACTCTTCTGAAACAGTCCTTAATTAGGGCATTGTGAGAGATTGGGTATAACTCTCTCTTGAAGAATCCAAATTGGGTCAGACCTGTGGCATTGGAAAGAAGACTCAAAGGAATAATACAGAACCAAAAATCAGATATTTAGGATCTGAAATAACAGAGATACACCAGATTCAATATCGAGCTCCTAGAAGGCAAGAAAAAGCTAGATCATGTGTTGTCAAGGGTTGCAAAGGACGAGACTTTCTACGGAAACAAAGCAAAGAAAGGTGTAGCAGAGGGTAGCATGACAAGAGCAGAAACCAAGGTGCATAACAGCAGCAAGAATTTCATCATATGAAGCCTTCAAGTGGGCAGCACTGCATACAATCATTGTAAAGGTATCATTGTACTAAGTCATTGTAAATACGTTATTGTAAAAATTGTACTACTGTCTATCTGCCAAGGGTTGAAGAGGTAGTGTTGGGAGGTCTAGGATCTCATTTGGTGGTTGTTTAAAAGTTGGGGTTATGGTCTAGTATATATTCTTCTTCTACATCATTCTATATCATTGTAAAGTGGACCATTTTCCCTGGTACGGCAGTCCATTCTTCTTTTATTCTTCTATAGGGTGGTAGGGTGGTGCTAGGGTGACTTGTAGCTCATTAGGTGTTAGGGCATCCGTTCAGTTGACTACTGAAGAATCTTGAGCATTGGAGCATCCATCCAGTGGGAGCTAGAGAAGAATGATTTTCTAGATTCTAGGAAGTTGGAGCTTTATTTTCAATTGGAGTTGAATATTAAAGAATTATTAGAAAAGCATTAGGTGGTTTTTGTCCCGGAGTGGGTTTCCACCTTAAAAACTATGTGCATTTGTGTTCCTCTTGTTTTCTGCTATCATTGATAATAATTGAAGATTAACTAATGCTCTAATTGAAATAAATACTGATTCACCTCCCCCCCACCCCCCTCTCAGTATTTCCAACAAGAAGCCCTAGAATAGGATCACCTCCTCATTCTGGCAGTTAAATACTGCTTGTATGTTCCATTCCAGGGTTGGAATTTGATGAGCTTTGAGAGCAATACATGGTTTTTTTTTATCTTGAAGAATAAGTTGGTTTTGTGGAGTTTCTGAATGGCTTTTTTTGATGAATGATGAATGAGGATAGCGTGCAGGATCCCTGAGCTTGGTTATTGGTGAAGTGTTTCTCTCTTATGTTATTTTTTTCTCATTTTTCATTATGTTTCCTCCTTTTATGCTCTAGTAGAACAGAAGAGTATAGGTTAAGAATTGTTCTTTGAGGCACCTTAGTCCTTCCTGTTTCTATTGTCTTTTTGTTTTCCTCTACTGGGTTTGTTTAAGGAATTCTTAGCTGCTCCTTATACCTCCTTATACTTGTTTATTACATGAATGGTTCAATACAGTATTATGAAGTATGATTTATGGTTAGCCCTACCTATTTAATGATATTTAAACTCTTTTTTGGAATCACTCTTTGAAGTATTACTTGTTAGGCTTTAGCCAAAGACGCCATGTTTTGATCATGCCCTTTTTCCATGCTTGAGAAGTTGCCTTGAAGTTCTTTGTAGCTTGATCATTACTATTTAGGCATTCCCTCTTCATTGATTAAATTTATTTGTTATCTTGAATGTTTTCTAAATCTTGAAGGTGAAATCACTAAAGGTTAGATTAGTTTCTTGCTTTCTATGGTCCACTGAATTGTTTATCTTGAATGCTTGTTTTTCTTAATTATAATAAAAAAGGTATTGTTTTTACATGTCTTATGATTATGTCCTTATGTTTATCAGTGTTTAAGACCATATTTTTTAAATGGTATTTGTTTAAGGATTCTTCACTGCCCTTAGAGACCTACTCTGTTCACCAACTTATTGTTCATTCCACTTCACACATACCTTAAGGATCCATTTGACCAAGCTAGATTTTCCCTATTATGCATCCTGTTTCATTGTTGGGATATCTGTGACTTTCATTGACTCCATAGCCCAATGATTTGAAGACCTCTCACTCCACCTATTTCTACTTCAGCATCTTACCCAACCAAACAAACAACAAACTCTACACTTAACAACTAGCCTAAAATCAAACCCTAAAAGCAAAAAGTTCACATCCTTTGCATACAATGGAGAGAGCCCGCTCTAAGTCTAGGAAGGTTAGGTCCTAGGACTCCAAATACTAGTATTATGTTACCCTATGCATTTGGTCTACCAATGTACTAAATCACGGGACCCTAACATTTATTATAAATAAGGTTTTGTACAATCAATCCTCAATTTGAATGAGATGCAGTAGCCATCATGAAGAGCTTAAATTTTAATTGAATTTTCTATAAATGAAAATTCAATAATCCCAGCATCATTAGCTGTAGACTAAGGGATGAGGTGCAACCAAATACCCAAGGTAATGCACCACATGGATTAAAGAAGAGATTCTATTCATAAATAAAGAGAGGTACAAATCATATTTTACCTATGGAGAGTTGGTTTCTGAAATCCTCTTTCTTCAGTTTTTTCTCTTCTCTAGGAATTCTACAAGTCCTTGGAATTCAACCAAAAACATACCTTCCTTTTCTAGGGGTCAAAGAAGGTCAATCACTTAATTTATCACAAAAAATTTCTACGCAACCTTATAGTTAAAGGTGTTTTCTACAACCAAATAACAAAATTTTTCTCTCTCCAAAAGGTGTTTAATGTATTCCATGAGTGTAGATTTTATAGATTTTGGGGATTGGGAGGCCCATCCATCCTCCACGCAACCTTATAAGGTGTCTCCTGCCAAAAATATGGAAAGAAAGGAAGCCCTATGTGTGATTGACTGCTTTGGTTGCCTACAAATTTCCATGTTAGTTTTGAGGCTTGTCCAGTTTGTGTCACACTGTTTTGGAATAAAAACCAGTGAGCTTGGTGGAAGATGGTGGTAGGTGAAATATTTTGAGGATTTTCCAATGTGGACCACACTGGTTTGAATGAAAAACCAGTGACCTTGGTGATAGGTGAAAGTAAGAATATTGACGCTCAAGGGCCTTATTTCACTGATTTTGGCCTTTTTTTTAAAGTTCTAAGCCCACTGCATAGGTTTTTCATCTTCACTTGAAGCAAAACCAATGACCTTAGTGGAAATTGGTGGTATTTTAAATTTTTTGAGGCTTTCCCAGTGTGGGATACATTCAATTGGAAGAAAAACCATTGATATTGGTGGCAACTAGTGGCAGGTCAAACTTAAGGAATTTACACTGAGGGTGCTAAATTCATTGATTCTGGCACTTTTTAAAGGTCTAAGATGTTGCATAGGTCCTCCATCTTCAATGTTTGAGTGATAAGGGACCTGATGGTGTCCTTAATTCCATGTAATGGTTAAAACATTAAAATATGATATAGGCTACATGATTCGATGTTAAAAATACTCTATATTATTGAAGTAGGGATATGATATGTTTCCCACTCACTCACATTATTGGAGGGTATATGAGCAAAGGAATATAATTATTAGCAAAATCCTGAATTTTGGAAATGTTACATTTTTCCTCCTGCTATGGAAAATTTTCCCAATAAGCCATGTTAAAGTGCTTTATTTGGCTAGTTTGCTTATATATTTTATAAGGACATAAGTTTGTCCTCTCTTTTGTGATAGCGTTTTCACCATCAAGGATTTTGTATTGATATTTTAGGGTTAGTGGGAACTTTTTGGAACATTTTTAAAATAATTTTTAAATGTAAAGGATGCACAACTTCCAAGAAACGATTACAGGGTGGTTTCCAAGTTCCAGAAATGTGCTTCAGACCCACCAAAAACCAATTTCAGGGGTGCATATAATAAAACACTACTAAATTGAAAAGTGTTTTGTTTTAAATCAAATATTTGGAATTACAACATCAATTGATACAATGTTGAGCTATATAGGTGGTGATTTGAAGTCACAAAGACACATTATATGTTCAACTGTCTGATCAAGGTAATAAATCTACTCTAAATAAATGAAGAAACATACATGTACATGGATTTGTGTTTTTGACATGTGAACGCTTAGGAAAAATATACATTGTTGTTGATTATTTCATACAAACTTGTAATTCTAAGTAATCTGACTTAAAATGTGAAACATTGGTATTATTTTAGAGAAAGTTGTTGATTAAATGTTTTGGAATAAATACCTTTGAGTGTTCATTGAGTAAACAATTTAGATTCGAGTGGATCTATCTTATGCACCATTTTTTTCATTATGGGTCTGAATCTAGAATTTAGATTTGAGTGGTGTATCCTATGCACCGTTTTACTCATTTTCGGTCTAAATCTGTTTGCATTATGTGGTATGTGGAGGAAAAAGGTTCCATAATGATCATTCTTTATGTTCCGCATTTCATGGTAAACCCGAATTTCCTCATAATTGGGACTTAAAATAAGTTGATGTAGGCTAAGGGATGAGGTGCAGCCAAATACCCAAGGTAATGCACCATAGTTCTAGAGAGATATGTTACTTAGCATGTCAGGGAAGAGGGCTACATATGTTGCTTGGCATGGCCTAATGAAATCTTGTAATAAGAGCCACATTCACTTAAATGACTTAGCCAATACTATCCATGTTCAACTATTAGATTTAGCTCTTACTAATCTTAGCACCACAGAGTAAGCTAGTAAAGCTATAGGTGATGGTGTAGTTAATAATAGAAAAGAAGTGTGTGATCTCAATTCAAATAATAGTAAGTCCAATGGTGTAGCAGAGTAAACTTCTCAACAATATTCTTTGATGAATACAAAGGATAAAATATTCAAAGTAAATTTTGCAAATGTGGACAAAAAGGAGATTAAGAGAATTTGGTCCTTATATTCGGTCTGCAATTCATAGGAAAATTCTTAGTGATCAGGTACGGATGGATGCATACAAGGGAGAAATTTTTAACAATCCTTCTCTTTTTAAGTGAGCTCTGGTTATGGATGTTGGATGTGGAACAAGGATTTTAAGTTTATTTCCATATTAGGTAGGAGCAGTAAAAGTAATTGTAGTTGAAGCAAGTGAGAAAATAGAATTTGTAGCTTTACAGGCTAGAAAAGAAAATAGCATGCTGAAAGAAGAAAGTAAGAATGCCAAAAATAAAAAATCAAGTGGAGTTATTACTATAGTCCACAACATGATAGAATATATTGAAAAATTCATGGAATTTTAAAGTCAAAGTGTAGATGGGATAGTGAGTGAGTGGATGGGATAATGCTTGTTTTATGAATCATTGCACAACTCAATTATTTATGCTCGTGATCATTGGTTGAAACCTGGTGGAGAAATCCTTCCAAACATAGCTAATATGTATGTGGATGGTGTTGGAAAAGGTGGAAAGAGTCTATCGTTTTTAGAAATGTGTATGGCTTCAACATGTCTTGTATTGGTAAGGAAGTGGTTGAAGATGCTGCTCACTAACAGATAATATTTGATGTTGTGGATAGAAGGGATATAGTGACAAAGACTTTTTTCAAACATACATTTGATATTATGAATAAAAGTAATCCCATTGATTCCCTTCATGCAGGAATATATTGAAAGAATATTATGATTTTGTAACTCTAGATGATTACAATGAGGTTTTTGGTGTAAATTTGAAATAAAATATGACATAATATGACAAGTTGTTTTTTAAACCCTCCTTACCAAGTAGTTTTTTGGAACAGGTGCTTCTATGAAACATTTTCGAATTTGGGCTTCCTAGAACTACTCCATTCAACATTGAGCTGAAAAGGCTCCTACATCATTAAAATATTGAGTAACTGAAGAGAAAATCTATAAAACCCTGAGAAATCCCTAAAAGAAACTTGGATAAAATTAAGGATAACTAATCCTGACCTTTTTTTTTAGCCAATTTCTGCAACTTGAGAATGTCTTCATGCAATCTACCATTGGTGTGTCGAATTTCAGCATTCATGGTCGTGACCATTTCCCTGTTCTTCTACTTCACTACATCTTCGAACTTTTGGTACCAAAAATTCTAAAAAATTTAGCAGTTATTCATAACATTTGAAAAATCAAACCAAGGGAAATGTAGGGCTTACTAACCTGCTAGCCTCAATGTCAAACTTGATAACAATATTGAATCCTAATGAAGGCATTGTTTCCAGAGATCTGATTCTCCCTATGTTTTTCAATATCATACTTTGATACTTTTTGCAGATGGCATCCACCTGTGTGAGAATGTTGATGATGCTCATCTTCACAGTGATCAGATACGATGTGCTCCATGTTTGTTATTTCGAATTTTCATTTTCCCTCATAATTCTTTCCAGATACTAAATTTCAAATCTCTTGCAATTGATCTTAATTAAAGGATTGATTAAACAAATTTGACTAAACATATATATGTAGATTGTTATAATATCACCCTTCAAAATTTGTGAGTGGCCCAACTTTGAAGTGAAATTGAGTTGGTTGAAATTTCAAATCGTATGGAATTAGTAATGGCTTATAGGAATTTGGCATGGTTGGCTGAATAAAGTTGTGGTAGTCCAATGAATTTTTTTGTTCACTTATTTATTCACAAAATTTTCACAGCTTATGTCATTTATAAATATGATGGAATGTTATTTTAGCATGGTTTTTAGTAAAATGATTGAATGCCCTTTTATTATGGTTTCTAGTGTTGTTAGAAATGAAGAGAAATTCATGTAATATTTTAATGTAATGTCATCTTAGGACGGTTTCTAATGTTGATAGAAAAGAAGAGAAATTAATGGTGTGGACATTTAACATGTCATTATATTATATTATGATGTGATTAGTGTTGGGTTAATTCATATTTTATTTATAGTTTTTTTCTTATTACTTTTTCACTATTGTGGTTGATGTGTGTAACTATAGGCTTATTATTTTATTTTCAAATGTGAGTGGACTAGGTTATTCTAACATTTGATTAATGAATGGATTGAATTTCTAACTTCTATTTCCGTATGTGAGAGTATTATCAAATACAACATGTTTAGGGTTCCGCTTGCATGGAAATCTATTCTCCTTTGTGCGCTGGTTAGGTTATTAATTTTCTCAAGTTTTGCAAACTATGCTTAAGGAAATCCAACTGAAAACCTAAAATCTCTTCTTCAAGGTACAACATAGGACATCAAGCAACTGGAACTGTACTCAACAAGCCCTTTCCTTTGTAGAATGGGAAGTCATTTACTGTTGCTTTACTTGTCCCTACACTCTTCACTAATTATTATGCTTGAGATTAGGTGTAGGCCTTTGCTTTGATATTCACTAAGCACAATGCTTCATCTTTTCATTAAGCACATTCACCAAGTAAAGAAGCACAATGCTTCATCTTGTCACTAAGCACACTCACCAAGTAAACTCGCTTTGATCACTAGGTCTACATTTGGGAAAAATTCTTCCCTTTAATTCCCTTTGCTTGGTAATTCACCTTTTGTTTCTTAGTGATGTTGTAATTAACTATAATTATCATGTAATTATGTAATTAAATGCATAATAGGATGAAATATGTAGTTGAGATACTCCGTTACATGCAATATGTTTTACATTGACACAAAGATGAAATAAGCATTTTTGATCCATTTATTGAATCAGATGATGTGTTAGTGCTTCAATTTGTCTCCTACATATAAAGCCTCGATTTCAATAGTATTTATTGTCCCTTGGTCTATTCCCCAATAAAAACACCTGAAAAGAAGGAATATTCAATGACCTTTGACTTTGATAGCGTTAATGGACCCTAAAGTGGTATCAAATTCTTGTGATGTTAAAATCCTTAATGACAAAGAAAAATTAATGATTTATTCCCCCCATATATATGGTGAAATCCCATAGGTTCAAGTAAATCATAGATAAAGGTGTGAGCCCCAAGAAGTGTTGGAAGAAAAATAGAGGAAACTGGTGAGTATAAGGCATGAAGCAAATGTTATGTGTTTAGTGCCCTTACTCACCAAGTATACAAAGCATGTGCTTAGTGCGTGAGGAAGCATGGGCTGTTGAGTACATAGATTATTAAGTTCCCAAGAAAGGGGAAGACAAGAAGTAAGAAAAATATGAAAATGAGAGGTAGAAATTAATTGTCCCACTAAGAAAATATTTCATTACTCGTGGTTATTTCTTAAAAAAAAAGTAGGTGGCTTAGGCAGGCCAAGGTGTGTAGGGTGTTAGGGTGTACCAACATGTGTGAAGAAGTGTGAAGGAAACAAAAGGGAGAACCAAGCTAAAATTAAAGGAAATGAAGACATTAAAGGGTTAATAAGTTAGTAATTTACCTTTTTCAAAAAGGGCATGTTAGGTACACTAACATCAGGTTCCAATACATGAAAAGTGCTAATGTATGTAAATGCATGCCAAGGTGTGAGGGCCAAGTACTAGGGACACATAAGGGAGCACTAGTTTCAAATGCATGGAAATGAAGTGTTAACGAGTTATAGGTGTGCTAAGGAGGGAGTGAAAAGCTATGCTAGGTAGCTCCAAGGAATGCTAGAGTTATAGGGAAGCATACAAAGATGTGTCAGGTGCCAAGGTGTGTCAATGAATGCTAAGGAGTGTTAGGGAGTGTCACGGAAACACAAGGGAGCACTAGGTCAAAATTCATGGAAATGAATGAATAATTGTGTGTGACAAGGTGGGTCAACAAGTTGGATACATGCTAGGGATGGAGTGACATGGTATTCTAGGCAATGCTAATTCGTGCGAGATTTACATGGAAAAATGTGTCCAAGATGTGCTAGTTGTGAAGGCGTGACAACATGTGCTATGAATGTTAGGGAGTGTAAGGGAAACACAAGGGGGAACTAGGTTAAAACGCATGGAAATTAATAAATAAGAGTGTGTGACAAGGAGTGTCATCATGTTCTAGGTGTGCTAAGGAGGGAGTGAAATGGTATGTCAGGCAATGCTAAGTCATGCTAGAGTTCCAGGCTAACATGCAACCAAGATGGGCAAGGTATCAGGGTGTGCCAACATGTGCTAGGAAGTTTTAGGGCATTCCAGAGAAACAAAAGGGAGCACTAGGTAAAATTAAAGCATGAAAATGAAAGAATAATATTTTATGACAGGAAGTGTGATAATGAGGGAGTGATATGATATACTAGGCAGTGTTAAGGAATGATAGAGGCTATAGCAACATGCCAAGATGTGCTAGGTGCTAGGCTATGTCAATGCATGCCAAGGAGCATTATGGAGTGACATGGAAATGCAAGGGAGTGTTAGTTTCAAATTTGTGGAAATGAATGAATAAGAGTGTGTGATAGGGATTGTTAGTGATTTCTAGGTGTGCTAAGGAGGGAGTGACAAGGTATGCTAGGTAGTGCCAAGGAATGTTAGAGTGGGTAACATTCCAAGATGTGTCAAGTGTTCGGGTGTGCCAATGTGTGTTAGGGAGTGTTAGGGAGTGTCAAGGAAACACAAGGGAGAACTAGTTCAAAAATCATGGAAATGAATGGATAAGAGTTTGTGATAGGGAGCGTTGGCGAGATCCAAGTGCGTTAAGGTGGGAGTGACAAGGTTATATGCTAGGCAGTGCCAAGGGATGTCGGGAAGTGCTCGAGTGTGCCAAAGCATGGCAAGGAATTTAGGGGATGCTAACACACATCATATAGTGCCAAGGGATTGTTAGACATGTCAGGTGTTATGGCATGTCAAGATATAAACTATATTTCTTAGTTGCTTTATGGCCATGATTCGACGTGAGCCTTGACTTCGTAACTTGTTAAGTGGGATGAGTTCAGATTTGACATAAGTAGCCTAATATGAGTTATACGTAGTTCTTAGGTGAACAAGGCATAGTCTAGTTGTAGTAATTATAACTTGGTCAAGTTGTTGTAGTTGAGAGAAGACTTGGTTGGGTTCCCAAGTCTAAAAAAAAGTAAGGGTAGTTGTGAGGGCATGATAGCTAAGGAGTGTCAGGACATGCCAAGGAATGAAAAGGTGTGCTAATACATATTAGAAAATTTCAATTCATTTTTAGGAGTGTTAGGGAGTGTCATGGGACACACAAGGGAGAATTAGGTCAAAAATATTGGAAATGAATGAATAAGAGTGTGTTCCAAGGACTATCAGTGAATTCTAGGTATCCCAAGGATGAAGTGTTTTAGGAGAAGTTCAGAATAAGACTTGCAGTGGCAAGCCTATGGTTGTGATAAGGTGTGGAGAAAGTAGTTTCATAGAAAGGAAGAATTTGGGTTGGACACATCATTGTTTTTCCAATGACTTGGTTGGGGTCCCAATTCACAGAAAAATACTATCTATGAGGGCATGAAATCCAAGGAGTGCCAAGGTGTTCCAACGAATGTCAAGAAGTACTAAAACATGCTTGACAGTTCCAAGGAATGTTAGGAATTCCAGGACATTCCAAGTACTAGGGTAGGCCAAGATGTGCCAAACACCATGATGTGGTTCCAATTCATTTTAGGGTGTGCTAAGGCCAAGTGTCAGGGAAACATAAGGGACTAGTAGTTTTAAATGCATGGAAATGAATGAATAAGAGTCTAACAGGGAGTGTTAATGATTTCTAAGCTGCTAGGTGTAATGGGGTGCTAGGGTGTGCTAGATAGTTCCAAATAATTCTAGGGAATTCATGAGATGCTAACACATGCCACATAATCCTGAGGGAGTGTTAGATGTGCCAAGTGTTATGGCATATCAAGATGTAAACTATGGTGCTTAGTTTTTTTATGACCACGGTTGGATGTGAGCTTTGTCTTCCTAACTTGTTAGGTTGTATGATTTTAGATTAAACATGAGTAAGCTAATATGATTTATAGGAATATCTTAGATGTCCAAGGAATAGTCTAGTTGTATAAATTGTAACTTGGTCAAGTTGTTTTAGTCGAGGTAGGATTTGGTTGGACTACCAAGTTACAAAAAATTAAGTGTAGTTGTGAGGGCATTATATCTAAGGAGTGCCAGCGTGTTCCAAGGAATGAAAAGGCGTGCTAGCAAATTCTATATGGTTTTAATGCATGTCTATGAGTGGTGGGGAGTGTCAGGGCATCACAAGGGAGAAATAGTTCAAAATTCAAAAAAATGAACGAATAAGAGTGTGTGTTAGTAAGTGTCAGTGAATTCCAAGTGTCCCAAGGATGAAGTGTGTTATGAGAATTTTAGAATAGGACTTGCAGGATTCAATCCTATGATTATGATAAGAGGTTGGACAAAAGTAGTTTCAAATAAAGCAAGACTTTGGGCTAGTCAGAGCACTATTTTTTCAATGACTTAGTTGGGTTCCGAACTCACAAAAAAAGTAAGGTTATCTATAAGGGCATGACAATTAGGGAGTGTCAAGGTGTGTTAGGGAATGTGAATATATGATAGCACATGCTAGAAAGTTCCAAGGCATGTTATGCATGTTAAGACATGTCAAGTGTTAAGGCATGCCAATATGTGCCAGGTGTTATGGTGTGGCACCAACACATGCTAGGGAGTGTTAGGAAGTGTCAGCGAAACACAAGAGAGCACTAGTTTCAATTGCATGGAAATTAATGAATAAGAATGTGTGATAGGGAGCATTAGCGAGTTATAAGTGTGTTAAGGAGAGAGTGAAAAAGTATGCTAGGTAGTGCCAAGGCATTCTAGAGTTCTAGGGAATCATACCAAGATGTACCAAATGCCAAGGTGTGCCAATGTATGTTGAGGAGTGTTAGTGAATGCTAGGGAAAATCAAGGGATAACTAGGTCAAAATGCATGGAAATTAATGAATAAGAGTGTGTGACAGGGAGTGTTAGTGATTTCCATGTGTGCTAAGGAGGGAGTGACATTGCATGCTAGGCAGTGTTAAGGCATATTAGAGTGTCAGGGTAGCATGTGACCAAGATGTGCCAAGTGTCAGGATGCACCGACACCTGCTAAGAATTGTTAGGGAGTGAAAGGGGAAAATAAGGGAGAACTAGGTAAAATTAATGCAAGGAAATGAATGAAAAATAGTTTATGATAGAAAATTTCATTGAGTTATGTGTGTGCTAAGGAGGGAGTGACAAGGTATGCTAGGAAATGTTAAGGTATGTTATAGGTCGGGGAAAAATTCCAAGATGTTCTAGGTGAACACATCTAGAAGGTCCTCTTTCCTCCCATTCTGCAACTCCTCAATATTCCTCTATCAATGAGCTCAACTCCTTTAGGTTGCTAAACTCAAATCAACAAACTAAGCCCTCTATCTACCTCATTTGTCCTTCAAGGTATGCAACACTTAGGGTCTTTGATCAACTATTTACAAATCTATTTGTGAACATCTCTTTGGTCTACCCATTGTTTCCATACTACTTCTCCAAGATGACATTTGTAGGGATATGGAGGATACCCTTCTTCTCATTGAATCAATTTGCAACAATACAAAGAACTAGGGCTAGTTGTTTGGCCCACTTGACTGTTACTTTATTCCTTCAAAGTTTTCACATCCTTAGGCCCAATACACCAGCCTTTCTACCATTCTTGTTTTCCTTCACAAGTAGATGACATAGGGATCTTCTTTGACAGTCACCTAAAAACCCTCCAACTATACTTGGAATAATATCAATCTTCCCAACCACAGTCAATTAGTTTACTAACCATGGGCCCACAACACTACCCTCATCTAGGGATCTTCAAATTTTCCACCTAAAAATGATTCAAGTCCCCTCAAAATCATTTTTCTTGTGTACCAATTTCTTTATTTTACAATCTATGAACAAATATGAACTACTCCCTTTATCATCCTTCTAAAAAAATGTAGATTACTGAAATAGGGTCACAAAACAATGACTATCAGTCTATGGACAAATCATTTATAGTCTGCTTCAGATCTCTATTGAAAACTCTATGAACAGTACACCAAAATCAACTCCTATTCATGTCAATCCATTCTTCATATGGCACATTTCTCCTACTCAATCTTCTGCTCAGGTTCCACCCTCCTTTGGATTTTATATCTACGAACATACTTTTGCAAACTATCTTCAAGATATGCAGTATACATTGCAGAGATAAACCTCACCCTAAGCATCAAAACCCATCATATTCTATGTATATTTGTCACAGCCTTAAGGGCATAACTTATGGAATAAACATGCTAAAAAACTGCCCTAACTAGGGCATTATATTTTTGTTCTAATTGTTTTAAAACAAACCCTATCCACCCATAGAAAAAACAACAAATCTTGCCTCCATAAGAGATTCGGCGTAGATCATATGGATCCATATATTCTAGGAATATCTTTGACTGAATATTGACATGAAATTTATATCTCTATGACCCTAAAATTAGGATTTCCTCTCTCAATATTACACATGTGACAACTTCTATTCTGGAACTAAATTCCAATGTAGTCCCTCCTCCATTTGTGTTGGTATTGATCACATACCTTGTGACCTACTAACCACCATAAGTGAAAGTCTCAAACTTCTCTTCTATTTCATAATTTGATGTGGCATTCATACAGAGACACCACTGAATTCACACGCCCAAATTCTCATGATTAGACTCTCTTGAGATCGATCTTCCAGAAGAGAACCAACAATATGTCATCCTACTTCCTAACTTGAACCCATTAATGTATGCACATTCTTGTGAACCCTCACATGCCGATATTTCTCTTGTTGGATGATCATGGACTCCCTTTAGCATCCCTTACTCGATGCTCTAAATCTTACTACTTTAGGACTACATCTCTCCTGGATTCCTTAATCAAATGAGATCCTTCTCTCTTGATGTTATTTCCTTCATCAAAAGGCCTCCTTAAATATAATTTCCTAGGCCTCTTATTCACCCTCTAGAACTTGTGGGTTTTATCCACTTAGACCTTAGGAAATATTAATTTTATTTTTTAATTTTCTTTGAGATTTAAACCCCATCTTGGGTCCAAAATGCCTTCACTTGGTTTATTTTCGCACAAAGCCTTTTGTGACAAAACTCATGCAAACCCATATAACTAAGCTTGTGGATTACCTTCTGAGCTACACAATTCAACACGATATTATAGTTGTAGTAACTGTAACTTGGTCAAGCTCTTGTAGTCAAGAGAGGACTTTATTGGGTTCCCAAGTTGCAAATTAAGTATGGGAAATTGTGAGGGAATGATAGCTAGGGAGGGTGGCATGTAAAGGAATGAAAAGGGATGCTAACACATGTCAAACATTGTGAATTCATGCTGAGGAGTGTTAGGGAGTTTCGAGGCACCACAAGGGAGAACTAGGTCAAAATGCATGGAAAGGAACTAGGACCCCCTTAAATCATGGGAGAACTCTACATGCCTTCTCTTAGACCTTCAACTTGAATTTCCTAAGTTAACTCAGTATTTATAACTTAGTTAACTAATACAAGTTTCCATGAGATGAAATTACAATTTCTCTTCCAATTTAATTAAGGGAAAAATAAACCAAAACCCCCCTTGGGTGCCATTTCAACAAAAAATCCCTAAAAATGTAATTCTTAAAATCTTTTGTGTAGTTTCCTAATGTCATTCAAGTAGAATCTCGAAATTATTTATGTTAGTAATCGTGCATACATTTTTTATTCTCTTAAATTAACTATTTCTAGATATGTGCCACGTCAAACATAAATCATCGAGTCAAAATGAATGGAAATGAATGAATAAGGGGGTGTTTCGGGGAGTGTTAGTGAGTGTCAAGCGTGCCAAGGGGGGAGTGAGAAGGAATTATAGGGAATGCTAGGGAATGTTAATAAGTGTCAGGGTGGGCTAACATGTGTTAGATAGTTCCCAATGCATGCCAAGGCCATCCATGTGTTAATTCATGACAAGATGTGCTAGGTGTTAGGGTATGCGAACACGTGTCAAGGATTTCCAGGAGACAAAAGTGAACATAAAGTTAAAATGCAACTAAATGAACATACATGAGGGTTAATAATTCAACAACGTACCTTTTCAAGAGGGGCATTCTAGGCATACCAAGTTCCAATATATGCCAAGGGCCAAGTGCTACTGTGTCTTATGTGCCAAATCATCCTCTATTACTCCTCTCTTAATTGTGAATAATTTATCTCAAACAAATTTTATCTTAAACCATGCCAAGGAATTCCAGGGCATGCAAAAGCATGTCAAGAATTTTCAAGTGCCACCAAGTTCCAAGAGCCAATATGTGCCAGGAAGTTTTAGGGGATGATATAGAGTTCCAGGTTTTCTAAGGATGGAGTGAAAAGATATGCTAAATAGATCTAAGGCATACTATAGGGATAGGGAAGCATAAAAATATGTGCCAAGTATGAATGTGTCTTTAGTTTTAGCGAGTGCCATGGAAACACAAGGGAGAACTATGTCAAAATGCATAGAAATGAATGAATAAGAGTATATGATAGGGAGTGCTAGTTAGTTCCAAGTGTGCTAAGGAGGGAGTGAGTACATGGTATGCCACTAAGTCATGATAATTTGCTAGAGTGGCATGCAACTAAGATGTGATAGGTGCCAGGGTGTGCCACCACATGCTAGGTAGTGTTAGGGAGTCATAGGGACACAAAAGGGAGCACTAGGTGAAAATAATGCATGCAAATGAATGATTAAGATATTGTGACATGAAGTGTCAGTGATATCCATTTGTGCTACAGAGGGAGTGGAAATGAATGCTAAGCAATGCCAAGGCATGCTAGCGGCCAGGGAAACATTCCAAGATGTACCAGGTGCTAGGGTGTGCCAATGCATGCCAAGGATTTTTATGGAGTGTCAGGGAAGAAAAAGGAGAACTAGTTTCAAATGCATTGAAATAAATGAATAAGAGTGTGTGAAATGGATTGTTACTGAGTTATAGGTGTGTTAAGGAGGGAGTGACACGGTATGTTAGGGAGTGCCAAGGAATTCTAGAGTGTTAGGGTAACATGCCAAGATGTGCCAAGTGTTAGGGTGTGCGAAAGTGTGTCAGGGACTTTTATGGAGTTCCACATAAACAAAATGGAGAACTAGTTCAAAATTCATGGAAATGAATGGATAAGAGTGTGTGATAGGAAGGGTTAGCAGGTTCCAAGTGTGCCAAGGAGGGAGTGACAAGGTTATTTTCTAGGCAATGCCAAGGCATGCTAGAGTGCTAGGGCATGTAATGGAGTGGTAGGGTATGTTAGGGAGTTCCAAAGAATGCTAAGGAATGTAGGGGATTCTAACATGTGCCACATAGTTCCAAGGGATTATTATGTGTTTCAAGTGTTATGGCATGTCAAGATGTAAACTATGTTTCTTTGTTGTTTTATGGCCATGGTTAGATGTGACACTTGACTTGGTAAATTCTTAATCGAGATGAGTTAGGATTGGAAATGAGTAGCCTAATATGATTTATAAGCCATTCTTAGATGAAAAAGGCATAGTATAGTTGTAGTAAATGAAACTTTTTCAAGTTGTTGTAGTCGAGGCAAGACTTGGTTGGGTTCCCAAGTCTAAAAAAAAATAATGGTAATTATGAGGAAATGATAGTTAAGGAGTTCTAGGGCATGCGAATGAATGAAAAGGTTAGAAAACACATTCAATATAGTGTCAATGAATGCTGAGGAGTGTTGGGGAGTTTCAGGGCATCACAAGGGAGAATTATTTCAAAGTGCATGGAAACGAATGAATAAGAGTGTATGTCGGGGAGTGTCAGTGAATTCAAGGTGTCCCATGGAAGAAGTGTGTTAGGATAATTTCATAATAGGACTTGCATGAAGAATTCGTACAATTATGATAAGGGTATGGACAAAGAAGATCCAGACAAAGGGATATTTTTGGCTAGACACAACACTATTTTTTCAATACTTGGATGGGTTCCTACGTAGCAAAAAAAGTAAGGCTATAAATGAGGGCGTGACACCTAGGGAGTGCCAAGGTGTGTAGGGAATCCCAGGAAGTGCTAACACATGCTATAAATTTCCAACGCATGTTAGGAATTCTAATATGTGCTAGGTGGTAGGGTCTCGCACCAACACATGTTAGGGAGTGCCAGGGAAACAAAAGGGAGGACTAGTTTCAATTGCATGGAAATAAATGAATAAATGTGTGTAATAGGGATTGTTAGAAAGTTCTAGGTCTACTAAGAGGGAGTGAAAATATATGCTAGGTAGTTCCAATGCATGATAGTGTGCTAGGAAATCATTCCAATATGTGCCAAGTTCCAGGGTGTGCCAATGTGTTCTGATGACTATTATGGAGTGTTAGAGAAAAACAAGGGAGCACTATGTCATAATTCATGGAAATGAATGAATAAGAGTGTGTGACAGGGAGTGTGAACGAGTTCCAAGTATGCTAAGAAGGAGTGACAAGTCATGCTTGGCAGTGCTAAGGAATTCTCGAGTGCTAGGGAAGCATGTGGCCAAGATGTGTCGACGCATGAAAGGAAGTGTTGATTGGGAGTGCCAAGGAAACATAAGGGAGCACTACTTCAAAATGCATGGAAATTAAAAAATACGAGTATGTGATTAGAAGTGTCAGTAAGCTCCAGGTCTACTAAGGAGGGAGTGACCAGGTATGCTAGGTAGTGTTAAGGCATGCTAGAGACTAGGGCAACATGCCAATATTTCTTAAGTTCTAGGGTGTACCAACATGTGCCAAGGAGTGTTAATGAATGTTATGGAAACAAAGGGGAGCACTACGTAAAAATGCATGGAAATTCACGAATAAGATTTTGTGACTCAGAGTGTCAATGAGCTCTAGTTGTGCTAAGGAGAGAGTGACAAGGTATGCTAGGTAGTGCCAAGGAATGCTAGACTGCCAGGGTGACATGCGAAGATGTGACAAGTGTTAGGGTGTGCCAATGTGTTATAGGGAATGTTAGAGAGTGTCAAGGAAACACAAGGAAGCACTAGATCAAAATTCATGGAAATGGACTAATAAGAGTGTGTGACAGGGAGTGTCAATGAGTTTTATGTGTGTTAAGGAGGGAGTGACAAGGTTATATGCTAGGTAGTGCCAAGGTATTCTAAACTTCCAAGGCGTGTCAGGAAGTTATAGGGTGTTTAAAATCATGACAAGGAATATAGGAGATGCTAACACATGCCAGATAGTGCCAAGACATTTAAGACATGCTAGGTGATATGGCTTGTTAAGATGTAAATTGTGTTGCCTAGTTATTTTACAACCACAATTGGATGTGATGAGCCTTGTCTTGGTAACTTGTTAAGTCGGATGAGTTGAGATTGGACATGAGTAGCCTAAGATGAGTTACATGTAGTTCTTAGGTGAGCAAGGCATATGTTGAATTTACACAACACATGGGAATATGGGTTTGATCTTAGAATATTTGATGCAAACACACTCAAGTGCCACAACACATCTACTTTTCACAATGAAATATACGCACATCAGGGAATCAACTAGTGCACTTGACAATTTTTAATGTTTTCAAAATTTTCTTTTTTAAATTACAAACTATAATTGAATAAGCTAGAGCTCTCATCCCAGGGATCGTTGTTACACCATTTTTTGGTCATCTAACCTATTATCATTAGATGGACCCAAGTACACCATGTAAGACCAATTTTACCCTAAGTAAAATTGCCTTCACTATGTTAAAACAAGAAACCCCAAAAGGAAATATTAAACAAACCTATATTTGTTTGATTTTCCTCATAGAATAATTAATTAAACCATAATTTAATTATTATTCCCAGTCATGTTTAACCCAAAATCAAAGAAATTAATTAGATAAACCTTTATTTATCTTATTATTTTCTAGGAATAATCATTTAAACCTTATTTAGATGATATTCCTTGTTAAATATGACCAAATAACCCACAAATAATTAAATAAATCACTATTTATTTAATTATCTTTCAACCACTTCCTTAAATAATTAAATAAATCATTATTTATTTGATTATCTTCTAACCGCTTCCTTAAAAGATAAATAAATCATTTATTTATTTATTTTTGACAAATTAAGGGATTTGACCCAAGTCAAATACCTTTTCCCTCCAACAAATATAATAAAATATTCCATAAAAAGTGGATCTAGATCTGGCTAACCCATGCACCAAGATCTAGAATGACCCAATATTTTGTTATAAATAGGAGGGTTTTTCCTACCATTCTTCACCTTTTGTTGCCTATTAGATCACTCTGGATCTATACACTTGGTCCCATTTTTCTACCATTCGCTGTGTGAGCTCCCTTTGAGTTCCATTCTTTGTGTGGGTTTTCTACACCAACAAGAGAGAGAAATCTTAGATCTGAAGTGCTGAGGACTTCCAAGAACCCATCCCACCGAGGAGAATTGGATACGCCTTCTTGTTTTCCTCCCAGGTGCCCCATTAATATAAAAATTCTTTCAAAATTGTTCTTGTCTTGTCTATTGGTATATGGAGCAAACCCTTATTTTTTCTGCTTAATGTCTTTCCATGCATAGATCTGGTTTTTGCAGCTCTTTTATGTCCAACTAACCGCAGATCTGAAGATATTGGCAGCCACTTTTGTTGTTAGGGCTATTAGTTATGCGTAGCTAAAGTGGTCCTTTTTCGTACACTTCGACAAAGGATTCATACTAACAAATGGCGACTCCACACGGGTTTTAATTTACGACCGCTGTCGTTTTTCATATTCCTGCATATCCAGCTACTTCAGACCCTAGGGTTTCTTTTCAGCTATTTATTTTTCCTATTTTTATGTTGTTTTTCTCACATAAAACTCTAAAACATTAAAATTTCTAACTTCCGTGTGTTTCTGGCCCTATTGCGCAGGTAAGCGACACTAGCCGCAACTGAGACGGAAACTTTTTTGAAAATCTGCCGCCAAGACAACCGGAATGGGGGGTCACACTTTTTGGCCCATAACCTGCGACCTAGACCTCCAGGTCGCACTTTTCTGCCCCTTTTCTGTGACCTGCACTGAAAACAGGTCAAAACCTGCGACTTGCCATTTTTTCAGTGATTTTTCTACAATTTTTCTGGATTCTGCTGAAGCTTCTGTCAGGGTCTTCCAGCCTCTGTTTCAGCCCGCTTTGACCTGGTTTTCATCTGTTTTAGCTCATCTAAGTGGGAACCTAGCCCCCTAGGGCTTCAGTACCCTCCACTTTTTGTGGAAGAGTTTTTAGCTGTTTCAGCCTCTGTTTTTCTGAGTTTCAGCTCCACCTTGTATAGATCTGTTACCTCCTTTTCAGATCCCTTTAATTCGGCCTCTCTTCCTTTCAAATCACCTCTTGTTGTTTTGTTTGGACCAATCTTTAGGACCTCCTCCCTTTCCTTTCCGATTTTTGCTGATTTCCTCCCTTTTTCCAGCCACCTTGCCTCTGTCTCTTGGTTGTGATCTGCACCTCTTTTCAGCAGCCTTATCCTCTAGATCCCTGTCCCTTTTTGACCTTAGATCTATTGGCCTCTTGTCCGTGTGTTTTGCCTAGATTTTTTCCCTTTTTTAGCTGAGTTTTGAGAGACCCGCCTTCTTGGGTTAGATAGATGCACAAGTAACTGTTAATTTTCTGTTATTTCAGCATTATATACTGTTCTCTGTAGGTTTATTTTCAGTTACGCAGCACACTTTTTTCTTGCTCTCAAAATGGAAAGGGTTTAAAAATTAAAATTAACGCACGCCACACACTGACCCTAAGTGAAGAAGCGCCTGGTTAACACCGCCCGGCAAAGACTCTAAAATCAATTGTCACTGCACCTTTTCTGCCCTCACTTGATTTTGTCCCTTTTTGCCCTTGTCAGTTTCCTTCTTCCCGTCATCATTGCGCCCCCAAGGCGCCTTTCCCAGAGAATTCTTGGCCTTCACCCTCAGTTTCCGATCGACCGACCTGCTCCGTCCCGCCGTCGTCGAGCCAGTCCTCCTCTGAGTCCGCACTCCGACTCCTCGCCTGATTCATTGGGTTCTCCTTCTCCTCCTGGTTCTCCCCCTGTCACCTTCACTATGTCTGGTCCAGGGCCTAACGCTGGTGGTGATCCAGGCCCTAATGCCGGACCTGCCACTAGCGGAACCGCCACAGGAACTACCTCGGCCACACCCTTGCTGTCGTACATTGCAGGCCTCAGCCTCCCCGATTTCAATTAGTTGATCAACGACCCTATCCGCCACGATGTTGGTTGGCCTGCTATGCCAACCAAGCTCCCCTCCAACATCCCTAAGTTCGAAGGCCTTGCTGGAGAAGATCCAACCAATCATGTCCGATCTTTCCACATGTGGTGTTCCTCCAATTCCATTACCAATGACTCCATCCGTCTTCGTTTGTTCCAACGCACGCTTACCGGCGAAGCTTCTAAATGGTATGTTGAACAAGCCACCTCTTCCCATACCACCTTTGCGACCCTTGCCCAAGCCTTTTTATCTTATTTCTAGCTCCCTCTCCGATACGATACTGGCACGTAGCTCTTGATTTCATTCAAGCAAACCTCTTCGACCCGCCTTTCCGCCCATGTTCAGGAATGGCGACAAAGACAAAGCTTATGTCAAGCCCCCCCCTTCGAAGATCAGGTTTACATGGACTGGTTCCTTCGCACCCTCTTAGCTCCTATCGGCAAAGATTTCGCCTCTCACTTTCCTCAAACTGAAGAAGCCGCCCTCCAAATAGCCTTGAAATATGACCTGATCTATGCTCAATCTGGTTATGTTTATACCATTCTTCCTTACCTCCCTAGGCCCGGCAGCGCTAACGCCCCGGGGGCATTTCATTCCGCCGACGGTATCGTTGGAGCCCTTTCCCATCCGTACGCTCAACCTTCTATGGGCTATGGTCTCCCTCAGGGAGGGGCCAGCACCTCTAGCACTCTCCCCCCTCCCGGTAGCATGTATCCAGGATACGGCATGCCTCCTCCTTTTGCCCAACCTCCTGCTTACCTCAATGTTGCCCAACCCCACCATTACCCTTATCCGTATCCTGGCGCGCCAACTCCTCCAGCATACGCTCTTCCATCTCCCTTGCCTCCTCAAAACCCGCAACAGCACTTACAGCCCCCTCCAGGGCAAGTATTTGCACAGCAGGGCGCGACTAAAACCCCTTCTTCTCAAAGAAGGAGGAGAGGCAATCAAAACCAATCTGCCCCTGGTACTCGTGGACCCAATCCTGGTGTGGACCCTAACACTACCAACCAGCAACAGGGCACTCAGCCCAAGCTGGACAGGCCGCTTCGCACAAATAAGCCTTGTTCGTGTTGCGGTGTTTATGGTCATTACACCCACGATTGTCCCCTCTTACCCCAGATGCGGCAGATGTTGGAGTCTCAAGCCACATTGCGCGGACAACACGCCTCCCCTCATGCTCCTCCTAATGTGGCCACTACCCAACCGGTTGTGTTTACTGATCCCTTCCCTCAGCAAGGATTCGTGGCTACCATTTTTTGGTCATCTAACCTATTATCATTAGATGTACCCAAGTACACCATGTAAGATCAATTTTACCCTAAGTAAAATTGCTTTCACTATGTTAAAACAGGAAACCCCAAAAGGAAATATTAAACAAACCTATATTTGTTTGATTTTCCTCATGGAATAATTAATTAAACCATAATTTAATTATTATTCCCAGTTATGTTTAACCCAAAATCAAAGAAATTAATTAGATAAACCTTTATTTATCTTATTATTTTCTAGGAATAATTATTTAAACCTTATTTAGATAATATTCCTTGTTAAATATGACCAAATCACCCACAAATAATTAAATAAATCACTATTCATTTAATTATCTTTCAACCACTTCCTTGAATAATTAAATAATCATTATTTATTTGATTATCTTCTAACCGCTTCCTTAAAAAGATAAATAAATCATTTATTTATTTATTTTTGACAAATTAAGGGATTTGACCCAAGTCAAATACCTTTTCCCTCCAACAAATATAATAAAATATTCCATAAAAAGTGGATCTAGATCTAGTTAACCCATGGACCAAGATCTAGAATGACCCAATATTTTGTTATAAATAGGAGGGGTTTTCCTATCATTCTTCACCTTTTGTTGCCTATTAGATCACTCTGGATCTATACACTTGGTCCCATTTTTCTACCATTTGTTGTGTGAACTCCCTTTGAGTTCCATTCTTTGTGTGGGTTTTCTACACCAACAAGAGAGAGAAATCTTAGATCTGAGGTGTTGAGGACTTCCAAGAACCCATCCCACTGAGGAGAATTGGATACGCCTTCTTGTTTTCCTCCCAGGTGCCCAATTAATATAAAAATTCTTTCAAAAATTGTTCTTGTCTTGTGTATTGGTATATGGAGCAAACCCTTATTTTTTCTGCTTAATGTCTTTCCATGCATAGATCTGGTTTTTGCAGCTATTTTATGTCCAACTAACTGCAGATCTGAAGATATTGGCAGCCACTTTTGTTGTTAGGGCTATTAGTTATGCGTAGCTAAAGTGGTCCTTTTTCGTACACTTCGACAAAGGATTCATACTAACAATCGTGGCCCTTCACAATCACACTGATACAAGGAATATAAATATATCTTTGTTTTATTCCTTTGACAACCAATATACCTTGAACAAGACAACACTTGACCCAATTTTTGATGGTGTCCAAACATAGCCCTTTCAGTCCTGAACACATCTAGCAAGTCCTCTTGCCTCCCATTATGCAACTCCTCAATATGCCTCTATCAATGAATTCAAATATTTTAGGTTACTGAAGTTGGCTCCAAAAACGTTTCCCTCTCTCTACCTCTTTTTTCCTTTAAGGTCTACAACACTTATGTTTTTAGATAAGTTTTTCACAACTTCGTTTGTGAAAAACAATTTGGTATATGCATGCTTTCCATAATGCTGCTCCAAGATGACAATTATAGAGCTATGGAGGTTTCCATTATTCTCACTGACTCAATACTCTACAATGCAGTGAATTAGGGCTAGTTGGATAACCCACTTGACTATTACTTTACTCCTTCAAATTTTTCCTGTCCTTAGGCCAAATACACTTACCCTTCTACCAGTCTTTTTTTCCTTCACAAGTAGAGGACCTAGGGATCTTCTTTGATAATAATCTAAAAACCTTCCGACTTTACTTGGACTTCCATAAATTTTTCCAACCACATTCAATTCCTTACTGATCTATTTCCCACAACACTTCCCTCATCTAGGGGTCTTCAAATCTACCACCTAAAAGTGATTTGATTCCTCTCAAAATCACTATTCTTTTGTACCAATTTCTTTTTTGTCTAATCTATGAAAAAATATGAACTAATCCTCTTATCATCCTTCTAATAATTTATAGACGGCTGAACTATGGTCACAAATCATCCACTAACAATCCATTGAATAATTGTTTAGCAGTTGCTTCATATTTTTGTCTGAAACTCTATGGAAAATCCACCAAAATCAACTCCTCATCATGTCAATCCATTCCTCATATGGCACATTTATTTTTCCCAATATTATACTCATGTTCCACCTTCCTTTTGATTTTCTATCTCTGCACATAATTCTGCAAACCGTCTTCCAAATCCAAGGTATATATTGCAGAGATAAACCTTTATCTAAGGGTCATGACCCCTCTTCTTCTACACATGTTTGTCACAATCTTAAGGGCATACCTAATGGATTGAACATGCCAAGAAACCTCCATTTTATTGTAATTTATATAGAACAAACCTTATCCACCCATAGAAAAAAAAAAACTCTTACCTCTATAAGAGACTCAACCTAGTTCATATGGATCCATATATTTTGGACATTTATTTGACTAAATATTGACCTCAACTTTAGATCTCTAGGACCCTCAAATCACCGTTACATTAGTCAATATTACACCTATGACTACTTTTTTTCTGGACCTAAATTCTAGTGTAGACCCTCCTCCATTTGTTTTGGTATTTATCATATACCTTGAAACCTACTAAACACCACAAGATAGGGTTTCAACCCTCTCTACTATTTCAAAATTTGATGTGGCATTCACACAAAAACACCACTGAAATAACATTCCCAAATTCTCATGAGTTGCCTCTCTTGAGCTCGATCTACCATAAGAGAACCAACAATATGACATCCTAATTCCTATCTTGAACCCATTAAGGTTTTTAACATTATTGTGAAACATCACATGATGATACATCTCTTTGTGGATGATCATGGCATCCCTTTAGCAACCCTTACTCAGCGCTCTAACTTGACCTACTTTAGGACTACATCTCCACCGGACTCCTTGATCAAATGAGATATTTATAACTTCATGTTATTTCCTTCATAGTAAGGCCTCCTTAAATAACTTTTCCTAGCTAGGCCTCTTAAGAACACTCTAGGACTTATGGGATTTATCCACTTAGACATTAGGAAATATTTTTTTAAATTTTTAATTTTCTTTTAGATTTTAAACCCCGTCTTGGGTCAAAAAATCCTTCACTTTGTTCTTTGTCCACAAAGAATTTTGAGGCCAAACTTACACAAACCCATCTCAATAGGCTTGTGTATTACCTCCCAAACTAGACAATTCAACAACATATTATATTTGTAGTAATCATAACATGGTCAAGATTTTTTATAAAATCGAGGACTTGGATGGGTTCCCAAGTTGCAAATTAAGTAAGGATAGTTTTGAGGGCATGATAGTTAGGGAGGGTTAGGGCATGCCAAGGAATGAAAATGTGTGCTAGCACATGTCACACAATGCCAATGCATGTTGAGGAGTGTTAAGGAGTGTCTAGGCATCACAAGGGAGAACTAGGTCAAAATGCATGGAAGTGAACAAATAAGAGTGTGTGCCAAGGAGTATCAGTGAATTCAAGTGTGCCAAGAATGAAATGTGTTATAAGAAGTTCATAATATGATTTGCAAGAGGAAAACCTACAATTGCGATAAGGGGCTCAACAAAGAAATTTTAGACTATGGGATACTTTATGCTAGGCACAACACTATTTTTCCTTTATTAATTATTTGTATATGACATGTGGCACACTTTGGCTAAAAGCTCATGTTTTAAATTTTTGTAGACAATTTCAGATTATACATTATTGTATATAATTTTTGTGCCACTCGTCTTGTGCGAAATTATATCTTGTGTTTCTTGTGTATCTTGTGGTTCTTGCAAACTCTTAGTTAATGCTCTATTGTTTATATGAACTAGACATACATGTGAAATATTTCCTATGTAAGCTATTCTTTTTAGTTGTTTTATGGCCATGGCTTGATGTGATCCTTGTCTTGGTAATTTCTTATGTGGGACAAGTATGAATTGGGCATGAGTGGTCTAAGATGAGGTATAGGCAGTTCTTAGGTGTACAAGGCACAATCTACTTGTAGTAGTTGTAATTGGCCAAGTTGTTGCGGTTGAAGAATGCCAATTTCACATGAACTGTAGTTTCTAAGGACTTGATTGGGTTCCCAAGTCATGAAAAAATAGAAGGTTAGTTGTGAGGGTATGAGAGCCAAGGCATGCCAGGGAATTATAACATGTGCTAGATGGTTCAAAGGCATGTCAAATATTCTAATATGTATCAAGTGCTAAGGCATGCCAAGATGTTCAAGGGTGTGAAAATACGTGCCAGGGACTATCAAGGCAACAAAAAGAACAAAAACGTTAAACTAAAAGGAAATGAGCACATCATAGGGTTAATAAGTGATCAATTTACCTTTTCCAGGAGGGGCATGTTGGCACACCAATACTAGGTGGAAATAGATGCCAAGTGCCAAGTGTTAGTGCACTCTAAGTGCCGAATCATCCTTAGTTACTTCTCATCTACTTTCCAATAATTTATCTCAAATAACTTTAATATTAAACCATTCCAAAGCATATGAAGGCATCTTAATGAATGTTATACATGCTAATAATCTCCAATCACCAACACATGCCAAGTTCCAATGTGTGTTAGGGAGTGATACATATGTTATAAAGTTTAAGGGGATGTCAAAGAGTGCTAAGGTGTGACAGAGTGTGCTAATGCAGGTTGAGGAGTGTTAGGGAGTACTAGGGCAACAATAGGGAGAACTAGGTCAAAATGCATGGAAGTGAATGAATATGAGGGTTTTTCTAGGGAGTTTCAATTAGTGCTAGCTAGCATGGCAATGAGGGAGTGACAAGGTATGCTAAGAACTAGTAAGTCAAGCTAGGGAATTTCAGGGCATGCCAAGAAGTTCCAGCATGTGATAGGGAGTTCCAGTCTCTGTCAACATGTGCTAAATAGAGCCAAGACATGAAATATTATAAGGCATGCTAGGATTTGTAGGGTGCCACTGTATGCCAATGTGTGTCAAGGTGTATCAGGGAATAAAAAAGAAGAACCAAACTAAAATGCAAGGAAATAAACACATAAGAGGGTTAATCAATCAATATTTTATATTTTCAAAAGGGGAATTGTAGGCACACTAATAATATATTCCAATACGTGTCGACTTCCAATGTGTGCCAAGTGCTCATGTATGTTAATGCATGCCAAAGTGTTCTAGGGAATGTTAGGGACTACATGGCATGCCAACACATGCTAGGAGAGTGTTATGCTATGCTAAGGTTTACCAACAGGTGCTTGGGTGTCCTAGACATGGCAAGATGTTCTAGGTACAAAGATGTTCTAAGACACGCGGCGTGCCAAGGAACGTTAGGGTGTGCCAAAGAATGTTAATACGTTCCAAGAGTGTTGAGGAGTGTTATATCTCTCTCATTAATAGAATTTACAAAGCTTGATTATGTATTAAATAATATAGTTTCTACACACACTAATGGAACTTTCTCTTAAGGGAATTTGTTAGATAATAAACATAATAGAAATGAATCATGTATTGAATCATAGGAAAACTATATTATTTTTACTTGAAGGAAAAGATACACTCTAATTACTTCTTAACAAATTGATTGACTCTAAACACTATATGGCCTTGGACACATAATGAAAAATACTCCACAACAATGGTCTTAAATCATTATATTTTGACCAAAAAATAAAAATATAGTAACATGCACATAGCATCATCAAAAAATCATTGGAATGATCAATGATGACGAAATTTTTTCTACTGTCACCAAAAGTAACGAAAAGGAGCATTGGTGAGGGTCAATAAAATATCGTCACTATAAATCTCACCAAAGAGAGAATTAGTGACGGGCCTTTAGCAACCCTCACCAAAAGTGTCACTGAAAATGGCTTTGGTGAAAAACCTTAAAGGACTATCACTATATGTACTTATAGTAATTCTTTTTTAAGGACTGTCACAATATGTGGCATTGGTGATAGACCGTAAAGGTCCATCATAGGCATGACTGTCACCAATGTATTTTTTTCTTGTAGCGAAATGATATGGGATTAAATCATTGGTGATATGAGGAGTAACTAGTAATACATCATGAGATTCAGTGAGAAGAAAGTCACAGTCCAAGAATGTAGGGCTCAACTCGAAGCAAGTTGGGAAGCAAGAACAAGGAACTCTTTTATTGCCAGGAAATATATCCAGTTCGTGAATGAGAGACCTACTAAAGGTCTGAGGCCTATCGATGTAGTGGACCATTTGAGTAATGTAATGGTAGTTATGATGATGCTTCAGAGAGAATACACCCAGTTAAAGGCTGAGGAGTTCCTAGAGTTAGTTGTTAAAGGAATTGAGGCATTCGACACTCAGTTAGCGATGGTCACCAAGGCATGATTGATTATCTATTGGGATTAGGAAGGACCATTCATGTCATCGAAAAAACATGAATAGAGGTTGGTCAAAGCAAACAACAGAGTAGGCTCTTCCCACGAGAAGAATTCCATACTAAAGGGAGAAATCATAGTGGCTTATCTAAGGAAAGAGTTCCTCCTCATGGGATTAGTGAGACAATTGTTCCGTACTCGATTGGATTACTTGGAGCAGAATCACCTTTGGGCTACATACATGTAGCATTCCCCCACAACCCTGCCTTCTCTAATTCAATGGAAGAAATGTGAATAGTACATCTTCCCTCTCGTGGTTCGAGTTATCACACAGTCCAGTCAAGCCTCGCATTATTTGTAGCAGCCTCGTCGTAAATGAAAATTTTTATTTTTTCCTTTCGAGGCACCCTTTACTTTTACTTTTATCTTTTCTATTTTTAATTTCAGTTAACTCTTAAAGGTTTTAAATTTTCAGCTATCCAGTTGTGCTATTAATCATTCTTAATTTTTTATAATGATGTATGTATTGGAGAGATCAAGAAAGAATATCCTGGTAACAGACCCTCTTCTAGGGCCTATAAGAAGATAAATGTGAAACTAAACAAGGGTTCAAAATTTTGCGAAAAAAGTGTTGTATATTTCCTAAAAGACGATTACATCATTTTTGGTTTGTGAATGTATCACTTCAAGAACAACCAAATATACATTCAACATGATTCTGAATCATATGTATATGTATTATGTGACTCTTCTTATGTGTATTCATGAATTCTTTTATGTTTCTACTTCTCAGATTTTATGTTACTTTAGCTGATGGGATTGTCCCTATATGTTCATGAATTTTTTTTATTCAAATATTTTGATAAATGCTCTGTGAGAAAAGAGAAGATGAATGCCTTAAAATCTCTCCATAAATCTATGAATTTCAATTTTCCCTCCTCTTTACATCCATCTTAAGCATCCAAAAACACATATATATCATCTCCAAGCCCAAGGTATAACACCATCATCATGGGATACCTAATCTAGGACATGGAGACCAAGGATACCAAACAAACAAGGGTCCTTAACTCTAAATCATGAAGAATCCATCATGAAATTTATGCAACAACATGACCATGAATATAACCATCATGGGAATACCTCCAAACTAGTGCAACAAATCATCATGAAACTAAGGACCATCTACACCTAAACCATCATATCAAAGCTATTCCAAGCTAGTATACAATCCAAGGAACATATCAAGCATATTCCAAGAAATTATGCATGCTAACGACCATATCCAACTCATTCATACACAAGCCACCTACAGTCACTTGTACACATGCATATCCAACACAGGTGTAGCATAAGAAAATATTTTGACATCAATGACAATCAACCACACATTTGCAAAAATGCAACACACATCAATTCCAATAGGGATTTGAAGTAAAATTTAGAGATACTTATGTTTGTAGGTTGAATAAGTCACTCTATGGCCTTAAGAAAACACTAATGGCGTAGTATGCAATAATGGATGCATACCTACAAAGGTAGGGATTCTTAAAGAGTTCTTCTAATATGAATATCTACATAAAGGTTGAGAAGGATGAGCCCATAATGATTCTTCTATATGTGTATGACCTTCTCATGATAGGTGTGGAAGGTCATATTCAAGAGTAGGATAAACAATTGGCATCAAAATTCCATTTGAAGGATCTAGGGTTGATCCACTATTATTTGGGGTTGGAAGTCTGGAAATGACATGATGAGACCTATCTAGGTCAAGGAAAGTATGTGATCGAGATACTGAAGAGGTTTAACATGATGGATTGAAAACATATGACAACCCCTATGATCATAAACTTGAAAATTCTAAGAAGTTTTGAATCAAGGTCGATGGATCCGACAAGGTATAGATAATTGATTGCCTCACTGATGTATTTAGTAAATACTTGACGAGAGATTTGTTTTGCAGTGAATTTTCTTAGTCAGTTATAGGCATAACCAAATGAAAATCATTGGATAGAAGCCAACCATATATTAAGATATCTGTAAAGAACAACATATTCCTTCTTGAAGTATTATAAGAGGAATTATGTCGACTTGATTGGATACATAGATTCCAACTAGGGAGGTAGTGAGATGGATGAGAGAATAAATGTTAGAGGATTTTTTAGATTCATAACCTCCATGATATCCTGGGTGATTAGAAATCAAGAATTGATTTCTTTGAGAAGTACCGAGGATGAATATATTTCATTCTATGAACGGACTTGTTTGAAGGACCGATGAACTCTACAGTGATACGTTCTGACAACACCAACTGTATAAATTTTTTTGAAGACAGAATGTTTCATGGAAATACAAAGCACAAAAAAAAAAGTATCACTACATTCGAAAGTTGGTGTAGGATGGAGTGTTTCAGCTACAATATATCTCCACTGATGAAAAGGTAGTTTACATCTAGACAAAATCTCTTCCTAACAAAAATATTGTGTATTTGAGATACATGCTTGGATATATCGTACCTAGTTGAGAGGGAGAGATACAAACATAATTCTTGTATTCACTTCATGAAGAAATAATGAAGGATTGGGTAAGCATCTGGAATCCTATACTCTTTAAGGATGAGGTAGGGCATCCAAAATAAGAGTAGTTGTAAAGTAATTTCCTTGAGGATATGTTATTCCAAGATAGGAATTGTCCTAGAAGGACATACCCAATGAAAAATCGGGTGGGATATGCTCTTTAAGAGACAATGATGATGGTGTCTATTAGTCATCTGTCTAGCCAGCATTGTGCTCTGATCTTGAGGAGAAATAATTTTTTTAGTCAAGGCCTTGCTATATGAAAATGTTATTTGATATTACGAAAAGAACTGGTTTACCAATCCAACTCTTCTTATGAGATCTCTTCAGTTTGAGAATGTCCATGTACCATTTATGAATACCTCCCTAATTAAGAGCGAGTCCTGAAAAATGTGTAGCTAGGTTCCGTCTTCATAAATATGAAATGTACTTTTGAATCATGTATATTGTAAAATGAAAGAAAATTCATTATTTTTATTTTTGTAGAATGGGTTCCATGTTCAAGTAATTTTATTATATAGGTCAAGCAAACATTGAGTGCTTCTAGGTTTGTCTTAGGATAAAGAATTCAAAAGGGTCATTTTAATATGAAGAAGAATCCACTAGGCATATTGTATTTAAAAGTGTAAAAATACCCTCCAAGACCAAGTCGACCTGGATCTAAGAATTTGACCTCAACTAGGGGAATTCATCCACCTTGGAAGCCTATATATAGGAGGGAACTCAGCCTGATATGGACATCATTCATTCTCTCATCATTAAATCAAAGGAGAAGAAGAAGAAGGTTAGTGAAAATGGAAGAAGAATGAACAACATGTTTTAGGGTTAATTTCTCTCTCTTTTTTCACAAGCGCAAAGGAAGGAGGCTAGATTTTTTTTTTGTAAGATCAAAATCAGATAAATTTCAAAAATAAGGTTAAAGAAAGATCTATTATGTCATCCTCAATCCCTAAAATAAGGATAAAATTGAGTGAAGGTCAAAGGAAGCCTTAGAAGCCCTATATTTTCTCACAGGTTTGGAGGCAATAGTTTTTATCGAGGACAAAATTTTTAGACCTGCAATAGAGGACGAAATTTTGTAGCTCGGGGTTGAATTTGTGTTGTTGGAAGATATTTTACTACATTTGAATTTGACAAGGGTCCAAAAAAACATCATCAGAAGGTCTCCGTTACATTAAAAAATGTCATCCTGACATTTTACTATGAGTATGAGCTCATTATTACTCATACTTCCTCCTTTTGCAAGTCTAACATATCAGCTCCTCATGTCAAGTTTTCAAAATCAGAGAAAAGTTCATAAAAATCCCCTAAACATTGGTATTGCACTTTCTCTATTCATTACCTGCGGTCCCGCACCTAAAGTTCAGCTTTCCTGCGGAACCATACCGCACGTTCTTTGTGTTATGGGTGCGGACCTCTGTAAAACTCAAAAAGGCGAGAAAGTAAAGATAAAAAGTTGATTTCAGATGAATTCTAGAAGATTCTAGATGGGAATTTTCAGGAATGGATATGCTTTGAGAAGGTTCATGCATCCCTCACTTGATGGAGCTAACCCCTTGATGTAAGGAGCTAATCCCTTTGAAGGAGGATTCTATCCCTTCATATTTGGAACAAGAAACCTCCTCTTTTCCACTATAAAAAGAGGCCTCGGGTAGCCTCAAAGGGAGTTCAAGCTTAAGATATTTGAAGTTAAATGCTGTTGAGATTCAGACTCAGTTAACTAAGACTTTCTGTGAGGTTAAATCACTCATCTCTATCTGTCTTGGTTCAAAGAGTGAAATGCTTGTCAAATTAGAAGAGATTCCTGCTTCGGACCCCGGGAAGACCTGCACGACATCAAGGCACAGGTTGTAAAGGTTTTCTTTTATTTGAAGTTAATAAAAATATACTCATTTCTCTCATTAAACTGTCTATTCATGGTTTATTTCATAAATTCCTTGATCATTATGATGAGTATGGTTTATAATAATGTCTATACAGGTGCTGCGTAATCTTTTTTCTTGTTTGTGACTGCAGATTCACGAGGAACGTTCTTTCAAGTGCACGGGAAGGACTTCAACGAGATCAAGCAAGCGCTGGACATAAGGTAGGCCTCACACCTATATAGCATTTTTATGAATCTTGTATGCTTAGAGAGAGATTAGTATAATTGGTTGTTTGTTGCTAGTTACTTTTAGTACTAGAGAGATCGGTCTTGTCCGCAAGACGAATTAATCTACACAACAAAATGGCGACTCCACTGGGGAAAGAACTTGTTGTTTTTCGTTCTCTTTTATTTTGATTTGAGGAAACATTTTTTCCTGGTTTTTGATCGATACATATCTATCTGGGTAATTTAGATTTTCCCTGTTTTAGAAAATTTAGAAATATTTTTAGTTTTTCTATAATTTTTCCTAGGACCGCACTCTGGCTTATTTTGACAGTGCGGGCAGGTTCGCACTTTCTGTAAAGAATACAGTGCGGGACCGCACCTGTCAATACTGGTTGCCTGCGGACCCTGTTAAAATTTTAGAAAATCTCTAGATTTCTTTCTCTAGTTTATTTTTATTTGGATTTAGCCTTTTGGTGTCTGCCCAGACTGATTATTGTTTCTGTCAAGAATTTTTTGTGAATGAACTCCAACAGTGTTGTTGTTTTGATGATTTTCTAGAAGATTTTGCAGTTTGGATTGTTTTTCCACTTGGTCTTTGTAGCGATTCTAACTTTTGACAATTTGCAGTATCTCAGATTACATTGATCTCTTTTTGTCTTTTGAATCCGACCTGATTGTGAAAACATCCTTTATTGAGAAATTGAGCCTTTTGTTTCTTTGCAAATCTTCGAAAAAACTTGGTTGAAAGTTTTGAATTTCATTTTTATAAAAACATATTTTGAGTGTTTTTGATCTGTTTGTTATTCTGAACGAATAGATTCTTAGTTTGCTGAACAACTAAGGAAAACATTCTTTAAAAAAAAAATCTTAAAAGCTTTTACTCAATTTAGATTTTAGATCTCAAGATTAGATTTTGTAGTTTTGAGTAGTTTTAATTTTTGTAGCTTTCTTTCGAAGGAAAATTGTTTTGTAGCTTCTAGTTTGGAAAGAAAAAGGATTTTGTTATGAGCTTGATATATCATCGTTGAAAAGACAAAACATTTTCTTTCAATCATTCTTCATGTTTAAAGAAGGAATTATTTATTAAAAGAATTGCATTCTCCAAATCTTTCTTAAATAGAAGTTCATTGAAAGAAAAAGAATTGATTATCATCATAGGTGCATTTTAGTGTTTTTTGGAAGTTGAGTCTTCACATCATCCAAAGTTTCATTTCCGCACCCATTGACTTAAGAAACAACTCCTAAAAGTAACGCTTAATTAAAATTCATCTAGTAATCTTTTATTTCTAGGGCTCTTATCACCAACATAGCTTAGGCTAGTATCTTGGAGTAGGGAGTAATTAACTCTCCAAGATAGCTAAAACAAACAAGTAGACAAATCTTGCGGTAGGAAGAAATTCCAATTGTTGCATCTATGCTCTGGGAAGCTCCTCCTAAAGGAGTTAAGCACGAGATCATATCTGAACTAGTGAGGTAATCAATCCTTCCTCATTGGGAACGATAGAAGTTATACACGTATTAACAACGGTAAACCTCGGATAGACCATTTCCGAGGAGCCAGGGGTCACTTGTTGGCATACCTTGGATTATTTCAAGGAGCCTTCAAGGGGATTGAGCTTTGTTACTCTGCCCTTGCATGTGTGTCGGATCGTAGACTGTTCCCCCAGGTATATTTGTTTCTGTTGGTAACCTTAGAGGCCATAATCTTTAGGATTCTTTCCTAAGGTGATGGTGGAGGGAAGATCCCACTGTACCTGGAACAGACGTCGGCTAGACTCACTTGGACTCTCCGGAGGGTTATCTTCACTCGAGATGGTATAGTGGAGAAAATTGCACCGGTCTGTTTCATTAAGCAGGTTGTCGGGGTAACTGTTCCAACCGCCCTTTTCGTGTTAAAATTCTACTAAGTTGGATTTCATCACCAACTAGTGATTTTAGTACGGAAAGTTACATGTTTGTGTGTGGTTTGAACTCTTAGATTTTTAAGCGAATGATTCAATTGTTTGTTTCTTAGATACTTTAGGTGTTTTCATTGAAATTTTTCTTTGTTTGCGTGTGATTAGATAATTTTTAATCGTGGCGGAATTGCTGAGACAATCCCGGAGAATACAAGGGAAACCCCCTGAATATTCACCAAGTCAACTTGAAGGGCTTCGTGCTCTGGTAGCATCCAGTAGTAGTAGAATTAGATCAACAGAAATTGGAAGTTCAGCTATAGTTATACATCCTGATCATCAAATACCTACAATAGAATACATTCAAGAACTGATTTCAGTTTCTGAAGTTACTGAAAGTATTTCTCCTTCTGGTGAATTATCTGACGAACCTGAAATCTCTGAACCTGAAACTGAATCTTCTGTTTTGGAAACATCCTCAAGATTTATTACACCAACTTCTAGCGATCCAGGTTCACCTAGGGTAAGAAGTATCGTTACAGAAAATCTTCCCTCTGGACTTATTTCTATTGAAGAACTTACTAATCCAGACGAAGACATATCTCTTCCCGACTCCCCTCAATCGTTAAATCTTAGGGAGTGTGAATCTATTTTCTACAGCCCCATTCGAACTAATCCTTGGTATCTCTCTTTAACGAACTTTTTAGAGAATCCGGGTCTTGCTTTTTATCCACCTCGAATTCCATTTCATCCTACACCCAGAGGTTATTATCCGTCATCTTTTATGGTCGGAGAGTCATCCATGTTTTCTCAAACGCTGGAATAATTTTTACATGGTGGTCCTTCTGTTCCTTTGGGATATCAGTCTTTGTCTGGTACTTTCTCGGGAGCAACTCCTCAACCCATCGAAAACGTGTTATCATCTGGTCTTGATGGACTTAAAATTGAAACGTCGAACGCAGAGCAAATTTTTATGATGTCTGGTAATATTCCAAATCCTCAAACTCAAGGCAGTCAGTTTCCTTCTGGGGGGCAACCTCAGGGAACTCAGTTACCGCCTGGGGGGCAACCTCAGGGTAGTCAGTTATCGCCTGGGGGGCAACCTCAAGGTAGTCAATTACCACCCGGGGCACAACCTCAAGGTAGCTTTTTCCCAGGAAAAACTGTGGAATCATATTATTTTTGGGGGCAACCCCAAGGACAGTACATACCTCAGGGTTATCAACCTCAAGGACAGTACATTCCTCAAGGTCAACCCCAAGCACAATATGCTCCTCAGGGTCCTTATCAACCCCAGCTTCAGTACGCGCCTCAGGGTTATCAACCTCAAGGTTAGTACCCAATTCAAGGTTACCAACAGCCTTCTGGTCAACCATCTTTTCAAGGAGCCGGAAATTTACCACTTACTAATCAACCCTACGTTCAACCAGGTTTTGGTCCTTACGTTCAACCTTCTATGGGACAATACCCCAGAACTATGGTGTTGGATCCGTACCAATATCAACAGCCTTTGCAGCCTAATGTGCAGTTACCTTATCAACCTGGCCAGCCATTGGTTTCTGGTCCAACCCAGCAACCTGTTCAGCCAGCTATCCAAACTCCTGCACCTAGTTCAGTTCAGCAGACTGGGCCTAGTACACCTCAGACTCCGCCTCAAACTGTTGTAACTGCTGCAACGTCTGTTCAACCTGTTACACCTGTTTCTAGAGTATCTGTAGCACCGACTTCTTCTATCCCTGTATCTGTGCAAATCCCTCAAGTCTCTGTACCTCAGTCAGGACCTTCCATTCAGACTACAGTTCAGATGCCTGCAGGACAAGCCGGTACGAGTACAGTTGTTACAAGTCAACCTCAATTTACGTATCAACCGTACCAGGGACAGCCGCAATTCGGTCCCTATGTACATAATCCAAGCTATCAGTATCAACCGTACCCTGGTTATACTTATCAACAACCTCAGTATGGTCTGGTTCATCCTGGTTATCCGGGAGGTTACACAATACCTAATGCAAATCCAATTCCTAGTTATCCTGGGTATCCGTCTCCCGAATCTGCTTTGACTTCTCAAGGTTTTCGCGACCCTAACCGTCAACTACCATTCATCGCAACTTTGGACTTACCTGATTTGACGCGCCTTACAAATGATCCAATTTTTTATTATCAAAACTGGCCGCCAATGCCTCATAAGTTGCCCAGTGATATACCAAAATTCGAAGGTAAGTCAGGAGAGGATCCATCGAATCATGTTATGACTTATCACCTTTGGTGTGCATCTAATTCAACTATTGATGATTCGATTCGTTTATGTCTTTTTCAAAGAACTCTCATAGGTTTTGCAGCCAAATGGTACATTGAGTTGCCACGAGGCTCGTTTCATAACTTTAGTTAGTTAACAACTGCTTTCTTGACTCATTTTCAGTTGCCTGTCAGATACGAAAATGGCACGGAATTATTAACTTCGCTAAAACAATCTACGTCAACGTATATTTCTGATCATATTCATGAATGGCGACGTAGGAGGCGTTTGGTGAAAGTTTATATTCCAGATCAAATTTTGGTAGAATGGTTTGTTAAATCATTGTTACCCAAGATCAATGAAGATGTAGCTAAGGCTGGTGTTGTTACTGAAGAGCAAGTAATTGCCCAAGCTCAGTACCTTGACCTTGTCTATACACAGTCAGGTACTTTACATGAGAAAATCCCCGATCTTCCAAAGCAAGGTCAAATAGCTGCTGCTCCTTCAGGTCTCATGCCGCTGACGGTATGATTGGTACAGTCAATTCTAAAAGTAAGAAGAAATCTTCAAAGAATTCTTCTCCTATTATCACTTTACCTGATTCCCCAAAAGGAGAATCTTCCCCCGAAGTTTTTGCCGATATTCATGTCGTAGAGACATCTACGACCAAATCAAAATCCGGTGGTAAAAAGAAAGGGAAGAATAAAAACAAAAAGAATTCGAAAGAGAAAACTGATAAAGATGAATCCAATGATGAAAAACGTAAACCTCGCTATCCTTGTTTCATTTGTGAACAAGATCATTTCACGAAAGAATGTCCATATCGAGACGAAGTTACGAAATTCGTTAAAGGATCACAACAACCTGTTGTCTTGAAGGATCCTTTTCCAATTCAAGATAGTAAGATGATTGGTTCTTCCTCGACTACTTTAGAAGAGCCTATTATGATGATGTCTCATGTAAGGATTGCGACACGATCGCAAGATTATGGTTCTAAGAATCCTGTTGATGGCAAAGAAGCAGAGTCTTCTAATGCAAATACATCAAATACACCTCCTCCTGTTTCCGGTCCGCTACAGATCGAGAAACAAAATCCAGACTTGATAATCAAACTGCCTGCTAAAGGTGTTCTTCGTAAATCAGCTTTCAATCCACATGCGAGAGCTGCTCAGAATTACAACATTGTTGAAGATTTAGCTGTTTCTCCTTCAGCAATGTCGGCTTTGGAAGTGCTGCAATCGTGTCCAGCACATCGTAAATTATTATTGTCTGCCATAGGAGCTGTCGATGTTCAGGATTCTAACCTTATAATCTTCGATTTAGAAAATAGTACACCTCGCCTTGGTGGCTTTCCAGATTCCAGTGTTAGTAAAAAACAGACCTATTTTTCGGACTGTGATTGATGAGGGAGCTTCAAGGTGTATTATGTCAATTCAGTGTTGGAAATCACTTGGATCTCCTACACTTAACCAATCCCCGACAATTCTAAAGGCTTTTGATGGTTGAGGTTTTCAACCTTTTGGTATTTTGCAGGATTTACCCATAGGGGTCGAAGGTAAAATCGTTAATCTAGATGTGGAAGTGGTTGATGCCCCTCTAGATTACAACCTTCTTCTGGGTCGTAGTTGGTCCTATGCTATGACTGCTGTTGTCTCTTCGGTCTTTCGACTAATAAAATTTCCATATCAAGGAAAGATCGTGACAATAGATCAGTTAACTTATTTTTCATCCGACCCAGCCTCTACAGAAACAATCCAGCATGTTGGTAAAACGGCTATCCCTTATAAGGATGTTGGATTTGGTTTGATTAAAGATTTTGGTTTACTAGGAACTTTTTCCTTTCCTCCTCCTAACGTATCGTCTTCTACTGCAAGTATTCATATGATTTCGTCAGACACTGTTATGTTTGATGATCCTTGGATTATACCTTCAGAATCCGAGATAGATTCATTTAATGGCGTGATGCCTTTGAGTCCATTTGAAATTGCGTACCAGGTTGTACAGTCTTTTTCCAACCCCTTTTCAACCAAAGTTGATCCAATGAATGGGATCCAAGAGGAATCACTTTCTATATCTAGTTCAATTACAACGACATTTCCTGAACTTGTTCATACATATGAGCAAATTCGTGAGTTTTTGTCTGTTGATGATTTACCATGGGAAGATCTACATCACCGATCTTCATTTTTACCTGAATTAGATCATTTTGAAGATGATTTCGCTTCAATTTTTACTGCTGAATATGCCAAGGAACCTCAGAATCCATTGCAAAATCCTGATTCTGAGTTAAATTTGGAAAATATATCTAGAACAATTCCAATTGACATTTCAGTAAAACCAGGAATAATTGAAAACATTCATATAGGTGCTTGTTGTACAGATGAAGAAATTCAGACTTATAAAGCCCTATTTCAAGAATTCCGTGACGTGTTTTCCTGGTCTTATGAAGAAATGCCAGGAATTGATCCATCGATCGTTGTTCATGAAATTAAGACTTACCCGGATGCTAAACCTGTTCGTCAACGATTACGTCAAATTCATCCTAGAAAAGCTACTGCTATAAAAGCAAAAGTTGAAAAATCACTTCGCGCAAGATTCATTTATCCAATTCCCTTAACAGATTGGGTATCGAATATTGTTCCTGTGACTAAAAAACAAGGAACGATAAGAGTATGTATCGATTATAGGGATATTAATCGAGCATGTCCAAAAGATAATTATCCAACTCCCTATATCGATCAAATAATCGATGATTGTGCTGGCAGTGAATTGTTTTCCTTCATGGATGGCTTTTCCGGCTACAATCAAATAAACATACTCCCTGCAGATCAACCCAAAACAACTTTTATTTGTCCATGGGGAACGTTTGCTTATTGTAAACTACCTTTTGGATTAAAGAATGCTGGAGAAACTTTTCAACGGGCTATGTCTTATGCATTTCATGACATTAAGCACATTTTCCAGCCATATCTCGATGATTTACCTGCTCATTCATTACGTAGGGCCGACCATCCCACTCATTTACGAGCAATTTTTATGAGATGTAGGCATTATCGGATAAGGCTGAATCCGCATAAATGTGTTTTCTGCGTAGAATCGGGTCGATTACTGGGATTTGTTGTCTCGAAATCAGGCATTCGTGTCGATCCATCGAAGGTTGAAGCTATTGTTAAATTGCCTCCTCCTTCGACTTTGCGCCAACTCCAAAGTTTGCAGGGGAAAGCAAACTTTTTACGTAGATTTATTCCTAACTATGCCGAGCTTACAAAGGGTTTTACCCGGTTGTTGAAATAGAACATTCCGTTCTTTTGGGACGAGATCGCTGATCGATATTTTGATGCACTTAAACACGCGTTGACCCATGCACCGTTATTGCATCCTCCCAACTACAACCAAGATTACATTTTGTACCTCGCTGCTTCTCATTCCACCATTGGGATGGTACTAGTTCAGGAATATGAATCTCACAATGAACATGTGATTTATTATCTTAGTCGGAATCTGCATCCGACTGAAATCAAATACACACATGTGGAGAAATTGGCCTTGGCAGCTGTTCAAGTTGTTCAACGTTTTAGACATTACATCTTGTTACGTAAAACCATGGTAATTTCTAATTGCAACCCTATGATGTATATTTTGACCAAACAATTGCTAGGGGGCAAATATTCCAAATGGATAGTTATCCTACAGGAATTTGACTTGGAATTTGAAAAATCCAAGGCAAAGAAATCTTTGGTTTTTGCAGAACTGATGTGTGATTTCCCCTCTGCTGATATTGAAACAGTGGCAGAAGAGTCCATTGTGGACGAATCTTTGTTTCTTATCAGTACGCTTGATCCATGGTATGGGGATATTATTGTGTATCTCCAAACCCAATCTTTTCGGCCTGACATTTCACGAACTCAGCGACGGAAAATACGCTTCCAATCCCAACAATATAATATCATTGGTGATACACTTTATCGATGTGGAGCGGATTCTGTTTTCCGACGATGTCTAATTCATGAAGAAGCTGAAAAGGTGTTAAATGAATGCCATTCTGGAGCATGTGGCGGTCATATGTCTGGGTATGCCACAGCCCAAAAGATATTGCGTGCAGGTTATTTCTGGCCAACATTGTTCAAAGATTGCATTTATGTGGTTCGGAAATGCCACAATTGTCAAATTTTTGATCGAAAAATGCGCGCGCCACCCGCTCCTCTTCACCCTATAATTGCTGTTGGTCCTTTCGCGAAATGGGGTATCAATTTTATTACATGTAACCCTCACTCGGCCGGGGGGCATGCCTATATTATCTTAGCAGTAGATTATTTTACAAAATGGGCCGAGGCGATGCCTACATTTTCAGCTGACGGCAAGACTGCTGCAACATTCGTATTTAATCACATAATTGCTAGGTTCGGTGTTCCTCAAGCTATTATTACAGATCATGGAAGTCATTTTCGGAACATCATGATGACTGAATTAACAGAACAACTTGGCCTACGCCACGATAGTTCCACTCCGTACTATCCACAAGCAAATGGTCTCGTTGAAGCCATTAATAAAGTTTTAGTCACCATGATTAAACGAATCATTGGTATTCACAAGACGAATTGGCATTCCATGTTATTTTCAGCGCTTTGGGCATATCGAACCTCAGTCAAAACATCAATGGGTTTCACTCCTTTCCAACTGGTTTACGGTTTGGAAGCTGTGTTGCCGATTGAATGCGAAATACCGTCACTAAAATTAGCCGTAGAATTACTTCCAGCTACGTCTGAAGAGGAGAAACGTTTCTTGTACTTAGCCCAATTAGATGAGAATCGACGAAATGCTGCAATAGCAAACGAGGCTCATGTTAAAAGGATAAAAGCTCAATATGATAGAAATGTGACCCCTCGAAATTTTTCAGAAGGAGACCTAGTTTTACTTTATGATCAAGCTAACGACACGCTAGGAGCTGGAAAATTCGTGCCTATGTGGCATGGTCCTTATATTGTTAAACGAAAGTTAGCAAAAGGGGCCTATGAGTTGATAGATTTTGACGGTGTCCCTTTGGATAAACCCAGAAATGGGCTTTATCTAAAGCGATATTATGCTTAAATGAGGTGTGGAGATTTTTGTTAGTTTAGATTTCTTTACTGCTGGTGAGTTTTAGATTAGAAAAGTGTGCCTAGTTTAGAAGTGTGTTTTGTCACTATTCCTGCTTATCTGAGTTTTACTCTTGATATTGCAGATGTCGACGTCTCTTCAAACCTACATTGGTTTTGCTGATGGTGCTTGTCGTAGTACACGGAACATTTCTTCCGCAGCTTGGGTTATCTATTCACCCTCTGACAAGTTAGTATCCATGCATGGGGTAAGCCTTGGTCAAACAACAAATAACATTGCCGAGTATAGTGCAGTGATTGAGTTATTGTCTGAATCCATATCATTTGGAATTCAGAGTTTGATTGTAAGGTTGGATTCTGAACTTGTTGTATTACAGCTTAACAGGGTTTATACCATTAGAAATCTAGTGTTATTACGGTTGTTTTTGAGAGTTCGTCTCTTGGAACGTGAATTTGATTACATTGAATATCAGCATATTCCAAGACATTTAAATACATTAGCAGATTCAATTGCTTCTAGTATGATAAATAGACATTTGCAATAATCAAAAGCAGTAAAACAAACCACATTCACATATGTACACAGATAGCTGGCAAATAGTGATATATCATAATATAGGAGTGTTTTCAAAAAATATACATCGTCTTCAATCATAGGTTGGAAACACCTTATGATCGGAAAAAATAATAATACAAAAGTCAAAAATATGAGTCTACACGATCATCCCATCACTGATGGTGATCACGATAAGAAACCACTGCTTGGGCTACCCTGCATAGGAACCTCGTAAAAGGTCCTGGAACTCCAATCACATATCTCTACAGCCTGAGAGGAATGTCATCTATGCTGGTCTCTGGAATATCTAGAGTCAAACGCTCTAGATGATGCTATAAATTAGTCAAAATCACTGCTGATTGGCCTGCTGGGGCTGGTGCGGGCGCAACTGGTTGTCTTCTTTCGTAAGGTTGAAGATGAGCTGGTCTTTGTGGACCCACATCTGTATTCAAAAAAACTTTTGGTTATTTTCAAAGACGATAAAAAATTAAAAAAAAAAAAAAATTAGAATTTAGCAAACGTTGAAAAATGATTGTACCTGACTCATCCCACTGTTCCCCGGCAGGGAGAGCCATCTCTCTGTCGCCGCGGAAATCTATCCCGGCATATGGAAAATCTTCTATCACAAAAAGTTGGCGATCTAACCAACGAAAATATGAAGGAGGAAATCGCACAATCTCAGTACCCTCAATAGCATGACGAGCCATCAACGCGGACCAACGAACCATTCTCGGTTCTCGAGGTCGACCGGCATCAACAACAATACTCTGTGGAGCTAACATGGGGATCCTCTCTAGAGCAAAAGAAACAACAATGGATCCATATCCAAAGTTATTCAGTTTCCCATTTTTTGCTCTGGTTAGTTGGCCTTTTACATTAGCCAACACAGCTTCACACCAGTTAAAGATGGTGTCGCGAAAACAGTCCACGGCAATACGCATTTGGGAACCAGTAGCTACATGAAGCGCAACACTCCCACACAGTTTGGTAACAGTAAAAGAAATAACTTTCAATTCAGGACGGATGATGTGTTTTATGTCAATCCGTTTGTCCCGAGGATTTTCCTGATCATTGCAGAATTCTAGTTGGAGACTAGCGACAGTCTGGCCACCTGGCCTAGTCCCAAACAAAGAAACTTGTTCGCCCCTCTTGGACAAACTAGTCAAGAAATATATATCCTCCAGCTCAATTTCGAGCCGGTGGCCACCAATGAAGAAGCACTGGTCCTGCACATTCCATCTGTTCACCAACCATGTCAAGAGTTCTACTTGTGCCCTCATGCCTGAGATGGCCCAAAATTTGTACAAGCCACATGCTTTTAATGCCTGTTGTGTGGGAAAATGAAGTATTACGGCTTCATCCACTTCCTCATGCTCACGTTCTCGCCAGATAAGCATCTTGTCAATCCTACAATACAGAAAAAGGCAAGTTAGAATAATCTTATTTGAAAAATTTTGGCAAACAAATGAGAAATGAACGTTTTAAATCTAACCGCGCGGGTACCGCACCCTCTCTTTGTAAATAGAGCGTAGGTCCGCACGTGCAGTGTGTGCTGGGTGCGGAACCCACGACTTTTTCCTTATAGGAAAAATTCGGGGTCCGCAGGTAGCGTGTGTCTCACCTGCGGACCCCGCGGGCGAAATTTTTAACCGTTTTTTGCCCCAAAAATTCAAACTAAAGCCTAAAAACAAATTTGAAATGTATGAAAAACAAGATAGAGAGGTTGTGGATTACCTGGGACTGACGGTTCTCGATTCCAACGGACGAATTTTCCAGAATCTTCACAGGAACTTTCTTATCCAAAAGCTTTTTACTTTTCACTTTGAAACTGAACGGTAAAAATGAAATTGAAAAAGTCCTTTTTATAAGTTTTTTCGAATGGATGAATTTTTAATTTATTTATTTTTCACTTTAAAAAGGGTATTTTTGAAAGCATTTTTACTTATCTTAAACAGGTATGTGTAATGTTTTAAGTTTTTGTGCAGAAACTGGATTTTTCAGGTGAACTGATCATTTTTCAACAAAGAGCATACTTTTATCACTTTTTCGGACTCTTTCAAAAATTTTACGAAAAAGTGAAACCTTGGAGTCCTCTTTTAAGCCCTTTTCAGACTCTCTAAATATGAAAATATTGCCGAGTACTTGACTATTCGAACTCGTTAAAATAAATGAACAGTCGTCCCTTCAGTATAAGTTTACCCCTTTTACGGACTGAAATGGACTATTTACGAAAAAGGTATACGTTGACTAAATACGGTCAATAGAGTTCTCTCCCGCATTATTTTATCCTTTTTTGGGCTCGAGAGACTAAATTTACGAAAAAGAACACCCATGGAGTTTTCTTAAGTTTTTCTTCTGACTCCCTAAAACTGAAAAACACCGAGTTTCTCCTATACTCGACTCGTTAAAACTTAACAGTAAAGGACCTGTTTAATTTTCAACAGGAACGAACCACTCCTTCTTAGGGTTCGAATTTTAAACTAAGTTGGACTCACCCGAAGGGTGAGATTATAACCAAGCAAATGTTATCCTCCTCAAGCTTGTCAAAAATAAAGAGGTACTTGCCAGAAATGGTGGGGGAAAAGAGAGAAAAATGGGCGTGTTTGTTGTATTTTAAATTTTTCGAAAATTCAGTCAACCACTCTTGAACACGACACTTTCATTCACCTGGGTTGGGAAGTCCTTTGTCCAACAGTTAATCAAACCATATTGAAAGTCTTCAGCCGGTTTCTGGGTATTAGCTTTGGGTCAATTGTTACCAAGCCATCTGCAATGTCGTTATGTGTTCAAGAGGACAGTTCAAATAAACCATTCATCTGCAAAATATTTGTCATCCATTTTGACCATCCCTGAGTCAGTCCTTGCCAATATATTTTCAAAACTTGATCTATGATTTCGTGTTGTGGGCTTGCCTACGACGGATCACTTTCTATCGACGACAGCTCATTATCTAGGAAGTTGATCCAGAAATCGTCAGTACCTTGAAATCTGCATGCCTCAATGGCATGTTTCTCGCCTTCGACGACAGGTTGCATCATTGACCTTCGATCGAATGATTTCGTGAGATGTTCGACTTCAGCTCATTCATTCACATTTCATGGATTGTACTGAGTACTTTGAGAGCCATTGACATTACTGGTGGTTTCTCTCACACTTGTTAATAGTTCACATCATTGACTGGTAATCAAGTGGTTTCTACCATGTTCGACTTCAACACATTTATTCACATGGATAGAATCGTACTAGTTCGAGATGCGGAAATCAAGACCCTGGATCTAGTTTCCACCATCCAAGCTTCGAGGAATTTTATTATTATACAGTAGACTATTCATTACAGATGGCTGCACCCATGCTGTGTCTACACTATTGATGTAATATTAAAATCATTCCTGTATCAGAACGATTTGAGTTAGTTTCTAGTTAGTTTTAATCTGAGTATTGGAATGCCTACCTCAGTGATGACATATATATGTATATATTTTGCATTGAATGTTTTTACAGGTTCCAACTGGGGTGTCCACAGGATGATCTTTGAAATGATAAAGTACTGCACTCTTCATATATGACAGACTTCAGCTTCATCTATTCCAGACTTTTCACTTTAGGGGGCAATTTGTTACACTAAAATCTATCATCCTGACATTTTACTATGAGTATGAGCTCATTATTACTCATACTTCCTCCTTTTGCAAGTCTAACATATCAGCTCCTCATGTCAAGCTTTCAAAATCAGAGAAAAGTTCCTAAAAATCCCCTAAACATTGGTATCGCACTTTATCTATTCATTCCCTGCGGTCCCGCACCTAAAGTTCAGCCCTCCTGCGGAACCATACCGCACTTTCTTTGTGTTATGGGTGCGGACCTCTGTAAAACTCAAAAAGGTGAGAAAGTAAAGATAAAAAGTTGATTTCAGATGAATTCTAGAAGATTCTAGATGGGAATTTTCGGGAATGGATATGCTTTGAGAAGGTTCATGCATCCCTCACTTGATGGAGCTAACCCCTTGATGTAAGGAGCTAATCCCTTTGAAGGAGGATTCTATCCCTTCATATTTGGAACAGAAAACCTCCTCTTTTCCACTATAAAAGAGGCCTTGGGTAGCCTCAAAGGGAGTTCAAGCTTAAGATATTTGAAGTTAAATGTTGTTGAGATTCAGACTCAGTTAACTAAGACTTTCTGTGAGGTTAAATCACTCATCTCTATCTGTCTTAGTTCAAAGAGTGCAATGCTTGTCAAATTAGAAGAGATTCCTGCTTCGGACCCCGGGAGGACCTGCACAACATCAAGGCACAGGTTGTAAAGGTTTTCTTTATTTGAAGTTAATACAAATATGCTCATTTCTCTCATTAAACTGTCTATTCATGGTTTATTTCATAAATTCCTTGATCATTATGATGAGTATGATTTATAATAATGTCTATACAGGTGCTACGTAATCTTTTTGCTTGTTTGTGACTGCAGATTCACGAGGAACGTTCTTTCAAGTGCACGGGAAGGACTTCAACGAGATCAAGCAAGCGCTGGACATAAGGTAGGCCTTACACCTATATAGTATTCTTATGAATCTTGTATGCTTAGAGAGAGATTAGTATAATTGGCTGTGTGTTGCTAGTTACTTAGTACGGTGTGTGCGGGTCGTGTTCCTGCAAGACTACATGAAATTGCCACAAATGTTGTCAACTTGGTCTTGAAGGGCATTGTCTTAGTCTAGAGTAAGGTCTTTGAATTTTCATTTGAATAATCACAGGCACCTTCTTTTATGGAAAGGTTAATACAGTTTGTAGATCATATTTATGTTCTGCAACAAGTTATATATTTTACTACATTTGAATTTGACAAGGGTCCAAAAAAACATCATCAGGAAGGTCAAACTTGGTCTTGGAAGGGCATTGGTCTTAGTCTAGAGGTCTTTGGAATTTTTCATTTGAATAATATATAAGAAGAGAGGATATTTGTGGGTTTTCCTCTCAAGTGGAAAGGTTTTGGACATAGCTTGTAGACTATATCATGTGTTCCTATGTACTGTTGATATTCTTGTTTTGGTAGATTTTTTATGATAATAATAACATAATAAGAAGAGAAGAAGCTAATAAGGGAAAAAAAGTAAAAATACATTAGAAGAAATTATCATATTTAAGAGAAACCATCCTAACTATAGCCCTATATATTTCTCAACGTGGGGGTTACTTTCCTACCTGAGAAAAATTGAATTTCATTATATTTTATAGGTAAAATGCAGTAAGTAGGAAAATTTGATAATTTGATCTCGTGTACTAATTTATTATTGTTTTTAAGATTGGTTTGTGCAGGAAGATGAGGGCTCAAAAAAGGAGCACTGATGGGCAGATTGAAAGGGATTTGTAATGATTGTTTCATTGTTAATTGCATATGCATATGGATTGGGAGAGTCGGTCTACGCCCATGTTAAGGCCATGGAGAAATATGCTACTAGGGCCAACACATAGGATAGTGAACTTGAGAAGGGTTATGGGTATTCCAATAAGGTGTTGGATATTGAAACTATTGGGGTGGCTATTGAATGTTATATGCATTTGACCAAGAATTGAAAGCAGAAAAAATTTCTTGCATCATACCTAGTGGTCTAGGTTTCCAAGGTTTTCTCTATCCAATAAAGTAGGTTGCTTAAAAATCTTCCCCTACCACTTTATAAATCACCTTTAATCGAATCAGTGAAGGGAATTGATTCGTAGAATGAGTCTTATTAGTAGGCCTTATTTTCCTAATTTATGGGAAAGTCTGGTAAAGTTTTGTTCAGTATTAATGGGAGATTCAAGCTTGAAGCAGATTCTATGTAATAGATCAAATTGCTCAGTTGATATAATACAAGCATGAGGGATTTTTCCCAATTAGGTCCCCCACATAAATTTTGTGTTATATGTGTAATTGTATTTATATTCATTTTTTTCTTTCCACATAATTTTGGTAGTTACATCTTCTATATTTTGCAAACCAATTTTCTCTAATTAGCAGTTGCAACATTTCAAGGATTTTCTACATGGTATTAAAGCTCAAAACAAGATAGAGATCAAGTTCCTATATTATAATAAAAGCGCATTGATGAAAATATAAGTTAGTTCGGGAATTATACAAGTGTGAGAATGATGTCTTTCTACGATTTGACGATATATCATTCCCGAGAAGGGACTTTGAATTTTTGTGCATGGAAGGATAAAATGGAGGTTGTGTTTGATGATAATTGGGTCTTTCAATACATCAAAATTGATATTCCTAATCCTTTGACATCAGATGCAAAATAGCTAAATCAATGGAGGATGGACATTGTTAAAGCTAGGACGATGATCTTAGAAGGTGTTAGAGAACGTATTGTTCCAAATTTGCATGGGTAGGAAACAACATTCCACATGTGGAAGGTCCTTATTGATATTTTCGAAAGTATTAGTGATGCGAGAAAAGAATCTTTGAAAGAAAAAATTAGGAACATTTCAAAGGGAAGGAATGAGGCCATTTTTGCATATATATCTAGGTTTTCTCAAGTGGGGGATGGACTTAGAGGTGTTGGAGAGACAGTTCCACCAGTAGATATTTTAATCCTTGCTCTTCTTGGGCTTCCCAAATATTTTCATATTTTATAGGACGTTATGAATGGAAGAAATAAGCTCCTTCAGTGGGAGAGACCATGTTAATATCATGTGTAGGAAGAGATAAGGAGGAACATAAGGGATGGTGTCTCATCTAGGATAGATGATGAGGAGAAATTTTCTTTAGCTATAAAAGGGAAGAAAACCAAGGGAAAGAAGGCCTAAGAATAAACCGAGTCTAATTAGAATGGAGGACAAGAAAATAAGGATATTAACAAGATAAAGTGTTTTCATTGTTAATAATTTGAACATTATGCTACAAAATGTCCAAACAAGAAATCCATCAAGCAGGATGCAACAATGGTAGGAAGAGAAACACTCTCTTTTCAATTCAAAATGGATTTCTCTTTGATAGCTTACATGGAAATCTTAGTTCGACATAGTGTGTGTTATATTTATTAAGGGGCTTCATTCAACATGATAGGGAATAAATATTTCTTCAACAATCTAGAGGATAAAGACATACAATTCCATATCAAGATTGGAGATTATGGTAGACACTTGAACAAAGGAGTTGGTATAGTGAACTTTAAGAGGTAGTATGGTTCCCTTATCCATCTCAAGAATGTGATGTATGTTCCAATATTGAAGAAAATTTTTGTATTTGTAGCTGCCATTGAAGATAATGGGTATGATGTTGTATTCAACTTAGGCAAGTCCTACCTCAAAAATTATGCTCCATGACAAGTGAAGTGGGTTGGGGTAAGGATCGAGAGCCTCCACAAATTGTAGGTTGATCGATGTGAAACATTGAGTAGTAAGGTAGAGATTTCCCATATTAAAGAAGTTTCAGTTGAGCGAGAGTATGATAAAGCTCTCAAGATGGAGCCTAAGCTAATATCTCAATTTCAGTCTAAGCTAGTTGAAATTAGGGCTGGCCACTAGGATGATGATGAGGATCATAAGCCAGGGTGAGTGGAGGAAGAAACTCAGCCAAAGACTTCCAGTGCAGGGAATGTTTGAGCCAAGTGGGTGGAGTATTTGGTTAAGGGAGCTAAGAATAATGTTGGATGTCCCAACACCAAGAAGTAGATAGCTAGATACACAGGGTACATGGCTCAGAGAAGTTGTAGCAGTAGAAAAGTTGGTATATTTTAAGACAAATCTAGGTGGATGAGGTTCTTCCAAGAAGCCCTTTGTCGCTTAGAGGGAGTGTTTAAATTATAGAAATGAATGACTTCTTTGACTTCTTCCTTAGTCAAATATGCTATTTTGAATTCAATCTCATAAATCCTTGAATTAGTTTTTATTTAACATGTGTGATTTGTCCTATCACTAAGTTATTGTAAGATAAGTCGAGTTAGATGGCATGCACTAAATTGTAGACTAGTTGATGGATAAAATTAGCTATCTAATGGGGTTAAATATAATGTATGCCAGTTAATTGATCTATAGTTCTACAATAGAGGTAGTTTTGAGTTTAGTTGAGTATTTGACTTTCTGTTAACTCAACTTACTCTCAGTTAACTAGTTGCAACTGCTAAAATTAGCCCTAGTAGGTCATGCAATTCAAATTTCCTATTGAGATTGAAAGAAGGGACAAACTATATTTATCAGTGTACAAATTTTTTTGCATGTAGAGACTAAGAATAAATAAGATAATTTCTCTTGGGAAATATGCACATAAATAGGATAAATTCCTATTTTTTAGGGGAAAATTTGTGCTAGGAAATAGGAGCTCCTAGTAGGCCATATTTTCCTAAGTGTTGGGAAAGTTGTAACACCCTCTTAATGCATATGCCCAAGTAACCGTCCAACTAGGGTAAACATGTGATGAAGAGTTACTATAATATTATTCAACTCCCTATATATCATTGAGGGAAGTGGAACGGACAAAACATAGCCAAATTGACATTCTAAACATGCAACAGAACCCCCAGGAGCCATCCAACCCATACAGGTAACCATCCCTTGAGACAAAATGGAATTTTATACATTAAAACCTTAGTTTCCCCCTTTATATTGGAATGCATATGACTGTGACCCTGTAGTCACTACCACAACAAGGAATTTCTACGATGGGGGAATTTTCAGGGTAGTTATGTGCCAACGACTTTGGATTTTGTGCCGCTTTCTCAGGGCTAGGACTCATGCCACTTCCCAGAATTCCATGAAACTTCTAGAAATGGAAAATAAAAAATAAAAAATGATACAAATGCAAATAATTGAACAAGTACTTGAATGGAACCCTACTAGTCATGACAAGCATTTCGTCAAACATGTCTCAAATATGCATTTTACAGATTTAAACAACAGATCTGAGCCTAGGGGTCTCACCCTTGCCTGAAAATCACTAAGAACCATTGATGCCTCATCAAAATAACTAACTTTCCATCATTTAAGCCATATATTCATTGTACATTCAGGTATTAATCAAAACATGATGAGAGCCATACATTATCACTGTCATAAAACTCACTCATAACCATCATATAATCAATAGAAATATCAAGGATATAAATACTGTATAATACACATATAAACATGTATATTTACCAATAAAATACCAAGGATTAGGAGCTCTTATTGATGATTACATAGGTTGACTAGGTATAGGACTTCCATGAACCACCGAACCACAAACTAGGATGAACCGAATCTTTCTTTTAGCTCATCACCCCTGTGCCATATTCCAAGAATGAATGTTGGATCTCATAAGAAATTAATCAAAACCAAACTAGGAAATATGCATCCTAAACTTCCTTACCTTTTTCACTAGAAATATCCACTGAAAATAACACACCCCTGCGACTATGCGTCTCTTGCATAGTTGTTACCATTCTAAATGATTTTTCCTTCTTCTTAATCTACAAGAGTATGTGTTATCTATTCTCATCCAAACACTCAATAGCTTTGTCATGATAGTAAACTTTAGTATTATGGAGATACAACCAATCCATACCCAAGAGGATGTTATACGAACCCAACTATAATACATTCAAATATATTAATGTAGGCATACCATTCAACCCATATGCACAAGATATTACCCAATGATGAACTTGCTTATTTTTACCTATAGCCAACTCCACTAACCAAGACTCCGCACACACTTATTTATTCAAACCACACTTATCCACCAGGCCAGGATGAAAATAACTATAATTCTATCCAGGTTCAATCAAAATATAAACAACTTGATCATAAAGCCTACCATCAATCTTGAGAATAAATGGTTGGTGATCTTATTTCTTGTTATCTAATGTTGCATAAATCCGAGGAACACTTTGTGCAACATCCCCTACTTTTTGTGCTTACTGGGCACTGTAGATATGCATTCTACTGCACTAATGCTTTGGAAAATCTCTCCTGCCATGATATTTTCCACAAGTCCATCAATGTATAGGATTCTAGTCTGCACCCTTGTTCTTATCCTCAAACTAAAATCCATTCCCTTTGTTAGATGAATTGAACTTATTGTGTGGTGTTTCATTCTCTTTTTTACCCTCTTCCTGATGTCTTTCTCTCTTATTATCCCATTTCCCTTTATTATTATCATTACATTTCTATTCATGCTTAGTATCACCTTTGCTCTACAATGCTTTAGCTTCCGGATGGCCTCCTCCAATGATCTAGGCTAATCAAACACATCTCTATCTTTAAATGCTACCAACAATCCACTGATGAATATTTCAATCCTGGCCTTCTCCTCTTTCAGGTAAGGTAGATATCTCAACAAATCCAAAACTATGCTAGTATACTCCTCATCAGTCATAGATCCCATCTTTAGCTAATAGAATTATTTTTCGCTATCATCATAGTATCTCTCTGAAAGGTACTTCTTCCTAAATAGTCTCTTTAACTCACTACAAGTCATCTCCTCCTCATAAATATCTCTTACATTATTTAAATCTTCCTGCCAGATATTTGCTTCATATTTAGGATGGAAGATATCTATTATTTCCTTCATATTCTATGAATAATTATATAACCTAAAAAACTTATTCATTCCAAGCAACCATACTTTTTCATCTTGTGTTTTACTCATTTCCCCATCAAATGTAAGTGGCTTTTATTTCCTAAACTCATCTAGAATATTACCCCTTATTACTCCTCTTTTAAGGATGATAACAATGATGACCATGATACCTATCGGAACGAGCACTAGCATAAAATTTGTGTTCATCACCTCTCATATTTGGAGTATTCAAGAAAATTCCATCCTTGATCATGTCATATCTATATAACATGTACTTTCCATGGGATATACTATCATAGCTCCCATTAGTCTTATCCTCATATCCATATATGATATAAAGTTGTACCTGTCTCTGCAATTCTAATGAACTCTGAAGAATTAATGCATTTACTTTTTCTTGTTTCTCCTGTGCCTTCATGATTCTATAATTATCTTCTTTGAAACTTCTTCTTTCTTCCTTCAAACTCCTCAATGTGCCTTATATGCCACAGTAGTTCCTAACACCACATTGCTCATCTGATTCATAGGGAGAATCTTTGTATTCTACCGTATTACTAGTCATATTTGATCTCTTCTTCGTGCAAGGTATATTATGTCAGTTAAACTAATTCTTAAGAAAACCAATGTACCTTACTATAGTTCGTGGAGAATATCTGGTCTGCAAGACCGACCAGATTAGCACAATACATATATAAACATAATCAGATCAACATAAAAGCATCCTTTTAACCATTATCTAGTTATCAATGCATGATTATGTAGACCACATACCATGACTTCATGCATAATTTCCAGTATCTAGTCAATGTATGCATAGAAACATATAAAAATTGGCACACATAACCAATGCACAGCTGACATACATTCACAAAATATACATTCGATAATGGCACCATCATCTTCCACACGGATACACCACTACAATAATGACCAATTCCATGCATACATAGCAAGCACGTAGAACACAAGCACAAGTGCCTACATGCAACCAACATGTACATACAACAACACATTTGTCCAAGGAGAATGAAAACCAGACATGACCCAAGGAGAATGGAACCACACTTTGATACCATTCTGACATACCCTCCTCCCACATCTACCCAAGTAACATTCTAGCCAGAGTAAACATGTGAAGAAGAGTTACTATGATATGATTCAACTCCCTATATATCATTTAAGGAAGTGGAACCAACGGAACACATCCAACCTAACCTTCTACACATGCAGAATAACCCCCATGAGCCATTCAACCCATTTAGGTGACCAACCCTTGAGACAAATGAACATTTTTCTACATTACATCCTCAGTCACTCCCTTGACATGGGAATGCATGCAACTTAGACCCTCCATTATATCCCACAACAAGGAATGCATGCGACTAGGGACTTTTCTAGGTAGTTTTGTGCCAACGAGTCCAGATTTTGTGCCACTTTTTCAGCGCCATGTCTCAGGCCACCACCCAAAACTCCATGAAACTTACATAAATAGTAAATAACATCAAAACAATGATACAAACAAATCTAATTAAATGAAAACTTGATTGGAACCCTACCAGGATGACAGATATTTTGTCAAACATGTCACAAATATGCATTCTATAGGTTTAAACAAAAAAATATGAGCATATGGGTCTCATACTTATTTGAAAATCGCTAAGGATCATTGATGCATCATTACAATAACTAAATTTCCATATATTAAGCCATATATTCATTGTAAATTCAGGGATTAATCAAACATGATGAGATCCATACATTATCACCGTGATAAAACTCACTCACAACCAACATATAATAAACAAAAATATGAAGGATATAAAAACCATATAAGCTACATATAAACAAGTATATTTTCTCATAAAATACCAAGTGGGAATAACTCTTATTGATGATTGCATAGGCCGACCAAGTATGGGACTTCGAAAAACCACCAGACCATAAACTAGGATTAACCAAATATTTCTTTAAGCCAGTCACCCTCACTCCATATTACTAGCATGAATCTAGGATATAATAATAAAATGATTCAAAACCAAAATAAGGCTTCTAGAGGCCAAACCACCTCAAACCTTAACCAGTGATTCCACCTAATGGTCAAAAGTCACTAAGAATCACCATATTGGTTTCTACATAATCTATCCAGGGCTACAAAGTGTTTGTTCCAACTATAGCTTCTAGGACTAGTAACTCAACCCAAAATTATCTCTAGGCTTCGAGAGTGTTTATCCAACTAGGGCTTCCAGGACTAGTAACTCGACCCAACGAGGGCTTCCATATCATTTGTACAAGCAAGGCTTCTAGGACTAGTAAGTAAAATAAAGTTATTGCAGGGATTCTATAACATTTTTCCAACTAATACTTCCACAAACTAACAACTTAGCCTATTGGAGTCCTATGATTTGGCAGATTAGTAAACGAAATGACAGGGAAACATCAGACCAATATTTGGAGTACTAGGACCTAACCTTCCTGGACTCAGAGAGGGCTCTCTCTATTATGCAAAAGATGTGAACTTGTTCGCTTTGTATGCTTAATTTTAGGCTAGCTGTTAAGTATATTTTGGTTTTTTTTTGGGTTTTTGAGGAAAACTGATCAAAAGGGACAAATATAAAGAGATTTCATTAAATCAATAGGGCTATGGGGTTAGATAAAGTTAGGACTGTCTAAATGGTGGACAACGTGTTACTGCAGGGCTGATTTAGTCAAGGTAAATGGATTCTTTGGGTGAAAATGAAGTGAAATGAACACTAATTTTGTGAAAGACAAAGAGATATTAAACATATGTAGTTTTAAACCAGGTATTCATAAGGTATGGTAAACCATGAATCTCTATGAATAAAACTCAAACTGATACATATGAAAGATAAACAATCTGGCAATACATAGAAGCATAAGAACCTCTAACTCTAGAAAATCACCTTCAGCTGTTGGGAAAACAAATAAGATAAAAAATTAACTCAATCTATGAAGAGGTAACTGCTAAACAACATATCTTGAGCTATCGAGAAGTATGAAATAAGTTTGCAAGCATGGACAAAGGGCAAGATCAAACGAGACCTCTTTGACTTAACTAAAACAACCAATATTTCATAGAAATATTTCAGAAATGGAGTTTGAGAAGCTATAAGTAAGCAGGGCATACCTTAAATCATACAAGATAGAAAAGCATACTGACCATAAATGAAACAAATAAAAATTTCTTGATGGACCTAAAGGGCAGTTAAGAGTCCTTTAGAAATGATCAAGAAGAGGAAAACAATAAAGCTGTAACATGCAGGATGTTTGAGGTGCTTCTATGAGCATGTCTCAACATATATTTTTCTGATCTACAACAAATGAGAAACATGGAACAGTAATGAAAACAAGGAAACATAAACATAATCTGAGAAACATCACCATTCAGCAAGCCATGAAATCCTGCACACAATGCTCCTCCACCATCAAGCCAAGCAAGACATCATCCACTTCATAAAACAAGTATTTCTTCCAAGCTCATAATGCTATGTATTGCTCTCAATATATCAATTTATGCCTCTTTCTTACAATTAATCCTCTTGGATATATAATCCAAAGGGGAGGAAAACCACCTAGAGAAACTAGAAGGCCATTGGCCAAAAAAAAAAATCTAAAAATGTCCTTGAGGCTTAACAAAGTCCAAGGCACAAAATATCCTTCAAAAATATATTTTCAGACCAAAATAGCAAAAAAGGATCACTTTAAAGGCCTGACACATAAGATAAACTTTCTTAACGCACATTTGGCCCAGTCATTACTCAAAAACTGCTTTTCAGCAAAATCTACAGAAATGTAGCGCTAGAAAAAGGTTTGTTTTGCAGTGAAGTTTTGGCTGACCTCCTGATGTCAAAATGAGTTGCATGATGGCTCGTTGGAAAGATACGGATGTCTACTTTCCAAAAATACTTGATTTTTTACAATCTGATGCCAAGAAATTAGTCAAAAATTATAAATAGTGAAAAAACCCAGGAGTGCAGCACCTGCTGATATTAGGGGCAGAAAGGTTAAAAATGGTTGTTTTTCGCCTTTTTGAGAGACCAAAACAACTTCATTTGATCTGAAAATTTTTGAGCATGTTCCTTTGATGTTAAGGAATCTAAAATATATTTTTCTTCAGCTGAGGATGCTTTGAGAAAAATTTAAGGTACCCATGATTTTATGTTTTTAGGCCTAAAATTCACAAAAAACAAGAATGTGTCCAAAAATGCCCAAATTTGGTGAGTAAACCCCTTAAGTGCTTTTAGAAACATGCAATGAAGCTTGAGAAATAATTCCAATCTGGGATAGGTGTTTTCCATTTTTTTCCACCGGGCGCCTCCTTTGGGTAGCTTTGAGTTTTCTTCGGGCAAACTGATTCAACTTCTTGTAATGCTCGATCATTCTTCTTTATAGGCCCAAATCCTTGTTAGCTTTCTTCAATTTGGTTTTTAAATGCTGATTTTCCCTCTCAAGCCAACTCTCTATCATTTTCAATTTCTTTGGTAAGGAGCTCCGAAAGAGGGTAATATTGTTCACGAGCTGATTCTTCTTCTTTCTGCTTTTGCAATGCTTTTCTAAGACCCATGGTCGTCGGTCTCTTTCTTGCTAGCCCTTCTTCTTCATCATCTTCCGCATACTCACCCATGTATTCTTCTAGCCTCACTTGTGAATTTTGAGCTTCCCTTGTGTCTTTGAGCGCCCGAGCCTCAAATATTGCCATATTTCCACTCATTTGATTATTTTTCAATTGCAAATAGTGGATGAGGTCTTTTGACCTTTCTAGGCCATTTTCCAAATTTTTAATCTGAGCCTCCCGGTTTTGCAAAAGAGATCTAAGAATACTGGCCTCGTCATCCTCAGCATCACTGTCTATTTATATTATGTCAAATTCCCTGTCATTCTCATGGCTGCTCTCTTTCTATTCAACCTTCTCTTTGCCCTTGCCTTTAATGATTTTCTTTCCTTTGGTTTTCTTCGGCAATTCTACTTTGCTCTTCTTTTGAAATTTGCCTCTACTCCTTAGTGCCCTAGTGACATTGCTAGTCATTGTTTGAGTGGTTTTCTTCCTTGTTGTTTTGGTGTTTTTAGCCTTTGCTACTTTTGATAAAGGGAGCATGGCCCCTTGCCTTGGAGAGGCAGTAAACACATGCTCTTGACCTTGTTGATGATGAGTGAGAGGAGGAGTTAATACCTGGGCTAGTTTAGTTTGGTCTCCTATAGCCGTTAGGGTTGTCCTCTTCTCCAAAAACATTCTCTGCTTGCACTTCTTGGTTGCTTTGCTGTGGGGAATTTCCTTGTTCATTAAATTTGATATTTGTAATGAACTCATTATCAGGAGTAAACTCAAAAATATTATTCTCCTTTTCTGTTTTGTGGGAGATGTTTAGGTCTACTATTTTTTCCTTTTCAAAACTATCTCTACCTTCATCTATCTTCTTGTTTTCATGACTTTTTTTATTAGTTCCGTCTTTCCTGTGACTGCTTCTATAATTTTCATTGTTTTCAATGTTTTCCTGATGTGGACTACCTTCATCATGATCACTGTTTTCATTTTCTTTCTGTGGGCTGCCTTGTTCTCTAGTATCTTCACTATTGTCTTCATTTTCTTGCTGTGGGCTACCTCTTTCTTCATCACTGTCTTCATTTCCTCCTTTTGGGCTGCCACTTTCATGATCACTGTTTTCACTTTCTCTTTGTGGACTACTTGCCACATCATGCTTTCCTTTCCCTCTACTACTGCTTTCATCACTTCCATGCTCTTTTTCACCATCCCTTCCCTATTCTTTTCCACCATCACTTCTTTGTTCTTTGCTTTTACTACATTCTTCTTTCTCACTGCTGTTTGTGGAGGATGGTATTTTGTTGGGGAGTAGACTCATGAGAATAAGAGGAAACATAAGGTGTGGAGGGCAAGGAATGAGAATGAGGAGGGCTTGGGATGAAAATGGCCTGATTTGTAGTGGAATAGAAGATGCAGAAGTGAAATCAGGGTGAGAGATGAAATTTTCCCAAGGGATGCCCTTTTGTTTCATCTGGTGAAGCATAATGATCTTAATGAGAGAGTCATGGAATAAACTTGCTTTCTACTGAGCTGGAGGCTTTTTTATAACAATGGAAGATATCTTGCCTATACTCTTGCATAGGAAAAAGGGTTGGTTGAGCAACTTAGCTGTTGTGAAATGCATGGAGTCTGATGTGATAGGAATATACTTGGGAGTATCTACCTTCACAAGTGAAAAACTTCATGATTATTTTCATGAGGGCTGAATAGTCATCTAGCAAGTGTGAGAAAGGGAAAATGGAGTTGCATGTATCTTGATGATTTGGCTTCAGAAAAGGCTGATAGTGGCTGAGGTCAAGGTATGATTGTTTGAACCACTCTTCTCCGATGTTAGGGATTTTGGTTGCCTTAGAAACAACTCTAGGAGTGAGTTCAAAATCTAAACCTACTATGTGAACTTGCTTTCCATCCAACCTCATGGAAAATAACTCTATTATATGAGGGTGGCTAGTGACCTCTGGTATTCTACTGCAAAAATAAAAGCAGCCTACCTCTTGAAAATAGGACAAGATTGAGGGAGAGGCAGTGATTTCTTGAACAGTGATGGGCTCAAAAATATTGTGTTGGCCTCCCTTTTTTACCCTTTTCTTTGGAGGCATTTTGATTTTTTTGTTCTTATCCAAAATCAACTAGACAACCCTTAAATAAAAATAGTCTTTATTTTCCTTTAACACTTATTTCTCCTTTAATTCAATTTTCAAAATATCCTTTATGTATTAAGAGAAACTGAGGGGTGAAAATAAATACCTTGAAAACTTCTTTGCAGTGATGAACACTGACCCTTGAGCAAGACTGGCAATTTTTTGGCCCTTTGTAATGAAAGGAGCAGGTGCTACACCCTTTCACACAGGCGCATAGCGTCTAAACGGATGCTGCATGAGAAAAATATATTGTGCTAGTTCAAAAAAATGTGTTTTTGAACGAAGTTTGAATGACGGGCAATTGTGGGCACCGGGCAGAGACTAAACGAGGGTCGGGCGTTGAAACGCATCATGCTAGTGTACAGGCATGTCGCACCCTCTATAAATTCCTTCGGTGCGTTGTTACAGGCGTGTAGAGCTCAGATACAAGCGCGTGGTATCCTAGAAAAAGTACCCAGAGTGTTTTCCAGGGATCCAGAGAGACCCTCTCCTCTTGCCAATCGATAATATGAGAGTAAGATATGCCCTTTGAGGGGTTTTGCACCTTATGAAATGTTTTTAAAGCACGCAGCCTTCCTTTTAGATTTTTCAAAAATAGTTTTATTAAACCTTTACCTTTTTCTGCTCATTTTCCCTATTTCCATGAAACAGTTTTTGAAACATGTGTAACAGTGTTTTAATTAAAAAGTGCTTTGCAAACAGCAACACAAGTTTTCATTTTTTGTGTAAAAGCAAACCTCCCCTATTTCAACTCATAAAATGTGCCCTCTGCTTTTTATGAAAGAGGCCCTTTTACCAACTGTAGGTACCCTCTGCTTATGTATGAAGTAGGTGCCACTTTTATTTGGCTTTTTAAGGTAGTTCCTCTTGACCATCTCAGTATTCTGTCAAAATTATGACCAGTAATTTCGCTTAAACCATTCGAAACCCCTCTATTTGGCCTAAAAATCCATTTTCCACTTATCATTTCTTTCTCCCCAGTCTCAAAATTGCATAAAAGGCCAAAACCGCACATTTGAAAATATATTAGGCCCTAGCCCCTCTGTCTTTCCCTCTGCATGACCCAGGTGCTAGACCATGCGCCAGACCAAAAGGCGCCTATCAAATGTATATCGGGCGCATGCTGAGCCACCGATCTGTACAGATTAGACGACTTTTTTTCACCTCCGTCACGCCCATACCCCGCCTGACTACTGTCCGATCAAACGATGAAATCAACGGCCCGCAGCCTGCCTGTCCTGGTGGTCCCCACGCCCACTCCCATTGCAAAAACTGGTGGTTTATATCGCACCAACTTTCCAGCGGCAGGCAGTATTCCCCAAATCAGAGCGATTCCATACATCGCTCACCGCGTGTCTCCGTGTACGGCTCGAAAACCGCTCTCCATCCTGCATTATTGTTCGGTCAAAGTCACAGCGCGATATTCATGACAGCCATCCGCTCTGGGGGTTTTCATCCAACGGTTGTCACTCTTCGAAGCTACACGGAATTTAATCACAACATATTCGACCCCTGGCCAACTATCCGTCGCCCTCCTACGCATCCTCCACTGTCGATCTCTACCAAGATCGGACGACCCTCATTTAACCCACGCCACTCCATTGACCCGGTCGTCCTCCACATCACCATTCCATGTGCCATTCAATGCATTCTCTTTCGCCTTCCTTATATATCATTCTAAAGGTCAAATTCAAATTTTCTCATCTGCTACGCTCCACCAACCCTCTCCATTACCACCTCCCACCGTCATGCTGCATTTCCTATCATCGTCCTGCATTTCATGACATCTCCACCATGCCGCGCTATCTCACCATTATCCCCACCGTGTTCATCTTCCCGTGCATGGTTTTCTTTAACGAATTTGCGGATTTTGCAGGGTTACATCGGCGGAAAGTTTCCATAATTCACAACCTTCATTACAAAAGCAGAGGACGCAGGAAAGGACTATCTTCCAATAGTTACATTTATGGAACAGGGCTTAGGAAGCTGTTACGACACGACTTTCATTAAAGAAGCAGGGGTAAAATCTATCAAACCCCCCCCAGAATCATTCAAAACATAGATTTTGCAATTGGAAGTATTAATGTTGCGACAGAGAGTATCAATGGGAAATCAAAGGAATTCGGCGATCAGCATTGAAGGTTTCAGGCCTTAATTCAAGGTTAGAAGACAGAGGGTACCATGCATAGGAAACAATACCCTTCAAGTTTCATTTCAGCAGGATTTTCTTTCAGGAGAGCACAGAATGTTCATATGGTTTTATCTCTATACTGTGCCCCTGAAGAGACTTTCACCCAGTGCATTTATTTCAAAAAGTAGGCTACAGAGAATGTACAGCACCGCAAAGTCATCGAGCAGTATGGGCATGCACGTTTCCACCATCTTGTCTTTATGAAGCAGATTGATGGTTCATCACCTACTTCATTTATTAAGTTTTCTTTTTCTCTATAAAACCCCCGAAGAACTGATTATAGAGGGTTCCAGATTTTATCAGAAAATTATGCAGTGAAGGCTATTTGTATACATTTTGTAAAACTCTTGTATAAAGGCTGAGAGCCCGTAGGGTCTCAGTGAGGAGGATTTCCATCTGTTAAAGAGGATTCTGGTCTTTGGTATTTCACAGTCTGTAACTTTCTCTTATGTGTTATTTAAATAGATCATTTCACTTCACCATTCTCTTGTATCATGTTTCGGAATGCAAGTGGCTCACTGATCTGTGGTATGGATTTATCCTAGTTGATACCCATGCTCCGATTAGTCAAGCACTTTAAATATGGCTCATGCATGATATTCTATCCCACTATTCATCTAAACCGTATTTCTGCTATATTAGTTGCTTTGGGAGGGTGTTTTTAAAACGCTATTGTCATGTATGGATTCTTAGATTGGTAAGCCTATGCATGGTGGTATTGTGTATCTAGATATCAGCTCAATGGTAACTAATATCTCCTCTACATTTCATTCACTACATACACCTTCTGATAACTTATTTTTGTGAGGTATTTCTGAATTGGCCCTCTTTGTAGTAAACTGTCTCTGAATTGTCTGTTGCTTTTATTTTAGATTTATGCACTTTGCCTCTGCAATATCCCTTCCTCTGTTTCAGTTTCTGAAGGTCTTGGTCCCATTTAGATTAACTTTCCTTGTTTTACAAGAGATAGCATGAGAGCTGGTTATTGATAACTCCATCTGTTATACTAGATTCTCCTTGCTATATAAGATGTCCTAGGGACTGGTCTATCACAACTCTAGGCTGTCTCTAGGAATGACAACATATTTCTCACGCCATTGTCGGGGAACAAAGTTGAGAAATTTTAAAATCCCTGGGCCTCGACAAAACCTAATTCACTCTTCAAGTAGGTGAGCATGCAGAGTTGAGAGTTGTAGATCCCTCACCTTGGCGACTCCACATTTGTTCATTTGATAAATCTATTTGCAGTCTTGGCTCCTCGTAAGCCACATCTGAGGTCAGAAACGTCTAAGCCAAAGACACCTTCAGTGTCTAACCCTGAAAATATTATACATAGAATAAATTGGAGGGAAAGAAAATTAGTCCATTCTGAGATTCCCGAATTCTCTCAAGAAGACTTTCCGTCTTCCTCCTCTCAAGATTCTCAATTGAAAATTCCTGACTCCACTGTCGGAGATACCAATTACTATTCAGATAGTCCACCCCGAGGAGCTGTTCAATTTAAAGACAGTCTTCATCCTACTCCTGAGGTCGAAGAGGTCAAGGAAGTCACTGAAGTATCTGCTGTTAACCGAGCTTTGTTCCCCTCAACCCCTTAAATTGCAGTCGAGTATATTCCTATTGTTATTCATACTCCACTTCCACCTTTTCCTCCTCCTCTTACTCATAAAACTGTGGCACCACCTCCACCCCCTCCAATGGAAAATGTTCCAGGCTTATTTCTAAATAAATATGCTCCTCTGGCATTACCCCAAGTGTTGAATGATACGCCCCAAAATTATCTGAAGATCTTGCCCATATTCAATGGGGAAAATTAAATTGATGCTCAAAAACATCTTGAGACTTTCTGTTCTTTTGCAGAGAACTTTAATGTTGAACATTTAGATGTGGTCTTAAGACTATTTGTGTAATCTCTTGATGGTGAAGCTTGAAAATGGTTTAAGACTTTGGCAGGTTGTTCTATTACCACTTGGGATAATATGGAAGATACTTTTCTCAGAAAATGGGGGTAGAAGAAAGATCATGGACAATGTCTTACTGAGTTTAATACACTCAAGAAAAGACATAATGAAGGGGTGTCATAATTTATCAAGAGATTTAATAAATTGTATTTGAGCCTGCCTGCTGACATGAAACCTCATCAAACTACTGCTAAAGTTGTTTTTGTAGCAGCCTTTGATTCAGAATTTGGTTTCTCTCTCAGAGAAAGAAAGCCTGCCACTCTGGATGATGCTCAGGCAAATGCACTAGAGTTGGAAGCAAACTTTGCCTCCACTGGTAAATCAAAAGGAAGATTTGAACAAGATACCAGAAGAAGGGGAAAAGAAGAGGTATCTACCTCTAACTAGGACAGAGAGGCAGATAGAACGGAAAAAATGACCAAATTGATTAAAAAGGTGGTCAAGCTTGAATTGGAGGCCAAGAATTCAGCTTTCAAAAATTTCCACAATGCTCCAAACAGAGGTTTCAATCCTCAATATAGGAAACCACCCCTGCAAATATTTCCAAGGGAAGCAAAGGAGCAACAAGATCAGGTACCACACTCATTGTACCTGGAAGGGCCGGTAGATGATTCTACTGAAGACACTGCCTATGGACTGGAGGATGCAAATCTTGCCTTTTCAAATAGTGATGGAGAAGAATGCCCTTTGCATGGAAATTATGGAGCTGAGTGCTCATTGCAAGAAGAAGAAAATACCAAAGACACAGAAGAAGCAGAAATTGATCATTATTGTAAACAATTTGCTGATTTCATGCAAGCACATTTCAATAGAAGATATGATCTCAGATCCTCTAGGAAGAGGACTTGTACTCAAGAGCAAGAAGAAGAGCTACCCCAGAAGGAAGCACCTGCTCACCAGGAGTCTACAATGCAGAAAGTCACAGACAAAGGTAAGGGCCCTCTAAACAAACCTTTGCAGTCTAATGATCAAATTCCTTCCTCTTCAAAAGTAGTCATTCCTCCTAATACCAAGTCTGTGGCAAAAGAAGTTAAACCCTCAATTGAAAATAAAGAGTCAAAATAGGTTGTAATAGAGAAGTCCCCCCTTGTTTTCAGTTTGCAAAGGAACTTGAAAAAGTAAAAATCCCAGTGCCCTTGACTGAGTTGTTGAAACAACCTGCATGTCAATCCCAAGTCACCTCATTCATGCTCCCTCCAGGAGCAACACTCACTCCAGATAGCCTCAACCTTCAAGAAGAAATACCCATGGTTGTCTTTGGTCCACATGTTGAGGAATTAGATGCTTATACTCCTCCCCTTTATGTGTCTCTAGTGATTTATGACCTGCTATTACATAATTTTCTGTTAGATTCTGGAGCGTCCCATAATCTAATACCTCTGTCAGTTATGGAACAACTAGGATTACAAATCACACGACCATACAAGGACCTCTATTCATTTGACTCCAAAAGAGTTAAATGCTTAGGGATGATCAAGGATTTGGTGGTTAATTTGACCCAAATCCCAGCTAAAAGTGTGGTAATGGACATCGTGGTGGCTGAAATCCCAGCTCGTTTTGGTATGTTGTTGCCAAGGTCCTGGGGAACAAAAATCGGTGGATCACTCAAGATGGATTTAACATATGCCACTATCCTAGTTTTTGGTGGCCAAGAGAGGAGGTTGTACAGGGAGACTAGATTTTTCAAGATGGTGACTAAGGCTGACAATTCTGTACATTCACCAGTCTACAGTAAGGAAGGAGATTTTTCATGCTTGATGCTGGAAGAAGATCAAGATTATGCTCATGAACCATCCTTCTGTCATATCAAGACTGAACAGCCCGCAGGGAGCTATGAAGCAGGAATCTGGACACTCCATTTTGATGGGGCAAATTCAAAGGAAGGTAATGGGGCTGGAATATTATTGATTTCTCCTATAGGAAGGTGAGTTCCATTTTCCTTCAAGCTAGAATATGCAGCCACTAATAATGTGGCTGAATATGAAGCACTTTTGTTAGGATTGCAGACAGCTAAGAATATGAACATACAAAGCTTAAAAGTTCTGGGAGATTCAGAACTGGTGGTCAGACAAGTCAGGAATCAATGTCAGACCAAACACCCTAGGCTAAGGGCTTATAGGAAGGAATTTTGGGACATGGTAGAAAATTTCTTCTTGGCATTCAATATCCAGTTCATCCCCCGAGAACAGAATAGGATGGTTGATTCCCTTGCTATAACTGCTAGTACATTTTGACCACCTCAAAACCCTCTTTTAAGATATGAAGTTGAGGTGCGATATCGACCATCAATCCCAGATAACATAAAGCATTGGCAGGTATTTGAAGATGAAGAAAAGATGAAGAGATTCCTGGAAACAGTTCTCCAATATGGAGATTGATGCTGATGAAGAAGAGGTTGAGTCTGAAAATACTTCAGAAAGAAATTGGGAGGAGAAATTGGCAGGTAATAAGGTGTTGCAGTTAAAGGGAAACATTATACCTAGAGGGCTAGTGCCTCTAGAGATATTATTTGACAAGAATGATGTCCCACTGCAGCCAAGTAAAGTGGTAGAAGAAAATCAGGTAGAGGACCTGAATATTGGTACTGAGGCTGACCCCAAAATTGTAAAACTATCCAGGAAGATCCTTGGAGAATATAAAAAGTTGTATCAGAAATTATTTCAGTCTTACCAAGATGTGTTTGCATGGTCCTATCAAGACTTGAAAACTTTTTACATCAGTATTATGCAGCACAAAATTCCACTGAAGGGAGATGCAAAGCCTCATAAGCAAAAGCTCAGACAAATAAACCCCTTACTACTTCCTTCTATTGAGAAGGAAATAAAGAAGTTGTTGAAGGCCAAAATAATTGTACCATTGAGGTACTCTGAATGGGTGGCAAAATTAGTCCCTGTTCGAAAGAAGAATGGAGAAATAAGGTTGTGTGTGGATTTCAGAAATTTAAATAGAGCGTCCTTAAAGGATAATTACCCACTGCCTAAAATGGATCACATCTTGCAGAAGGTGCTTGGAGCTTCCAGGATGTCAATGTTGGATTGATTCTCTGGTTATAACCAGGTGGCTGTACTTCCAAAAGACCAAAAGAAGACTGCTTTCACCACACCATGGGGTACATTTATGTACGCCCGAATGCCTTTCAGATTGATTAATGCAGGGGCCACCTTTCAGAGGGCGATGGATATCGCTTTTGTTGGGGAGCAAGATAAATTCTTGGTGATATACCTCGATGATATCACTGTATTTTCAAAGAATGATACTAAGCACATTGAGCATCTGCATAGAACCTTTGAGAAATGCTGAAGGTATGGTCTCTCTCTAAATCCTCTAAAGTCTTTATTTGCATTAGAAGAGGGAAAAATTTTGGGACACATTGTAACAAAACATGGGGTGAAGATAGATCCTAAGAGGGTAGAGGTTATAAATGGTATTGCTTTTCCTAGAAATAAGAAAGAGGTACAAGTATTCCTAGGGTGCATTAATTTCTTGAGAAGGTTTATTCCTAACTATGCTGAAATAGTTAGACACATAACTGACATGCTGAAGAAGAATAATGAAGTTAAATGGTCCCAGGAATCACGAGAGGCATTTACCAGAATAAAAAATGCTTTTTCAGAAGCCCGTGTGCTAGCTGGACCAGATTATGATAAACCTTTCATGATTTTTTCCTTTGCATCACCTCATACAATAGCAGGAGTTTTATTGCAGAAAAATGAGGAAGGGTATGAGTAGCCTATTGACTTTTTCAGTCAGGTGCTCCGTGATGCATAATTGAATTACAACATATTGGAAAAGCAAGCATACGCCCTAGTGAAATCCCTCAAAGCATTTTGTGTATATATTTTACAATCCCATATCACTGCATTTGTGCCTACAACTACAGTAAGAGATATTATTATTCAGAGGGATAGTGAAGGAAAAAGGGGAAAGTGGATTTCCAAGATACATGAGTATGAACTAGACATTCATCCTACTAAGCTGATCAAAGGACAAGGGCTTGCTAAAATGCTATCTAAATCAAACTATCAAGATCTGGGCATAAATTTTTCCATTATAGCAGGTGAGGAACCTAAGGAGAAAGAAGAATGACAGGGAATTGGAGTAGCTACTCCTGAAGTACATGTAAAGTACCTCACTAGTCAGTGGTACAAAGAGATAGTAGAATATCTCCTTACACTCAGCCGCCCTCCAAGTTGTGATAAAGATAAATACAGAACGCTGAGGTTGAAATCCTAGAAATACATAATCACCAATGGCCGGCTATACTGGTGAGATCCGTCAGGTATCTTACTCCTGTGTCTCATAGAGGATGAGGTAGAGAGTATTATAGTAGAATTTCATGAAGGAATATGTGGGGGTCACTACAGCTGGAAGGCCACTGCTCACAAAATGCTGAGAGCTGGTTTCTATTGGCCCAAGCTTTTTGGAGATGTTTTTGCGAGGGTTAGAGCATGTGAGAAATGTCAAAAAATTTCTAAAAGGTAGAAGTTGGCACCTTTGCCCATGATTCCTGTGCACGTGGATGAACCATTCAGACAATGGGGAATCGATTTTATAGGTGAAATACATCCTCCATCGAGTGGTCAGCATAAATAGATATTAACTACCACTGATTATTTCACAAAATGGGTGGAAGCCATACCCACGAGGAATGCCACAGATACTGTGATCATAAAGTTCATGGAGGAAAACAGCATATCCAGGTTTGGTTGCCCTGCCAGAATAGTGACTGATAATGCACAGGCTTTCAAGTCTGCGAAATTTGTGAGTTTCTGCCAGCAATATAATATCACACTAAGTCACTCTATAGCCTATTATCCACAGGGAAATGGCTTGGTAGAGTCTTCCAATAAAACCCTGGTAAGGGCATTGAAGAAGACTATAAATGAAAACCAAAAAAAATTGGGATGCCCAGTTAAAATTTGCTCTGTGTGCCATAGAATTACCAGCAAGAGAGCAATTGGAAAATTCCCATATGAATTGGTATATGGGAGGGCAGCAGAATTTCCTATTCAATTAGCCCTACCAGTAGCTCAATTCATGCAGGAAAGTCAAGAAGAGCCTGATGATATGACCAGGCGAATAAATTAGCTGGTGGAATTGGAAGAAACACGCAATCAGGAAAATAAAACGCTGACAGAGTATCAGGAGAAAATGAAATACCTTTTTGATCAGCATGCTAAGGACCGGAATCTGCAAATTGGTGATCTAGTTCTCAGATGGGACATCCGGAGGGTTGAAATAGGAAAACATGGTAAATTCGATCCACTTTGGTTCGGCCCCTTCAAAATCGTGGAACAGGGAGGTAATAACACTGACAAGCTAGAGAATTTACAGGGAGACTTTCTTGACGCCCCTGTAAATGGGCAGTTTCTTAAACCCTACTTCCAATTCTGATGCAGGCCAAAAGAGCTTGATGTATCACATTGTATATTAGTTTCAGTTTCATCTTTGCTTCAATAACGTGGATGTTGTGATGAATCATGAAATGAAAAGTGGAAGTGCTGAAGAACGGAGTTTGCATAAAAGATGATCAAGTGGTCTGCGAAGTTCTCGACACGTCCAGGGATGAACGTGCCATCCCCAGGTGGAGCCAATGTTGACCATATCAGTATTCTGTCAAAATTCTGACCAGTAATTTCGCTTAAACCATTATAAACCCCTCTGTTTGGCCTAAAAATCCATTTTCCACTTATCGTTTCTTTCTCCCCAGTCTCAAAATTGCATAAAAGGCCAAAAACCCACATTTGAAAATATATTAGGCCCTAGCCCCTCTGTCTTTCCCTCCGCATGACCCAGGCGCTAGACCATGCGCCAGATCGAAATGCGCTTATCAAATGTATATGGGGCGCATGCTGAGCCGCCGATCTATACAGATCGGATGACGTTTCTTCACCTCCGTCACGCCCATACCCCGCCTAACTACCATCCAATCAAACGATGAAATCAACGGCCCGTAGCCTACCTGTCCTGGTGGTCCCCATGCCCACTCCCATTGCAAAAAATGGTGGTTTATATCGCACCACCTTTCAAGCAGTAGGTGGTATTCCTCAAATCAGATCGATTCCATACATCGCTCGCCGCGTGTCTCCACGTACCGCTCCAAAACCGCTCTCCATCACGCATTATTTTTCGGCCAAAGTCATAGTGTGATATTCATGGCAACCGTCTGATCTGGGGGTCTTCATCCAACGATTGTTTCTCTTCAAAGCTACACGGCATTTAATCACAACATATTCGACCCCTGGCCCACTATCCGTCGCCCTCCTACGCGTCCTCCACTGTCAATCTCCGCCAAGATCGGACGGCCCTCATTTAACCCATGCTATGCCATTGTCCCGGTCCTCCTTCACATCACCATTCCATGTGCCATTCAACGCATTCTCTTTCACCTTCCTTATATATCATTCTAAAGGTCAAATTAAAAGTTTCTCATTTGCTATGCTCTGCCAACCCTCTCCATTGCCACCTCCCACCGTCACACTACATTTCCTATCATCGTCCTACATTTCACGACCTCTCCACCATGCCGCGCTGTCTCACCATTATCCCCACAGTGTTCATCTTCCCGTGCATGGTTTTCTTTAATGAATTTGTGGATTTTGCAGGGTTACATCGGCGGAAAGTTGCCACAATTCACAACCTCCATTACAAAAGTCGATGACATAGGAAAGGACTATCTTCCAATAGTTACATGTATGGAGCAGGGCTTAGGAAGCTATTACGACACGTCTTTCATTAAAGAAGCAGGGTTAAAATCTATCAAACCCCCCCCAGAATCATTCAAAACATAGATTTTGCAATCGGAAGTATTAATTTTGCGGCAGAGAGTATCAATGGGAAATCAGAGGAATTCGGCGATCAGCATTGAAGGTTTCATGCCTTAATTAAAGGTTAGAAGACAGAGGGTACCATGCACAGGAAACAATACCCTTCAGGTTTCATTTCAGCAGGATTTTCTTTCAGGAGAGCACAGAATGTTCATATGGTTTTATCTCTATACCGTGCCCCTGAAGAGACTTTCACCTAGTGCATTTATTTCAGAAAGCAGGCTACAGAGAACGTACAGCACCACAAAGTGATCGAAAATTATGGGCGTGCACATTTCCGCCATCTTGTATTTATGAAGAAAATTTATGGTTCATCACCTACTTCATTTATTAAGTTTTATTTTTCTCTATAAAACCCCCGAAGAATAGATTATAGAGGGTTCCATATTTTATCAGAAAATTATGCAGTGAAGGCTATTTGTATACATTTTGTAAAACTCTTGTATAAAGGCTCAGAGCCCGTAGGGTCTCAGTGAGGAGGAGTTCCATCTGTTAAAGAGGATTATGGTCTCTAGTATTTCACATTCTGTAACTTTCTCTTATGTGTTATTTAAATAGATCATTTCACTTCATCCATTCTCTTGTATCATGTTTTGGAATCTGTGATGGCTCTCCAGTACGTAATTAGTTATCCTAGTTGATACCCATGCTTGAATTAGTCAAGCGCTTTAAATATGGCTCATGCATGATATTCTGTTTCACTATTCATCTAAACCATGTTTCTGCTATATTAGTTTCTTTGGGAGGGTGTTTTTAAAACGCTATTGTCATGTATGGATTCTTAGATTGGTAAGCCCATGCATGGTGGTATTGTGTATCTGGATATCAGCTCAATGTTAACTAATATCTCCTCAATGTTTCATTCACTACATAAACCTTCTGGTAACTTATTTCTGTGAGGTATTTCTGAATCGGCCCTCTTTATGATAAAGCACGTCTCACAGTGTGTTGCTTTATATTGTAGTTTATGCTTCCTACTTGTCTTCTCATTTAGGTTTTACGGTCCAGTTATTCAGATTAACTTTCCTTGTTTTACAAGAGATAGCATGAGAGCTGGTTATTGATAACTCCATCTGTTATACTAGATGCTCCTTGCTATATAAGATGTCCTAGGCACTGGTCTATCACAACTCTAGGCTATATCTAGGAACGACAACAGTTCCTATAAAGTTTTGCCTCTCTATTTTTTAGATGAAGGAGGCCCTTTAAAGCAGTCTTTTCATTCTGATTATAAATTGGAGGTACTTAAAAATAGTCTTTAGGCCTGGTCTCTATTTTCCAAATGAAGCTTTTAGTCTTCTAAAAAAACTGTTTGTGTCATGCCCTTTGCTTATCATCTTTGAATGAGGCTTCTCATAAAAACAAGTGATTGCCATCTGCTTAACATTGAAGGAGGCATTTCATAAACACAAGTGATTTCCATCCACTTATCATTGAAGGAGGCAACTCAAATGGTTTATCCTTTATCAATCTACATGAGACAGTTTCCTTTGTAGAAATTTACTGTCAAGATAGTGAGGAGGTAAGATATTTCAAACTACAACATATCTGCTTTGTGTCTCTTAGGTTAACTCTCTTTTGTGGTAGCTTTAGGTTCCTCTGTGATGACAGTGTATTTGATGGTTTAGATTCTAGGCTATAGGGATATAAAAAAGGCAGTTGTTCCCTTTTTATGTTCTTTCACTTTGATGCCTAAATTGCTGGAAGTCTTTTGCCAGAGAACTAAAATACCTAGTCTCATAAGACTGTTTTTCAGAGCTGTGCCCATATGTTTGGGAAGAATGTGCAAATGCAATTGTGAGTTGACATGAAGTGCTAGATGTAGTAAACTCCCAACCTTTGTACTCATTTTTCCATGATGGATGATTCTTTGACTTTCTTGTTGCTTTGAGTTTGCAAGTATGAATCATGTAGGTTTCCTTTCTCTTTGAAAATTGCATTTCCTTTATTTCCCAACAATCAACTGTTCCAGTTTTGAAAAAATTTCTTGAAGTGTCCCTTTTGTTTCAGAACTGCTTATTTCCATCTATCCATAACACCCCTGCAGAGATGCATTGATAAAATGTCTTTGACCATTGGAGACCTTTCTTGAGGTATCATGATGATAATGCTTGAAAAGTTCATTTGATTACTTTCTTCGGACATAGGACCTTATTACTCTATTTCTTCCTGAATTTGAATCTTATAAGCTTTGATAAAATAAAACACAGTGACCATTTTGATGGTGTATGACCTAGGGGTAAACAAAGGTTTTGTTGTGCTAGATAAGAAAGAGGATGGCTGACTGATATTTAAAACCAGGTTTTTGACTAGAGATATTTCTCTCAAGATACCTATTATAAACATCATCACCTAACCTAGACACTTTGTCATGACTTCTGAAGGGTTTCTTAGACATAGTCAGGTCATAAAATGGACCTTCAAATAGTGACAGGGGAAAAATACAACTTGTCCTATGCTTTGGTAGAGATCTGTGTGAAAATAGAGCATTTTGGATATCAAATATACAAGGCTTATGACAGTTATGGACAGGGGAGTTTTATCAAGGATGAAACTTGATGACCACCTCTAACACAATATGTAAGAGAGGAAAAAGATTAAAAAAAAAATCTCTGAGGGGTTTTCTAAAGGACAAATTGACTGTTTGAAATTGGTTTCTAGAAAACCTAGGCAAGGAATATAATCATCACAACAGGCAAAAATACTGATGACTAACAGTGGCTCCATTTGGGGAGGGTAGCTCCTTTTTGGAAAGTGTCCAGAATTGCAGATCTTTGGCTTATGAAGACCAGTTTCTCATCCATTGGTGCATATTTCTCTTTTTGTTGATGCTTTTCCTGAAAATGATGCTTTCTGACAAACTGACAGCATGATTATCATCAACCTCATCTCTACTTACCCAGCTACTTTGCCTAACATTTTTTCTTCTTTGGGTGCACTTTGGACTGGCAAACCCTTGACATGATATTTTTGAAAGTGAAAACATTATTTACTTCTACACTTATATATTCCGGGAGTTCAGATTAAACTAATGAACTCCTTTATTTATCTACCTATACTAGATCAACTGTCAAGATTAAGTTGTTTGACAGGATTTCATTCGCTAGACTAAAACATGGAATTGAAAAGATGATCAAATCAAGATTAGACAGTCTGATTTGTCATGTTTTGTGGCATAAAGACAAGCTGCACACAAATGTTATTTCCATACAAAATGAGATTTATAAAAATCAGGGCTAGGATACATAGTTTTCTTTTCATCCCTATTTTTCTCTTTGGTTCTGTTTTGAGCGTGTGGAACCAACATCTTTGTTTCCTAATCTACTTTCTTTGATAAGTCAAGCTTGCATATTTTGACTATCATTATTTTTCACTAAATTATCAGCAATCAATTTAAAACATGGTCAGTTATGAATAGGCTAGATAACTGAACAAGACATATTTTGAGCACTAGTAGTGGCATTTAGACTTGCACACTTTTAGCATGACTATTTTTTGAACATGGGGCTTTACTGGTGTTTTAAGACTGGCATATTTTTCTAGTTTTCTGTTTTTTTTTTATTTTCTATTTTCTGATTTATTTCTTTAAACAAAATTTGTACAATGAGTAACAAATTTAAAAGTGGAGCTCTTGAAAAAAGTAATGTTTCAATGTCCTGCCATTTATAGGACCTCCAAAAGTTTCAGTCCCATCAGGCTCTTGCAGGAAAAAAACATTGTTTCCCCTAACTGAACTGATAATGAAAGGTCCTTTCCATAAGTTTTCAAACTTACCATGTTTTGCTTTATCTTCCCTTCTGGAATACCATTTCAATATTTTATCGCCAACCTGAAAATCATTTTCTTTGGTCCTTCTGTAAAAAATCCTTTTCATCTTATCTTGCATTAACTGTGTCCTTTGGTAAACTTCTTCTCGTGTTTGTTGTAAATGGATAGTCTGATTTATCCTCCTTTGCATGTCATTTTCTTCCATTTGAATTTCTTGTAATAGCTTCATCACTGGAACCCCTAAGGATGTTAGGAACATGGCCTCCATGCCATACACTAGTTGATAGGGAGACATACCAATTGATTTTTTGGTGGTTAGTCTATTAGCCCATAGTGCATGTACTAGTTTTCCATGTCATGCTTTTTTATTTTGTTCTAGAAGCTTTGTTACATAGTAATTTGTCACCGTCCCTACCATTCCCCGACTCGCACAATGGAGGACCCATTTTGTGACCTGTGAACAATGTCATGCCTTGGAAACATTATCATTGCATTCCTCTAAACATGAGCTTCATTTGCCCTAAAGACATCTCCTTGCAAAAAACCATAAAAACATCTCTTTTTGCATTGGCGCGGGCAGACAGTTCATCACTCGCGCCAATGAGGAAAATACTACAAAGAGGCCGCGCCAACTAGCGCTCTGTCCCAGAGTCGCAGTCGCGCTAGCCAATTTAAGGAGTGTTTTTTAAAATAAGATGGCGGAAGTTTTGTTTCAACAAACTCAGAAACCATTGTCTATCTTGAGTTGGGAGGTTTGGCTCCGGGAATTCCATGGAAGGGAAGTGGTTTGCCAACTCTCATGGAAGCTTCCTTGATGATAGGGCCAATCCCACAATTATAGGGATCCCAACTCCCTCCTCCTCCATCCATAAAAGCTTGCCCATTGCCATTGCAAGCTAGCCTTGAAGTGCATAAGCTTTGAATCTCCAAATTCCCAAGAGCCTTCATGCTGCAAGAGCCCTCATTCTTCCCTTAAGGCCGACTCAAGCAAGGAGACTATCGTCGAGAGACTCTAGAGAGGCTTGTCCTTTCCCTGGCGAGCTTTGCGAGACGTGAACGACTCGATACCCTTCCGAAGGAGATCGCAGCGTCAGAACATTGGTTGTACTCTCTTTCGATTGCTTATTAATGAATGACTACTGGTTATGGTTCCACTCTGTTTTTCACTTATGATAATGATGAGTTATATCCTTTCTGACTGACATATAGTTGCATATTCTAGATTTTATGCTTGTATTCGTATTGTTTCTTGCATGTGCAGGTGTCCATTCACGGAGATCATGGGGATTGTGATCTGCCGAGGCTGAGGAACGGGAACGTTGTCTCTTCCATGGATCATAGCATTGGATTCTAGGTAGGCCTCCATCGTTGGTCTATTTATTCGCAATTAGGAACTTGCGCTGTAGCATTTGATGATTGTTGCTAGACCCCTGCTGGGCTAGTAGGGATCGCCTCTGTCCGCAGAGGGGATTTACCTCCTCAAAAATTTGGCGACTCCGCTGGGGACCGTCTAGTTTTCATTGTCTCATTTGGATTGTCTTGTTTTGATTGTTTTATGATTTTCCTTGCTTGGTTAGCCTTCTAGGCTGGGTTCTTTTGCTGTTTTTTCTTCTTGGTTTGCTTAGTTTACATTGATCTGCTTCTCGAGTAGTTATTTTTTATTTTTGGCTGAGAAACTCGGCTGGCGCACTTTTTAGCCCAACAATCGCGCCAATTGGTGCTTGTTTCTTTTGTATTTCCCGCGACAATTGCTTGCTGGCGCCAGTTGTAGCCTTACAGTCGCGCCACTCCTGTAAGGCATTAGAATGTGCTCAATTTTGAGCTCTCTGGGTCTGATCAGTGCTTTTCTTCTTGGTTTTTTGGCTACCTGAGTGTGTTGGAGTCCTGTTTGACTGGGAATTTACCTTCGTCCTTTGGTTGTTTGCTTTTCTCCATCGATTTCACGTTTTAAGCCCTAGGGCATCTAGTGGCTTTCTGTATCGAGCCCTCCTTAGGAGTTTTGGTGTTTTGTTAATCCAGTCAATTCTCTGATTGCTCCTCCGCATTCTCTTAGTAGTTGTTCACCGTTTCGTTGTGATTTTTGGGCGATTGCTCTTTTCTTCATTCAAATTTCGTTTGGTCTTGCTTTGGGCCCAGATCACACGGTCCATTGGAACCTTTGGGACTTTTTCTCGGTTTTGAGAGACTTTGGTCGATTTGAGATCTGATTGTTGGTGTCATTGAGTGAATCTTGTTTGTTTTGCTTTCTCAATATCGTTTCTCAAGTTTCTTCTCTTTTATTTTCAGTTTGTTTAGTGCATCTAGCTATCAAACATTGAAAATTACAAAAAAAAATCTCTTTTTCTTTTGGTTGATTAGTGAAAATTGAAATTTTTTCGATTTTACTAGTAATTAGTGATTTGAATGAAAAATTTTCGATTTCATTAGTTGCATTAGAGATATCATTGTTTTTCTTCCGATCATTTTGTTTGTGTAAAAGCTCTTAACTCTTCTGTAGCTAGTTTTCATCGAACGAAATGATGTACTGTGGCATGTAGCTTTGCATTTAGGAGTTTTTGAGACCACACATTCGTTAGGGCCTGAAAACTGAAACGTAATTGAAGATCAACTTTAAAATCTACTCAATTTACACTAAGGCAGCATTGAAATCTAACGAAACACATTTAGAGGTCTAGGCTAGAGACGTGTTCCGGCGTCTTTAAACCTAGTAGCTGTCATTCGCCTTTTAACTGGAAAATGACATAATGTCGGACTTGTGCTCCCATGCTGGCTCCCGGCCATAGGGAACCCCTCTGGGTTTCAGTGTATACGCCCAGGAAGCAGGTACGCGCCCTATACGTGATGCCATAGAACACAACATTCCCCTGCAAACTCAGAACACGGAGAAGGTCATGGTTGACAGTTTCTCTTTCATTGGCCAGAGCAAGGTGAGTATTACCAGTTCATGGTTATTGGTACACCTTTTGCCTATTCCTGGCAAAAGCGGTGTTGGTATTTTAAACTCCTAAACTGATAGCAAGCGCTTGTCCTTTCACGCTTGTGTCAACTCTGAAAGAGATAGAGTCATCTTTTTATCGTTCCTCGACTCTTAAAATATGAAACGGTAGAATTTCTTACTTTCCAATGTGGTAAAATTAATCGCCCACGATTACACACCCGTTTAGACATTGCTTGTTGACCATTTGATCGTGTGTCTTAACTCGTTTTCAGCCCGTGTGTGTGTTTGCTCTTTTTCTCTAGTCTTTTGCCACAGTGGCGGAACCTTCGGTTTCGTCTACTGGTAGTCCTTACACGGACGATTCTTCAGAAGCTTCTCAGCCTTCTGTTGAACCACAGCAGCCTGTTGTTTCCGAGTTTCCTGAAGGGGGACCGGTTCTCGCCGAGCAACCCTTTGGGGGACCAGTTGAGTTCAATTGGCCCTTTTCGGACCACAGCATGCCGAATTGAGATTAGGAGTGATTTCCAGTCTCTTGTCGGGCTGCTTATTTTTGTTCTTGCTATTTTTCCTCCTAGTCCTCGTCGTCTCTTACGAGATCTAACGACATGATCAACCATGATTGATTCTGGTGAGGAAATCCCAACATCTGGTGAAGAATATCAGCTCTTCCCATGAAGATTGTTCCTAGGAGACAACTCTGAACTGGCTGACATGTCAACAGCCAGTCCCTCTTTACCGCAGGGATACAAATCTTTGGGTCAGATCATTTTTGCCGCAGCCTCTATGGGAGTGTCAGTTCCTTCTCCAAGGCCAGCTGCTACTACGCCCGGGGTGTCTCTTCAGACGCCCGTTACTTCTGTACCCATGCAGCCCACTGTCTGTGTGGCCGCCTCTTCTCCTGTTGTCACAACATCCTCTGCTAGGGCTATGCCAACTCCTGAAGATGTTTATCTAGCGACTGCTATACCAGAGAACATCTCTTCGGAAATGTCAGTTGTCACCGTGGCCAGAACCGAGTTGGGCCATCCTCTGAATCCCAACCGCTCTTACTTGCCCATATGCAGATGTTGCCGTGTATGCTTTCGGTCAATAGCGAACGCAGGGGAGATTTTACGTCTACCCGCTCCTGAGACTTATCTCTATGCTCAAGGTTTACCTTATAACCAGGCTTATAACCTGCAAGGACAGCCTTTCCAAGGCCAACCTGCGGGCCAACCTGGCTATATTTATGATCCACAGGGGCAGCCCATTCAAGGCTATCCTATCGGCCAACAAGGGCCATCGTACGGTCCGCAAGGACAGTATTATAGCCCTTCTGGTCAACCTGTTCAGCCTCAGCCGGGGTATCAACCGGGACCGGTCTACCTTGATGAGAGCAAATCTGGCCTTCTCTCTGAATTCAACCTCGATGGCACCCAGCCAATTTCTGCTAGTTGCATATCAGCAGGAGCATCTTATGGTTCCGCTTGAATCAGCAGGTTTCCAGCCCAACCACCCGGTCTGTTCTTACCGAGCCAACAGCCCATCCCAGGCTTCTTTGTTCGCCTCCAGAGCCAGCTTCGACCCGCTCCGTTACCAGCACAGGGCTCCCGCCCCACGCTCGAGGCCAGCCTACGCAGCAGGCACCACCATTGTCCGGGCCAACCTATTCTTCAGGGCAACCCTCTCGGTCGGGTCCTTTGTTCCTCGAGCGGCTTGGCTCGTGCAATAACCACCGCCGGCCAGTGACAGTTCAATGCGCGACCGATCGCAGGCACGCCTACTTGCCATGCTCCGCGGTTCCACTTTTCGGCCGACCTATCGTCACGAGGGTGCTTATTATCACTTATGGTCCAATCTCCTTCGAATTATAACCACCTCAGAGGCTCTCAGTATTATCCTCCTCCACCCGGTTTTACCTACGCTCAGCAGCCAAACCCAAACGCTACTTATACGGGGCCGACACATAATCAGGGTCTGTACCCTAGTTATCAAGCCCCGCACTATGGTTACCGGCATCCAAATCAGTCTGGTTATACGACCTACACCCACTACGGTCAGAATCCTGCATGACAGAACCTGTGGGGGGAAGGATATTCACAACCATCGTGGAGTATGGGTACCGGACCTCATCCTGGGCCTGGAATGGCAGTTAATCCTCCATTGCCGTTCCTGGCTACCTTGGAGCTGCCGGATGTTTCAAAGGTGACCAATGATCCGATTTTACATAATCTGTATTGGCCTCCGGTTCCCACCAAGATACCAGGTGATTGCCCCAAGTTTGAGGGAAAAGTTGGAGAGGACCCCCAGGCGCATGTGATGACGTATCATCTTTGGTGTTCGTCTAACTCTTGGGTCGACGATTCGATTCGCCTACGCCTCTTCCAGCGTACTTTAACTGGAGCTGCTGCTAAGTGGTACATAGATTTATCCCGTGGTATTTTCCAAGATTTCAATTCTTTAGCCATGGCTTTCCTCACACACTTTCAGTTACCGGTTCGTTATGAAGCCGGGACGCACCTCCTGACTTCTCTGAAGCAGGATAAAGCCACTCACATCTCAGATCACATTCATGAGTGGCGGTGCCATCGTAGACTGATCAAGTTTCACATACCTGATAAGATACTAACTCACTGGTTTACCACCTCCTTCGTGAATAAAATCGCTCAAGATATTCCTATGGGAGCGTGTGTGATGGAGGAACAAGCCATTGCGCGTGCCCAATATCTGGATCTTGTGTATTCTCATTCCGGCACGCTTTATGATATCTTGCCTGATGCTCCACGGTCCAGAACCTCTAAGGCTCCTCCTACCCCTGCGGTGGATGGTGTCATTGGTTCTGTCTCTCAGAATTTGAAGAAATCTTCGAATGGGAAGCAGAAGTCTAATTCTTCCAACAATGCTCCTGCTAATCCCACCCTGTCCAATTCTGGCAAAACCGCGGAAGTGAATGCCGTCCAGGCCAATCCTATGGAGAAAACTTCCAAGGGGAAAAAGAAGGGCAAAGGCAAATCTAAATCTAATGCTCCAAAGCCAGAATCTAAATCTCGCACTGAGGATGGCTCTCAGCGTAAACTGAAGTACCCTTGCCTCATTTGTGAAGGGGACCATTATACTAAATATTTTCCACGATGATTCGAGGTTAGTCAACTTCTCAAGGGCTCTAAAGAGACTCTGACAGTTCTAAAAGAGCCATTCCCTTCTCAACAGACCCAGATGGTTGAACAGTTGTCACCATCTGCACCATTTGGGTCCCAAGTTTTCATGTTGAAGAGTGTTGCACCTATATCTGTTGCTACGTGTTCGAAGGATTACAACGAATCGCGGCAGGCACCCGGGAAGGCAGTTGCGGATGGACCGCCTCCCCTACCTGCCTCCGATTCGTTGGAAATCGAGAAGCCTACTCTTGAACCCGTTGTGAAACCACCTTCTAAAGGTGTCCTTCGAAGATCTTCTTATAATCCGAATGCTCGTGCCGCTCAACATTACAGCATTGTTGAGGATTTGGCACAGGCGCCGTCTGCTATGTCTGCGCTAGAAGTTCTTCAAAGTTGTCCTTCGCAACGGAAAGATTTATTGTCTGCGATCGGGGGCATTGATCCCGCCGACTCGAGTCTTCTCACCTTCGATTTAGATAATTTCACTCCCCGGATTCCACATCAAATCGCTCTTGTTATTCAAGTCGGTATTAACGGTCTGAACATTCATAGGGCCATGGTGGATGAAGGTGCTTCTACCTGCGTTATGTCATCCGCTTGCTGGAAGGCCATCGGCTCTCCAGCCCTTTCGTCATCTCCCAATACCCTAAAGGCATTTGATGGTCGGGAATCCAAACCCCTGGGTGTTCTCGAGAGTCTAGCGATCACATTACAGGGGAAGACTGTCAACGTGGAAGTGGAAGTAGTCGACGCCAGGATCAACTACAATATACTTCTTGGCCGCACCTGGACCCAAGCCATGCTCTGCGTGCCGTCCACCATCTTTCGAATTCTGAAGTTCCCTCACGAGGGGAAAATTGTCACGGTGGATCAGTTGTCATTTTTCACCTCTACCTCTGAGAACAACGTGCCATACGTGGATCAAATTCCAAATCCCTCGGACAGTGTAGGACCTGGTCTCTTCAAAGACCCAGTCCTCATGGGTATTTTTCCCGCACCACCACCGCACACCGCTCAAGTTAACATGATTTCCAGGTCCGATGACCCCTGACTTATTCCTACGCCTGAGCAGGTGTTTGAGTTTGGAGAATCAATGCCCTTGACTCTAGTAGAGATCAGATACTGTGAAATTGTTGCCGCATCTGATCCTCCACCTCCTCACCATGCTCCTTTGAGCATGGCTCTCGACGTCTACTCTCAATCCCCCTGGCTTGGCCAGGCCGATTCACCTGATCCTCTCAAGGAGACTTTTCCTTCCGATGAAGCCATCATTGAAACTATGTCTCTTGAGGAGCTGCCTTGGGGCGATGGACATCATCGCTCCTCTTTTATGCCTAGCTTGGGGGCAATGACTGACTGTCTAGCGTTATGCTTCTCAGGTCCCCACCCCTCCTATTCAAATGCCTATTTTGACGCACGAGGTTTTTTCGGAGGGTAACCTGAGTAACATCACTCAAACCATCCCGATCAAAATCTACGCTTTTCATGACATTCGCCATATCGTTCAGCCTTATCTGGACGACTTGCCAGCTCATTCAGCTAAGCGAGAGGACCATCCCGAACATCTCCGCCAGATCTTCCTTCGTTGCAGGGGCTACAACATTAGGCTCAATCCTCATAAGTGCATCTTCGGCGTGGATTCTGGCCGCCTTTTGGGATTCGTAGTCTCGAAAGACGGGATTCCCCTTGACCCTTTAAAGGTTGAGGCCATTATTAATCTCCCATCACCCTCCTCCCTATATCAGTTACAGAGTCTGCAAGGGAAAGCGAACTTTCTTCGACGCTTTATCCCGAATTATGCCGAGGTGGCCAAAGGATTCACTCGTCTATTAAAGAAGAACGTTCCCTTTCACTGGGATGAAATCGCTCAGCAATCCTTTGAGAAGCTGAAGACGTTGCTTGTCAATGCTCCGTTGCTTCGTCCTCCGGACTACCACCGCGACTTCACTTTATATCTCGCCGCCACATTTAGCACCATAGCCATGGTCTTGGTGCAGGATGACGATGATGGTAATGAACATGTTGTTTATTATCTGTCACAGAACCTTCTCGATCCAGAAATGCGTTATGCTCATGTCGAGAAGTTGGCGTTAGCCGCAGTACACGCTGTGCAGCGTTTTCGCCATTACATCCTTTTGCGTACGATAACAGTGGTTTCGGATTGCAACCCTATGATGTATATTCTTTCTAGACAGTTGCTGGGGGGCAAATACTCCAAGTGGATTGTTATCCTGCAGGAGTTTGACTTAGATTTCACTACCACTAAGTCAACTAAATCACTGGTTTTCGCGGATCTTATATGCTCTCTCCCTACAGACTCTGCTCCCTCACATTCTGAAGACCATATATCGGACGAAACGCTTTTCCTCATCAGTACTCGTGACCCTTGGTACGGTGACATAATTGTGTATCTTCAGACCTCGACATTTCGGTCTGAGTTGGATAAAGCTTCCCGCCGTCGGATTCGGCATCAGTCCCAACCCTACCGTATAGTAGGAGATACCTTATACCGCATTGGAGTAGATTCGGTGCTCCGACGGTGCCTAACCTTGGAGGAGGCTGAAAAGGTTCTAAATGACTGCCACAGTGGCGCCTGTGGTGGACATATGTCCGGATATGCTACTGCCCAGAAAATTCTGCGAGCAGGTTATTTCTGGCCTTCCATATTCAAAGACTGTATTATTGCAGTCCGTAAATGTCATGCGTGCCAGATATTTCAGTGCAAGATGCATGCGCCGCCTCTCCCCTTGCATCCTGTTATTACCGTCGGCCCTTTTGCGAAATGGGGCGTGGATTTTATGACATGTAACCCTCGCTCGGCCGGGGGGCATGCGTATATAATTGTCGCCGTCGACTACTTCACCAAGTGGGCCGAGGCGATGCCTACACTAGCTGCTGACGGGAAAACGGCTGCTCAATTTATATTCAACCATGTTATTGCACGGTTCGGGGTTCCTCAGGCCATCGTCACCGATCATGGTACTCATTTCCGAGATTATATGATGGCTGAGTTGACTTCAAAGTTGGGCTTGCATCACGACAGCTCAACAGCATATTACCCTCAGGTGAATGGTCAGGTTGAAGCAGTGAACAAGGTTCTCGTCACTATGCTTCAACGAACAGTTGGTATTCACAAATCCAATTGGCATCTCCAACTGTTCTCAGCTCTCTGGGCATACCGAACATCTGCTAAGAGTGCAACTGGATTCACACCATTTCAATTGGTGTATGGTTTGGAAGCAACTCTTCCGGTTGAATGCGAGATTCCTTCTTTGAAATTAGCTGTGGAACTTCTACTTAATACTTCTGCTGAGGAAGAACGTCTTCTGTATCTGGAACGGTAAGATGAAACCCATCATCTAGCTGCTTTGGTTATTGAAGCACAAAAGAAGAGGGTCAAAACTCATTTTGATCAATCTTTTTCCCCCCGTTCCTTTATCGAAGGAGACCTCGTCCTCCTATACGATCAAGCACATGACAAGCTTGGAGCCGGTAAGTTCCAACCTATGTGGCATGGGCCCTATATAGTAAAACATGTTTTGAAAAATGGGGCCTTTGAGCTTATAGATTATGAAGGAGTTCCGCTGGCGCAGCCTAGGAATGGGTTGTACCTCAAAAAGTACTATGCCTGAAGTGATTTCTTGGTGTGGTGTGTGTACATAGGTGTGTGTTTTGCATTTGTGTGCATGTATGGTGTGGTGTGCCTTGTAAACATCTTTCTGCTGATCGGGTCTTCCTGGTTGTGCAGATGTCCATTCATCCATTTGTTGGTTTCGCGGATGGTGCCTCACGCAGTACCAGGAATCTGTCTTCAGCAGCCTGGGTAATCTATGATCCTGCTAGTGAGTTGGTCAAACTGCAAGGTGTGTGTCTAGGACGTACTACAAACAACATCGCAGAATATAGTGCTGTGTTAGAATTATTAACCGAGGCGGTAAACCTTGGTATCCGTGAATTGCTTGTGTATCTAGATTCGCAACTTGTAGTGTTACAACTGAACGGACACTATTCAGTAAGAAACCCGTCCATTTTACGTCTGTATTTGCGTATTCGATTACTGGAAAGGAATTTTGACTACATTACATATCAACATAAACCCAGGCATTTGAATACATTAACAGATGCAGTAGCAAATTTGGTATTAGACAGACATTTTCGCAATTTGTAAATCATCATCACATGTAAAGAAAGATCCATCCAGAAATATTTATATATATATATATATATATATATATATATGTAGATATCTAAGTGTTTACATAGAGTGTGTCACATAAAACCAAAATATACATAATCATCTTAAATACATCCGGAGACGATATGTCTCTCAAAAAATATGTGTGGTAAAAGCCCTAAGAGTCTAATCCGCATGATGCTCATGATAACATGTAACTGCATGCACTAAGCGTCTCAGAAGTCAGTGGATTCGACTAGGTACTCCCACCGTATGACGCTGGTACGCCATCGGTACATCCGCCAGCCGAGCATAGTCCGGGATCCCTCGGGCAATACCCTCGAGATTCTGGATCAACTCCTCCCCTCCTGTGCCCTCTGCCTGAGGATCAGGGGCGAGAAGGGTCCTCCGCGCAATTGGAGACATACCGACTGGTCTCTCGGGGCCCACATCTGCATACATATAAAATATGTTAGGACGATTGTGTATTAACAAAAAAAAAATCATAAAACATGAAAATCAAAAAGATGAGGTCATACCCAACTCCTCGTCCCAGTCATCTCCTTCTGGCAGTGGGAGATCTGGGTCTCCATTCAAATCAGTTCCTGCATATGGCCAATCCTCCACTACGATCAACTGGTGCCGCAACCACCCAAAAAACTCTGGCCTCCACGACATCTGTTGGCCTCCTCTAGCTCTGGGCATTAGTGCTGCCCAGCGAGCCATTCTTGGCTCTCATGGAATCGGCTCTGCTACTATGGCCCCTTGGCCTTGGAAGATTGGTAATCGTTCCAGAATAAACGATACCAGGATGGAACCATAGCCGAACTGTTTCAGTTTGGCTTGCTTGCATTTCGTGAGCTGTCTCTTCATGTTGATTGTTACTTCTGTAGCCCAGTCAAACAAAAGTGGAGTCATGCACTCTGAGGCCAGCAGGAGTTGGGCCTTTGTGGCCTCGTGCGGTGCCTGTGACCCTGCAGCCCGCGTGATGGTATGTAGGACTACCCTCAATGCCAGATCGGGGATGGTGTGGATATCCACCTTTTTGCTCCCTGATCCCATTTGTGCTCTTGGGCACACTCGTGCCATCACTTCCTCCATCTTCTCGCCGAATGGTCTGCTCCCAGTCAAGATGGGTACCGGACCTCTGCGAGACAGTTCGATTATGAAATACACATCAGAGACTTCCAGTTCCAATACCTGATCTCGCAACTTGAACACTTGTTCCTGTTCATCCCAAATACTGATCAGATACTAGAGGAGCTCGGGCTGAGCTTGTAAACAGGGTGTAAGGAAGAACTTCTTTAGCCCACAGTTTTTGAGGGCATTCATGTAAGCCTCACTTTCTATGGCCTGTTCATCCTCTTTTCCATGCTCTCTTTCTTTCCACTCAATCACCATTTTGCTTGATTTCCTACATCCACATGGTCACAAACCCTTAATTAGATCTCTGGTAGGCTTCAAATTTCATTTAAAATGATTAAAATTTCGATTTTTTAGGTGGAAATTTGGGTTCGGCCACTGGCGCGGCTGTTTTGCTAACAGTCGCGCCACGTGGCGCGAGCCCTTTGCATTGAAAAGCCCATTGGCGCGAGTCCCTGCCCGATACCCGCGCTAATGAGCGCAGCCCTAAAAATTCAAAAATTTGCCACAAGAGCCTGATACATGAGGTAAAATTATCAAAAAATGGATTGAAATGAAGTACAGGGAAGCGCCTCTTACCTGCAACAGACAAGAATCTGGATGGTTAGCCAGATCTGTCGCAATCACCGTCAGAATTTTTGCACACCAAATGGACCACTGCTGCTTTTCACCAAGGTAAATAGTAAATGTAATTTTGTTTTTACCATTTTGGCATATTTCTAACTTTTCGATCCAAATTAAGTTTTAAAAGTTATTTTTCCCAAACATTTTAATATATTATGTCGAAAATGGGCTTTACGCTTGCTTGGTATGTGCAGCGACAGGTTTTACGTGACTTGCATGGTGAAACGAGTTGTATTTTATACCTTTTCGGACTCGGTAAATACATGAAAAAGTAACTTTGGAGTCATCTTTCAGCTCTTTTCTGACTCTCTAAACATGAAAAGATTGCCGAGGCCCTTGTAATTTCGATCTCGTTAAAATGGACATGAATCGACATCTACTCAGTATACGTTTACCCCTTTTTCGGGCTGGGATGGATTGATTACGAAAAAGGAATACCCTAGCCTATCGCGACTAGGAGGTTTTCTCGGATATTGTTTTCTACCTTTTCGGATCTGAGGAACTATTTACAAAAAGGGACCTTTGGATTTTAATTTGATGTTGTCTTTTCAAACTCTCTAAACATGAAAATACGCCGAGTTCTTCCTTTGTCAGACTCGTTAAACCCTTATGACATCGAATCCAGTCGAAATGACGTTCTTCGAGTTCCTCCTTCCTAGGGCTCGTTAAATGTACTAGGATGGATTCGCTCGAAGGGAGGATTTATATTACAAGCATATGCTATCCCCTTCAAGCTTGTTATAAAAAATAATTGGGGTACTCACCAGAAATGGTGGGGGGGAAATGGAACCATCATCATTGTCGTGTCGGCAGTATGTCACTCTTGAACATGGCACTTGTCTGCATTCGTGTCGGGTTGGGGACATCTCATCTCGTTTCTTCACTTTGCCTCCATGGGTTTGGATAATCCCTTTTGACCTCTCATCTGCTCATTGCCTCGTCACCATGACCTCTGATCCATTGATGTCAAATACTGCCAAGTCCACTGTCGTGCCATTTATATGTTCAAGAGAAGTTGACCTCTGCAAATATCAACCTTCCTCTGATTCTCATATGATCCTGATTCACAACAAAAACATCATGTTCCTCTATCTCGTGTCGATGATGTGGGAAATATTATGGCCCACCTTCGATCAAGGTCACTTCCTGTCGACTTCAGCTCATTATCCAGGAAGCTGATCTAGAGACTCCTTTATGGTACCTTGGAGCCTGCATGCCTCAATGGCAGGTTCGTTGCATTTGACGTGAGGTTCTCATCATTGGCCTCCGATCGAGTGATTCTACGGGTGTTCGACACCAGCTCATTGATTCACATGCCGTAGATTGTACCTGTAGTACCTTGAGGGCCATCATCATTATTGGTGGTTCCTCTCGTGTCTGTTAACAGCTCTCATCATTGGCTGGTAATCAGACGATGTTCTTGCATGTTCAACTTCAGCTCACATATTCGCATGCTTGAACTTGTACTTTGTTTGGGTCGAGATGGAGCGCAAGACCCTGGATTGTGTCTGTTGTAATCCAGGCTGTGATATTGTGGATTATTATGATTATTTACATGACTTATTCAATGGATGGCTGCGACCATACCTGAGTCTATTTATTGATCCTCACTGGATGGCTGCGCCCATACCCTGGATCTGGATTATTGTATACTCTGTTTCGGATGGCTGCGCCCATACTGCATATACATCATGTACTTGAGATATCAGTTGTATTTCTCCACGCAGGTTTTCCGATGGCAGAGCTTCAGTTGGACACGTTCTCGTAAAGCATTTCACCCCTCTCTCTCTCTCGGGCCTCATGCTTTAGGGGGCATCTGTTACACAGTAATTTGTCACCGTCCCTACCATTCCCTGTCTGCACATTGGAGGGCCCATTATGTGACCTGTGAGCAATGTCATGCCTTGAACCATTATCATTGCATTCCTCTAAAATTGAGCTTCAATTGCCCTGAAGACATCTCCTTGCAAAAAACCATAAAAACATCCCTTTTTGCATTGGTGCGGGCACCCAGTTCATTACTCGTGCCAATGGGGAAAATCCTACAAAGAGGTCGCGCCAACTGGCGCTCTGTCCCAGAGTCGCAGTCGCGCCAGCCAATTTAAGGAGTGTTTTTTAAATAAGAAAGGCAGAAGTTTTGTTTCAACAAACTCAGAAACTGCTATCTATCTTGAGTTGGGAGGTTTGGCTCCGGGAGTTCCATGGAAGGGAAGTGGTTTGCCACCTCTCATGGAAGCTTCCTTGAGGATAGGGCCAATCCCACAATTATAGGGATCCCAACTCCCCTTCCTCCTTCTATAAAAGCTTGCCCATTGCCATTGCAAGCTAGTCTTGAAGTGCCTAAGCTTTGAATCTCCAAATTCCCAAGATCCTTCATGCTGCAAGAGCCCTCATTCTTCCCTTAAGGCCGACTCAAGCAAGGAGACTATCGTCGAGAGACTCTAAGAGAGGCTTGTCCCATCCCTGGCAGGCTTTGCGAGACGTGAATGACTGGAGACCCTTCCGAAGGAGACCTCAGCATCAGAACATTGGTTTTACTCTCTTTCGATTGCTTATTAATGAATGACTACTGGTTATGGTTCCACTCTATTTTTCACTTATGATAATGATGAGTTATATCCTTTCTGACTGATATATAGTTGCGTATTCTAGATTTTATGCTTGTATTCATATTGTTTCTTGCATGTGCAGGTGTCCATTCATGGAGATCGTGGGGATCGTGATCTGCCGAGGCTGAGGAATGGGAACGCTGTCTCTTTTACGAATCACAGCACTGGACTCCAGGTAGGCCTCCATTAGAGACGGGAACGCTGTCTCTTTTTCGCAATTAGGAACTTGCGTTGTAGCATTAGATGATTGTTGCTAGACCCGTGCTGGGCTAGTAGGGATCGCCTCTGTCCGCAGAGGGGATTTACCTCCTCAACAATGGTCTTCCCAAGGACATAGATAGTTATGGGGACAGCTATTTTATGGGAATTTTTTGGTGGGAGCTTCTCCATTAGGTGGATACCAATTTGGTGCATGATATGATTCATCACCCATAGTTGGATGGATGGATGGAGATGATGAGAAAGTGGTTGAAAATCTACTTGTAGATCTATGACACGGGGCAACAGGAAGCATGGCTGTTGTAGTGGTAAATCCCCTCTGCGGACAGAGGCGATCCCTACTAGCCCAGATTGGGTCTAGCAACAATCGTATCATGCTAAGGTGCAAGTTCCTAATTGCAATAGACCAAATTGCGAAGAAGGCCTACCTCAAGTCCAATGCTATTGTTCATAGAGAAGGTGGCGCTCCCATTTCCTTGCTCCAACAGATCACAATCCTCTTGCTCGCCGCAATCGAACACCTGCACACGCAAGAAACACGAAAAACACAAGTGTAAAACCCAATATATGCAATTATGTATCAGTCAAAGAAGACACAACTCATGATCATAATGAACAATGCAAGTGGAACCATAACCAAAGTCGCTTATCATTAATTCATACAAAGGAAAATACAACCTGGCTCTGATGTTGTATCTTCCTTCGGCGGGTCGTCAACGGAATACGTCTCATTAAAGCTCGTCGAGAATGGGTACAAG